>OZ010576.1:99162542-99525042 GCA_963932145.1 Acanthosepion lycidas | reverse complement strand
CAGAAAGAGATATCTATAGACACTTCTGCATGCTTGGAGTTGTCCATATGACAGAACTTCAGAGGATGACATGTTCAAAGTCTGAATGTCAACGTGTTCAAAGTCTGAATGTCAACAAGGTGAGTGGCATTAGAGTGATTAAGCAACTTGACATGATGAGCATTGAATTTGCTGAACACAAAGATATTTGCAGTCAGATGAATTCAGATTATTTTCACAAAGAGCTAAGATAGTGTGTAAAACAGAAAATAGTAAATTGGGATCTGTCTATATTTCTGAGATGAGGTATTATGTACACTATTTACATTATTTGGACTACTGTCCTCATCTTTGTGGCCATTTTTATCACCCCAGTGAGCGAAATAAATGGTTCAGTTTGACATTCCAACCACCTGAAGAATGCCGGAGCATACAACAGCCAAATCGTTGTGATAAAGATGGCGACAAAGATAACGACAATAGTCTAAATAGTGTAAAATGGGATATATTCAGAAGAAACTGGCCATTCAAAGTCAGGAATAAGATGTGAAAACTGTGTCAAGACAAAAAAACTGAAAATTATCCATCTGTCTACATTTGATATATATATATATTCAACATTCCAACTACCTGAAGAAGGGCAGAACGAACATCAGCTGAAACATTGTAATAAATATGGCTACAAAGATGAGGACAATAGTCCAAATAATTTAAATAATGAAAATTATGCTGTACCCAGAGCAGAAAAACTACTGAATGAAAGATTAGAAATTATGAAAGTTTGCAAGCACAGAAGAAAATTTCTACTTTGGAAACGTTAAAAGAAACTTGTCAAACAATATAACATGTATTCTGAACTGTGAACTAAGTCTACATTTTATGACAAAAGGTCATTGTGCATATATATATAAATTATTCAAAGGAATTAATACTTCTAAAACACTACATAATCTGTAGTCTAATGTAGATATATCTATGAAGACACAAAGGTTATGAAATAAAAACATACTTGAAAACAACTGACAGGTAAAGTTGTCATAAAAATTTACTGATATAACCTTAACATATGATGCTGTGTTGCTAGAAGATCCAGGAAACAAAACTTTTAGACAAGGTAAGAAGAGATGCAGGATTAACTCTAAAAAAAATGTAATGCATTGTTTTCAGTGAAAGGCACAACCCATGATCTTAGTTATGTATTGAAACATCAAAATCAATCAGGTGCAAAAGTTTTACTATCTGAGTGAAGTATCAACAGATATGTGTAAAGTGCGGCAGTTATAATTTTGAGTAATTAAATATAAACGCCCTTACATCTGAATATACAATAATACTCATAAAAATGAGAAACAGAAAAATGTGGAAACAATAAAACAAGTATTATTTATTATCTGGTTGTTATGTGATGTGGAGACACGAGAGAGTAATATGAGTAAAATTGTGAGTTTAGGGTCAAATGTAAATCAAATATGGATCAGAATTTGACAGAATGATAAGATAAAGAATAAGTAAAATGCATAGTCTTTCTCATGTTTTATTTTCAATGTGTGTAATGAGTGTTCAGATAATTCAGTTGAAAAATACAAGAAGTGCCGAGGTTTTTCTTACCTCAAGTTTTTGTTAAGCTCTAAAAAATAAATGGTACTGTTATGTCTTGAAAAGGGGGAAAAAAATGTCAAAATTTTTTTGCCACGAATGTCAGACTGTCCATGTTGACTGCCTGTACAACAGTGAAAATGTTGTGTTTGTGTGTGTTGAGGAGAAAAGTTGGGTTGATTCTCATTAGTTTAGAAAGAGTGGATTACTGATAACTAGATTTTAATTATTTTTGACACTATAATTAATTCTAATTTTTATTTGTTTATTTTTTTTAATCATTTTTCCCCAAGCAAGGCAGGAATGTCACTAGTACACAGGGGTTGCAGAGTGTGAAAGTGAAAAAGAAGACTGAGAATAAGGAGGATTGAGGAAAGGACACAAGATTAAGGTGATACAAAACAACAGAAGATGGCAATTGGCATTGCATTTAAATTTTTGAAAATTGTAGTTATCAGGAAAGCAAGTTAACACAAGGATGTTCCACAGGCAGGAAATGTGAAAAAATGAACTGTTGGTGTAGAAGTGCCAATCGCATTTAACTATTTTAACAGTAAAAGGGTGAGACTTAGACACAAATCTAATAGCACACTTAAATCCATGTAGCTGAGACACCAGGCTAAAAAGCTTTTCAGTACAGTTGCTATGAAAATATTTGTAGAAAAGACAGCGAGAAGTTACACCATGTCAGTGAAAAAGATACTGAAGTCAGTATGCTTGGTCAGGATTGATTATGTTATAGATCATTCTTTGGATTTTGTCAAGAATGTCTAGATGTACACCAGGTGCACCAGACCAGATATAGCAATAGTATCCAATGTATGGACAAATGATAGATTTATAAATGGATTCTGACAAAAATAATTTTCTGGCACAACACAGTGATCCAACTTTCCCTACAGTAAATGCAGCCACTGATTTGATGTAGTCATTCCACTACAAGCTTGTAGATAATGTGAAACGATGACAGAGCAATGTGTTGCTTTCCTGAATTTTAGCATCATCTATGCTGATGGCAGGCAGAAAATGTTCTCTATGGTGGTTATTTGGAAGCATAAAAATGTGCTAACCACTTCCTGCCCTATTGAACCACTGATTGGAGATCCTTTTCAAGAGCAATGGCCAAGTTTTCTTTATCAGATCTGATGGATTAGCCATTGAGACAAGAGTAAATGATAGTTTCATTTGCATAAATACCTAGCTGGGAACTGATGACATGAGGAAGATCATTGATGAAGATCAGTAACAGTGTAGGACCCAGTGATGGGTGATGCCTGCATTCACATAAAACAATCTGGAAGTGAGCCCATTCAAAACGACATCTATTTCAAGATAGGAATGATTGGATTAAATTAAATATTTGTCCTCAGATATGATAGCCTTGGAAATTGCTTAGAATACCAGCATGCCAATTCCTGTCAGAAACTTTTGAGATATCTAGGGCCATAGCTTCAGATTTGCTGTTCTTATGCAGAGTTTGTTAAACAAATTCAATGACGTCCATTAACACATTAACAGTGGACTTGGTGAAACCGAAGCCATATTGTTTGTCCAAGAGGAGGTTATGAGAAGTTGCTTAACCAGGTTTATTTATTTTTTATGGACATGACGGTGACAGTTTAATTATTTTTTATTTATGTATATCTTTATGAACACAACAAAAGCTTGTCACAAAAATTCAGTGACATAACAATAGTGCAAGATGCCTTCCAAAAACTATCCAAAGTGTTGTATCCTAGGAAAATGTTAACAAAGGAAAATGTATCTAACTACTCTGTCTTATCCGATTCCTGCATGGCAGTGAACATTAGACAATATCATCACAAACAAAGACATGGCACAGATGTGATTTTTTTGATGATTTTTGAGATTACCACAGACAAAAAAATGTGGAGTGAGTAGCAATGTAAAATAAGTGACAGAACTGTCCAACAAAGAGAATTGACAAAACCTGTAATAAGCAAAAATAACAAAGCAAGCAAAAAATATATACAAGGTAAATTAACAAGAATAAGGCAAAGCAACAGTAATATGGTAAAAAGTTCACAAACTAAAAATTGGGGTTGACACACAAAAGTAAGTTTGGACAAGTGAACGTAGGATTCTGACTTCAAGACAAGACAGACCAGGAATGAGTCATATGAAACTGAGAACTGGCCTGTTTTATTTGTTAGGGAGAAATTCCAGCATGCATTTGTGTGTGTGTCTGCTAATAAATTGATGAGGAGTAAATGTTTTGCAGTCATTTCTACAGGGATTGTAACCAGCAAGGAGGTTTATTAAAAATAGGGATAAGAAAAAACTGATTCTAATTAGCAGAAAGTGAGAACTGAACTTTCTGTGATATATAATGAGGAACAAAGTCTTAGTAAAATTCTCTGTCAATGCACAGGTAAAAAAAGAAGAAAAGAGTAAACTACTTGATGAATTTTGAATACATAGCTGAAAAAAGGACAATGTTTTAAAATAAGATGGTGAAAGTTACCAAGTGTAAGAAAAGACAGGAATTTGTTAAGAGCATTTCTTGTCTATGTTCTAAATGGAAATGATATATAAAAGATCATTAGTCCACCAAAAATTGATTTATGTTGCTTGGATATAAAGCTGACTGACATCCACCGCCTACACTCCTTTGTGACTCCTACACAGGACTCTCCAGCAGTAGGTTGGGCTTTCACAGCCATCTTCATCACTGCCACCAGAGGGGAGAAAAGGATGGCGATCCTGATGCAAGTGTGTGCCAACAACAATTAGTACCATATTATATTTCATTCCAACATTTAAAAAATTTTTATTTATTTATTTCACCCCAAGCAAGGTGAAAATCTTACTAAGACATGAGTGGTTGCAGGGAATTACAAAGAGTAAAATTTACTGAGTAGAATAAAAGAATGAGATTCAGGAAGATGGAATGTTCCATTTGAATTTTTTAAGATTATAGAAAGCAGAGAAGCAAGAAATCGGTAAGTAGTCCCACAGGAAATTTTGGGAAAAATGCTTTGTCCAAATTGTATACAGACATAGTTTTCCTTGTCAAACAACTTATTCCATTTTCTTGAAACCTTTCTTGAAATATTTTTACAAAGCAAGTATAAGCATCCTCAACTGAAATTCATGCTTCTTGGTGAGTGAGATAATTGCATATTACCCCCTACTACCAGTCATCAGGGATCAAGCCCTGGCAGGGAAAAAATTTATTCATCATTTTGAAACAAACTCTAGTCATAAAAGTGCACTGAAAAAAGACATCCCACTATCATTTTCTGACTGTATCAAACTAAATTAAAAAAATGATTATTATTCACAATAATAATAGTTGTTAGAATAAGAACAGCAAAAAGATTAAAGAAATATTACATTAGATTCTGATAGGTTCTTGCTGTTTATTGAGTGGCCTATGCATGGGTAAAATCAATATCCATTGGCTAAACTCATTCTTAAAAAAACTTAATTTATATATCTCCACAATCTCGACTTTGGTTTATAGCATTTTTTAATCCACTCACTGTTTTTCTGCAGACTGATTTCACAGTTTCATAATAATAAGATTGAAACACCTGTCTGAAAAAGAGTAAACTAATTTAAAATCTTATGAAAGTCACAGGTGAAGAAAAATCTTGCATAAAAGTGGGCTGGTAAGTATATCTAGACAAACAAATAAATATATATGAGAAGCTACTGGAAACTTCTCAGCTAAACCACGATAGAATTCCAAAACAAATTATATTTGATCACTTACGGTTTGATGAAATTCATTTGGCCCTGGATTTTCAACAACCCTCCTGTTATAAAGTAATATTAGAATGATACTTGAGAATAAATCTGAGAAGGAATATCTTTCAATAGGGTGTTAATTTTTAATACAAATTAAAAAAAAAAAAAAGATGATCATCAGTGTTCAATATTTTATAGCTGAAGGACTAAAATGCTTTTCACCCAATCAAGAAACCCTTCAAGAGAAAAAAAACAAAAAAAATACCTTATGTTTGTCATTTGGCTTGGCTGAGAAATTCTCTATTTATTTAGGATTTTACACTTAAGTAACAGTCTTTCATAAATACATGTTTGATTAAAGAAAATAGATAAGAATATTTTATTTTATTACTTTATTTTAACTGTTTATATTCAAGAGAATATCTATGTGAATCCATTCAGTATACTGTACAAACATTTGTGTTTAAGTACTGTCAACCTCACTTTTGACAAATATCAAGAACAGGAGATAACTATAATTTGTTTTCTTGTATTTGATCTCAACATTTGCTATTTGACCATTATAAACACATAAGCTCAAGTATCTATGACAAAGTTTTAAAAACACTTAATATTTACAAGTAATTTTCTTTCATTTCAATTTTAATGTTGCTTTTTAATCACACAATTACTGAGGCCATCAGTCTAAAGCAGAGGCAGTGAAATTAGACTGAAGAGAATGAAAATAACTTGCTGGTGAATTTTACACTTTATTACACAGAGAACGACAGCCTTATTATATATGTTAAAATATATAATAAATATTGTTCTGAAAATAATGTCCAAATTTAGAAGAGACATAATTATGCCCTAATAAATTACTGCAATAGATGAAAATAATATATTGCTCATCCCTAATGATTAATTTTATATCAATCTCTTCCAGAATTTAAATTAAAACATTATATACCCCTCATTATGACCATGAAAATGTGAAGCATTTACTTTTTTTGCAGCAGTCAATCTTGATCATAATGTTTCTCAAACTGCTGCCACCATAAAAGAGCCTGGAGTAATGGATCCATGTGAGAATTAACACTTCAGTACTACAAGTTCCATATTAGGTATATGCATCTTGAAGATCAAGTTGACAGAAGACATCTATCTACAGCTAACAACCAATATCTGGAAATTCTAGTATTAGGTTGGTGCCAAAATAATGTCGTTTTCTCACACGTGTTACTATGTGAGAAAACGACATTATTTTTGCACCAACCTAATAGAATAAAACCCACATCAGAGTCTCAGAGAAATGTCTCAGATAATGTGCTTCAGAATTTTATCAATATCAGAAAATAAAGAAAATTAGCAAAGTAACTCAAATAGGTTTCCACATGAATTCAGTAAAACTCAAAGAATTTACCATTTTGAAATGTGTTCAATGCTGTACAATTTGAAAGATCCATTTTTTTCATGGAATAGTGACTTGTGATGAGAAATGGATCCTTTATGACAATTGTAAATAATTGGCTCAGGATCTTGATCATCACGAAACAACCAAACACTTTCCAAAATCATACCAACAGAAGATTATGGTAACTCTCTGGGGGTTTTCCATTGGCAGTATCCAGTAAAGCTTTTGGGAATCTAACCAGAGCATCACTGTTTGTGTTTGTTGCCAGCAACTAGAAGAAATGCACATTTGGGTCAGACAAATGTGACAGGCACTGGTTGATGAACAAAATCCAATTCTACTTCATGACAATGTTTGACCCAATGTTGCCAGTATGACACTGCAGATGTTCACCAACTTGGGATATGCAACTTGCCCACATCCACCATATTCTTCTCATCTCTCACCCATTACCACTTCCTCAGTAATCTTGAAAATTGTTTAAACCAAAAAAAAAAAAAAAAAAAACATTGCAAAGAAGATGCAGAAAATGCATTCAAATATTTCTTAGCATCCAAACCTTTTACTGTAAAGGAACAAATAACCTTGTAACTTGATGGTAGAAATATATAAATGATCAGTGCTCTTATTTTGACTGATTTAAATATTGTTTAAACGCATTAATCAGAGAACATAAGTTGATTCTGAAATTGGACATTATTTATCTAAAGAGATATTTTTCATTTTTGACTTCTATATTTTTTTCTCTTTATAATAGTGCTTTCCATGTAGTTCCAATTCTAACATCTTTTTGTGATGAGACTTAAGTAGATCTATTTCTATATTTCTTCAGGTTTTAAACTTTTTTTTTCGATGTGGGGGGGTGTTGTAAGTTAACATTGTTTTATTTTTTTCTCTTCAGTTTTTTCAGCATTTTCTCTAATTTATCTAATGATTCTGATATTAGTAAAACGTTTTCAATATATCATTCAGATAGTCTTGCAATTATTTTCTTTTAAAGGGCCTTTTACAACATAGGTGATCACAGATCTCTCCTATTTCCTGTCTCTTATTGCACAAGGTAACTTAACACTTTCCTTTCCCTCTTTCTCCATTCACACCAACTTATTGAGTAGCATACTCACGATATTCCACTACTTATGTCGCCTCCTTTATGTCCTTTGAGTGTTAAATTCTCCAAGCCCTATTTTCTCATGAAATATTTGAGAAATTACACCTATAATTTTTTCACTTCTAAATAAGTTTCCTTATAGTTCTTCTCATTGCTAACATATTCTGTTCATGGTATTCCTAGAAATTATCAGAACTAAATCTAAAATATTATACAAATATATGAAAATATATACATTTTGTATTGTATATTGACTAGAATATACGTAATTGTTTTGTCTTGAAAAATCTTTCTGTATTTTATTCTTTATAATTTGTTCTGAGGCAAACTTGACAGCAAAAAGTTTGTTGTTTCCAATCAGTACAGATATTTTTTTATCTTCCTGAAAATATTTAATTTCAGATTTTATCCTCATGTTTAATGGAAATTTTATTATGCTCACTTCTGGCTTTTATTTCTTGATATGAAGATAAAAGCAGGGGGCATAAACACATATATCATAATAGAATGCTTGGAAATAATGATTTAATTATACATGTTGTAAAAATATGTCACTCGTAAAAGATCAAATGTTATTTATTAGGAAAAATGTAACTAGAAAGATGTACTCAGTGCTAGATTAGGCAAACCTAAGTATCTTATATTATATATATATATATATATATATATATATATATATATATATATATATATATATATATATATATATATATAAACACACACACACACACATACACTGACCTGAATATATTAATTACAGGAATTTCCTAAACAAGTTTCCACCTTATATTAAACGACTGATTTAAATTTAGCATCATCTCACCAAAAGGCTCAATAGATATCTCACTCACCAAGAAGCATGAATTTCAGTTGAGGATGCTTATACTTGCTTTGTAAAAATATTTCAAGAAAGGTTTCAAGTAAATGGAATAAGTTGTTTGACAAGGAAAACTATGTCTGTATACATTTGGACAAAGCATTTTTCCAAAAATTTCCTGTGGGACTACTTACCGATTTCTTGCTTCTCTGCTTTCTATAATCTTCTTTTTCTTTCTATAGCATAGAAATATATATATATATATATATATATATATATGAAGAAATAAAGTTTTAAGGTGTGCTATATTTATGGGATAAAGTGCTCAATATCAAAGATAGAACATATGTAGATATTTATGTAACGCACACACACACATATATATATATATATATATATATATATATATATATATATATATATATATTGATAAAATGTAACAGACAAGGTATGCCTTTAATATTTTAATGTGCAATACAAATAAAAAACAGAAGCTTTATTTTTCAATTTGCTAATCAGGAAATTGGATAGTACTTTTTTTATAGTAAGGTTCACCCTTTACAGCGGACACTTGAGGCAGAGAGTTATGTTAGGAAACCATTTGTGTGAAAAGAAGTGGAAGATTCTGGTTAACCTTAGCCTTGAACATGTTAAGATTGTAGTTTTTAGGAAAACATCCTGTTGGGTGTTGGTTCCACAGGGCAGTGATTTGGGGAAAGAAGCTGCTTGACTAGACCTTACTTTCTCACCAATGGAATATGGAAGTAATGTGGCTGGTTTACTGTAATGTAAGTGGCAAGACATGTTCTTGATGTGAAGGTTTGACCTGGTGGAACCAGGGAATGTAGTTCATCTGAGCACTTTCCATCAAAGTAGCAGTAGAGCAGCAGTAGAGCAGCAATAGGCTTACCACATCCCACCTGTGGGAGAGAGGCTGGAGAATAATTCATCACCCATAAGGAGTCCGAGACCCTTTTGAACTCTATCAAGGCTGGAGAAGGAGATCTAGGTAGCTACCACCCAAATATGATAACAGCACTATTTTGGCCTGATCAGGTTCTTGTAAAGATATCAGGAGGAGTCAGTTACTGGAGCAGTACAGATAGTTGATCATTTTACCTACATCCTTAGCAATGGATCTTATGTAAGAGTTCCACTTGAGATCAAGGTGTCAGTCTTTAAAAGGTATGGTGCTTCTCCAATAAGACCTCTGTTCATCTTAATTGGTAGTAATTCAGGATCAGATTGGCAATAATGGAATGTAACTTGGTCTTCAAGGCATTGAATATAACCAGCCAGTTTTTACCCCATTGGGTAGTGTGGGAAAGATTGGAAGAGAGATCAGTTGCTAAGAGTGTGCCCGTATATTGTCAGATATTTGGTTGAAGATTACTGTTCCTGCATCCTGAGGGGAGTAGAGAGCAAAGACAAATGCGGTACTTTGATAAGTGCCATGTACAAGCACACATTTGGGAAATCAGCCCCCTCGTTTTTTGCATCCCTGCCACAGAGAAACTCATCCTTGATGTAGGCTCCAAGTTCATGGATATGATGATTTTGGGCATCATATTTGGCTATAAGAGATGGGTAGCCTGGGTATATGAGCTACCCAAGTGCACATGAAGCATTGATACCAGTTTCACAAAGTAACAGGAAGTCTGGTTCAGACTAGCAAAGATGGTTTTCCACTTCTGGAAAATTGGAACATACACTCATGTATTTGAGGACGAATAGACCCATTGGAAGAAAGGTAGGGATACTCTTGAATTAGTATAGTAGATGGTTACAAGGTTAGGGTTAGCAATAGGTAATTTATCTATTCAAGAAAGAAAGAAAAAAAAACTCAGGCTGACAAGGGATGGTCATGTACAGGGTGTGTGTGAAACAGGTGTAAATGTTTAACTCATACTAAGTCCCAATATCCACTAGTTGGGAAAGTGGATAGACTCATTGTTCTGTAAATCACACTAGAAAAACTTCCGTTAAATGTATGGCCCTCAAGAATTAGCAATATATTAATGTGCAAGTAAATTATGCAGATGTTAGCATGTACACACATGCACACACATACATATTATACACACACACATTCAACATGCACATATATGTATTTCATGCACACATGCACACCAACCAACTGTGGCAAATATTAAAGTAAAAAACAGAGAGAGAGAGAAAAATAAAATAAAATGCTAGCAAGTAACTACACCCATTAAGGTAAAAGAAAACAAGAACAATTCAGCAAAGTGATTAAAATTACCAATATACATTAAGATAGGTAAAATCCACTGGTGGGTCGAGTGAGCCTATGTGAGTGAATTTGGTTATGCTGTCTTTGGTGTGGAAGAGAGGAGAGTTAAATCTCTCAGGCCAAATGAAATGGTGCGGGGAGGTCATGCCGAGATACCATAGTGTCAGTAGCCACTTTTTGGGCAAGTGGACAGAGTCACTGTCCAGTAAACCACAGTAGAAAAACTTCCTTTAAATGTATGGGCCTTGAAAACAATAAATTATGTATTTTTAATGCATTTAACAGTTTATAGCTATAGCATAACATACAAACTTACAAATAAATAAAAACAAGGTTCCATAAATCGTAGTACAAATATACTTATATACAATTTTTAGAAATTTGAAATTGGGAGTTAAATTTAAAAAAAAAATAAACTGATTTAAACCATATTTCATTATCTTTTAACAAAAATTTTATTGAAATATAATACAAGAAATCAATTATTTTACAAAAATTCAAAATTATTATATATATATATATATATACACACACACACACGTGTGTGAATACTTATTTAATGCTTTAACATTTTGGTAATGTGAATGCTTTTTATTTTCTATGACTTATTCTCCTTGCATGAGGTGGTGCTGCAAAGTTCTCAGGCCCAGTAGACTTTCCAAAATATTACCAAGCATCAAAGTTTATTTTGGAATCCCATATTAGTTTGAGAATTTCCCAGCACCCCATATTATTTAACATGATTCAAAGCCTGCATTTGAAAAAAGAATGGTCATAATAAAAAGTTATAGTAAATGGTCATAATGAATGATATTGGATAAGACAGGCTAAATTAGATTCATATTTTTGGCAAGTATCTAAATTATTTTTCATTCCATAATGCTAATATATAATTGGGCAATATAGCTAACATCATCTGTGTGACATGTCCCTTCAGAATGGGGTTTAGAATGGCTCTTCACAACTTCCTATGCTTTGTAACTCTCAGTATCTTTTATCTTTTTACTACTATTCCCACTTCCTGTTCGGCTATCCATTCACACAAGCTTATTAAGAAGTTTACTGTTTCCTCTGTTCCTCTTGCCTTCATTTTGGAAATAAGGTTTGGAAAAATTGACACTCATGTCAATTTTTTCCAAGCCCTATTTCCTTGTGTCATAGAAATTTCAACATTTCCTATTTTTACTTTAGACATCTTTGTTTTCATTTTCCTTAAAACTTCATTGTAACCCCATGCTCAGTCCATGGTATTATCAACATCCTTATGTAGAACCACCAACTCCATTGTCTCAAATATCCTCTTTATCTCTAAGGAAATTTTCCATCATTTACCATTATATAGGAGGACCGATATTATGTAATATTTGAGCACTCATTTCTTTGTTTTTCATGAAATTTTCCTGTTTGTTAATACTTTAATTAGCTTTTGAAAGGCATATTTTCCTATTCCAATGCACCTTTGTATTTTAATATCACATTTTCTATTACTGTTAAATTTTTGTATATGCTCGATTGTTACATCTTCAGTTTGTAGCATGCATTTTGTGTTCTTCCTAAACATTCATGATAAGAATATACATGAAGACAAAAGATAAATAATGTTTTATGTTACTTCTGATAGACAAAAATGTATACATGACAACTATTTTATTTACTCACACTTTTAAAGATAAACAGCACGCTTATGGCAATCAATGTTTGACAATCTCATCACAGATGAAGAAATGACTTGAAGCATTAGAAATTTGGTTATACAGAAGGATTCTGACAATGCCATGGAATGAACATGTGAGCAATTACAAAGTTGTAGAGGAAAGGGAAATAAAAAGAATACTACTTATACCTGAGTAAGAGAGAGCTGAATTTTTCTTCTAACACACATAATATGGAAAGAGGGCTTGGGAAATTTGATATTCACAGGACATATTGAAGGTAAAAGGGACAGAGTATAAAACAATGCCTAAAAGGGTTTGAGATCCATGATTACCAATGTCTTGAAAGAATACAGCATATGAGGGCTTTAACCAATAACTAATACTAGATTTTTTATAAACCTATCATTGATATTTCAGAAACCTAAAATTAGTACAAGATTTTTATTTTTGAAATATTATATGGAATATTTGATACCCCTGGAAATATTGAAGGCAAGTGGAACAGGAAAACAATACCTACCTAATGAACTTAGGTAAATAGATGGCAGAATAGGATTTAGGAGAGATAGTAAGAAGGAAAAATTTACTAAGAGCTACAAAGGATGAGAAAATATGGTGAACTATGATCGCCAATGTCCTAACACAGCATAGCACATAAAACAAAAAATAAAATTTTGATTCTATAATGTTTCTAATATAAAAGTTCAAGAATACATAAATTGAAAATTGTTAGTGCGGTTTTTAACAGCTGAGGTGTGATTGTTGTCTGCCAGTGGTAAACTCTTTTTGCTCTGAAATGATTAACTTATTTTTTGTTAAATTAAGGAAATAAATGTTATGATAGTGGTTGTTTTAGAGTAGAAGTTTTTCCTATGGACTTAAAAAAATAATTAAATTTTCTTTCCAAATTTTTTATTGCTTTGTATAAACACAATGTGTCTCAGGAAGAAATAACCAATTTTTTTTTTTTTTTTTTCTACAACAATTTACCAGTTTTTATTCTTAATTTGAAGATGCAATATTTTCTCAGTAAAACAAAAATTAATTTGAGTTCAGAGACTATATGTAAATATCAGTCCTGCTATCAGACAGTGAATGTTAGAAAATCTCACAGGTGAAGAAGGGATTTGAAGTAACAGAAATGGTGGTTGGTTTTGTTTAGTAGCCTATCAATTTCTTACGGGTCATTTAAAGCTGAAATTTTATTTTCTTGAGAGCATTAACAATTTCTTTTACAAAAATGTATTGCTGGTATTTTTACTATAAAAATATATTTTTATACTTTCATAGTATTTTGACCCCACAACAGAAATCTGGTTCTACAGATGAATGCCGAGAATACCATCGACCCAACATGAACATTGACAAAGTTTTAGAAAAATGAAAAAAATATGGCCACTTATATTTAACATCAGAAACAGAGTTGAAATTTCTATGGCATATGAGGAAAAAGGGCTTGATACTTAGAGGACAGATTGAAGGCAAGAGGAATAAATTTCTTAAGTTAGCTAGTTAGATTGTGTAAATAGATGACAGAACACGGTTTAGGAGAAAGTAAAAATTTATTAATAGTTACGAAGAACAAGAAATTTTGGATAAAAATGATTGCCAATGTCCTGAAGGAACACAGAACATATGAGGAGGAGGTTCCAAAATAAGTCTTTTTAAAAGAAACACAAGAAAAGAAGGTGAATTAAGACAGAGAAAAATAACAAATTGCGTTTGAATCATCTTAGGAATTCATGGATTTTATTTTTAATCCGATATTATATCTTATTATTATAAACATCTTTTTAGCAAATACATGTTTGAGTAGATGCATGTTTTTTTTTTATTTTAAGCAGTGTTAATTACATCTACCAGCCTGCACATTATAGTGTACATAATTCTTCAGTATGTCTCTTGAATTAACACTGTTTAAAAATAAAAAAAATAGGGCATTTACTCAAGCACATGTAACAACTAAAATAACATTGACAGTAATAAGTATAAAATTATTAAATGTTTTTTTCTGAAATATGTATCCTCTCATTCCAGAAACTTTTTCTTGGAACCTTCTATCTTTTGTTTCACATCCTGCCATCAATTTCTAACATTCCTCACACAAGACATTTATTTTGTCTATTTTTAAATTAATCTTTTAGCAATTAAGATAAATAGGTTCTAGTGTAGTTCTCCCTTAGAATGTTCATCTTTTTATTACCTTTTCATTTATTCATAAAAATGCATTTTTTTTTCAAATAGACATTTCTTAAAAAGCAATTTTATTTGATTATCCTCAGATAACTTGTCCACTGACTTCTTATGCCATTTTATCAAAAATAACCATTATTTGGTCTCATTAAAAGAGCATTTCATTGTTAATTTCATATAATCAAATTATGTCCTTTCAATTCTCAAAACATTTCAAAAGAGAAAACTAATAGAAAAGCTGAACTTTCTTGATAAGAGAAGATCTGCTAAACTTTATCTTGGGTTTTTCTAACCACTTGAAATTCAAAGAGAAAATAATTTTCAATCAGGCAAATATTTTGCTTTGAGAGAATTTGATAAGAAGTTGAACTTTCTCTATGCTTTCATCAACTTTATCATTTCTTTAAAAAAATTCTTTGTCAAAATTCATTTGTTTATTGTTTTGATATTTGTAGCAGAAAATTTGCCACAGCCATGATTGAAACTACCAAAGAAAATAATCACCATTATGCATGGTGGCATCTCAGTTGGCCAAATAAAAATAATAGAAATCTCAGTAGTCTGCATAATACATAAAGACTGAATTGCCATGGATAAACTTGATAGAAGTTGACCGATTTTCAAAAGTCATTTCAAGAGTTAAACTTATAGCAATAATTTTGTACTTGAAATTGAACAAATTCTTTAAAAAGATACATACTGAAAACAACATAACAAATAGACAATATATAAACACCCACCAAAGTGGAAAAAGGTCAGTTTCTTTCAGACATAATTACAAAAGAATGTGATGTCTGTGTTTTGGATAAGGAGACCATAACTTGACACTGAGCAACAGTACTTTATGAAGTACTGCTGGTTATGATCTCATAAGAATATCTAGTAAAACCACCCCTCTCGCTACATTTATAGACACATCCTACAGATGCATGCTGGGATTTCTTCCTAAACAATAAAAATGAACCAGTTCTTGGTTTCATAAGTCATATTTTTCTTTTTTCTTTTCTTGAACTCAATGTTTGAATCACTTGATTGTATCCTTTTTGCATGTGAACACAATTCTTACTGTGTAAACTTTCTGCCTAGTTTTGAGTCGCAGATATATTGTTTGCTTAGTATTATTTTTTCCCTTTTCTTTTTCTTACTGCTTTGTCAATTACACATAACTATGACCAATTGCTCCACACATCTGGATCTGAATAAAATGTTACATTTTGCTCAGTCTTATGCTTCATTACTCATCCCTATGTTATCAATTACAACTGCTCATAATATGATCTAAGTAAATTGTAAAATTTTAATTAAATTTAATTTCTCTTTCTCATGTTTATAATCTGTTGACTTTAAGAACAAAAATGATCTGCAGTATATGAAATATACTTTTTCTCTTCATATAAGTGAAAATGATATTAGATGAGATACATTACTCTCACATGTATAATTTATGATCATATGGAAGTGCAAGTACTGACTCTAATCTTACAGACTTCAAGTTCATATTAATCTGGGAATCCTCTCTTTAACAGTTCTGGGGAAGAAGCTGTCTGTGTGGAGCCTCCTCTTTACCAATGGAATAGGAAGAGAATGATGTTTACTTTTTTCGTTTCTTATTTTGAAGTGAGACAAAAATTATAAATAGTCTGTTAGTAATTACTGTTAATACCAATTCTTTCATGTTGAAAGAAACAGGAAGCAGTCAGATCATAAGTATCTTTTAAGAAAATAAAAAAGAAGCCTGTGATTTTTTAGCTTATTTTATAAAGCTTAAAAATTATTTTTGTCTATTACAAGCATTAAAAGTTTGTTTTTTTTACAATTCTATAGATTCTCCATGATCTAAAATCTTTAGATTCCTTACCAAAATTTTTTCTCCCAATTGTTCTGTTTCAATAGAATTTTTTTAATGGATTTGCCAGTTCATTCCTGTTTCAGAAATTCACAAAGATTATATTAAGATTTGCACAAGAATATTATTTGTTGTTGAAATACATGGAAAAAAATAATTTCCACATTTTTTGGGAATAAGGTTTTTTTGTTAACTTTATTTTTTTTCATTTTATTTTGACTGTCATTGAATATACATTTGGATGAGATCCAATATTTAGTAATTTTATTTTTCCAATGGTAAGAAAAACTGACTCTCAATATCCAAATAAAGACTTTGGACCTTTAAGTGACTTGCATATATTTTCTTGCTTTACAGTTTTTCACATTTCTATCAGTACATTTTTTTCTTTCTTTTTTTCACCTCCAATCAACATATTTTCCTCTCCGTTTTTTATCAACATATTTTCCTCTCCGTTTTTTATCAACATATTTTCCTCTCCGTTTTTTATCAACATATTTTCCTCTCCGTTTTTTATCAACATATTTTCCTCTCCGTTTTTTATCAACATATTTTCCTCTCCGTTTTTTATCAACATATTTTCCTCTCCGTTTTTTATCAACATATTTTCCTCTCCGTTTTTTTATCAACATATTTTCCTCTCCGTTTTTTTATCAACATATTTTCCTCTCCGTTTTTTATCAACATATTTTCCTCTCCGTTTTTTTTAATCAACATATTGAGCTATGGTCAGAGAGATGTAATGCTAGTCTTTTTGATAAGCAGTAGTATAATTTAAAATAATTATTCATGAATTTGATTTCATCTAGAATATTATTGATAATAGCCAATAATGCTCTGACATACAGAACATTTGGACTATTTTTACACAATTCATATTCAGAAAATAAAAACTTCTACAAACTCAAGAAAAATGAAATAATAAAGCCTAACCACACTACCTTGTCAGTTGTCTGTAATGTAACTTGTATAAAAGAAGGATTGCTGCCCAAATATATACACACACACACATTATATATATATATATATATATATATATATATGAGAGAGAGAGATTACTGAACTTAAGTTTGCATTTATTTTAGGTGAAGGTGTGTATTCAGTATCTAAACAAGGAAGGTAGAAGGATACCAAAACTTGAGTTTCTGTTACAGACATTTATTTCTTTTATGGTGACTGTAGTGAAACAAAATTCTCAATGTCTCTTGGGTAAGTCCATGTTCTTTTTGGTTTACAACCAAGTCAGAAAAACAATGGTTAAAATGGTTGTACTCAAATCAGTACTAAATTGGAGTGACCAATTCACTTTACTTCATGAGTAGGGCTGCCAAAACATGTCTGAACTATGTCACTGAAAAGTAGAAAAGGAAAACTTGTCATTTCCACAAGTGGGGCCATAAAATTGAACATGTGACTAGAAACCCTTTCTAGTTTCTTCATAACTTGTATTAGGTTGGTGCAGAAATAATGTCGCTTTCTCACATAGTAACATGTGAGAGAAAACGAAAATTATTTTTGCACCAACCTAATATTATTGGGAAAATTAATTTTTTTTATTCTTTATTATTATTTTATTCATTGGCTTAATTTCATTTTCCCACTATATATATATATATATATATATATATATATATATATGCGCGTGTGTATGCGTGTACTTAAAATTTG
Organism: Acanthosepion lycidas; assembly: GCA_963932145.1. Classification (NCBI taxonomy): domain Eukaryota; kingdom Metazoa; phylum Mollusca; class Cephalopoda; order Sepiida; family Sepiidae; genus Acanthosepion; species Acanthosepion lycidas. Next base: position 99,506,819 of record OZ010576.1, on the reverse strand, counting down.
CTGTAATTATGGAGAAAGAGTACTTAATATCAGGTGTTCTGTAGATCCCTTGAGGTATGAAACTGACCCTCATTATGTAGTGTCAATTTCTATGTCCACACGATCTCTATCTGCAAACACAATTACTGGTATTGGAAGTACTCCGCCCATTAATATGTATAGTGTGTGTGTTTGTGTTCTATTAAATAGAATAAACAGAGAATGTTTATCAAGTCGTTTAATCTTTTTCTGCAATTTGTTGATGCAGAAATCTAACATTCACATGCTACTTTGATCCCTATGTCCAACTTGCTATTTATCTGTCTCAATATACACATATAGTCATCCACAGACAGACTGTTTTACTGTATCACAGCTAATCAGTGTGACTAGACATGCAATTGAATTGAAGCCAGGATTGAAACCCAACCGATTTGACATCAGTCAGAGTCTCTCACCCCTAGGCCTTCAGCACACATTTGGAAGAAAGGGAATTTTTAACACATTATATACAATCTCATGCATTACCAGCTAGCAGAGGGCTCAATTCATAGTTAAAAGCTTAGCATTAATCATCATCAGCAGCCAACAAATTGCCTTTCTTCCAAAAGTGCTCAACCCACAAAAGGGAGCGTGAATATATATTACAGTAATGGATAAAAACACACATCTTTATATAAATACTTATACTAATCAACAACATATAGTTTTGTACCACTTGCACCCCTGAAATGGATCTTGGAAGAAGATCAAAAGTACTTGGGGAAATGAAAATAAAAGAAATTAAAACAGATATAACATGTTTCTCTCATCCTTTAACATTAATACACGGAAGGTTCTTTTTGAGTATGTACATATATCAATATGCATCCTCCTGTTAAAAAAACAAAAAAAAAACATTATCTGTTTCCTTGTCAATGACCATAACCTAATGATATTAGCTCTCTCTCTCTCTATATATATATATATATATATATATATGACCTAGTCAAAATTCAATTAATGAAAATGTGTCAAGTTACTGATATACTTATCAGTCAAAGAGTGTGTGGATACACACACAAGCACACATTATTGAACTTTGTTGAATTGTTTCAGGTGTTTCTAATCTTTTTCTCAGCTAATATCTTTTTGAAAGCTGAAATTATAAACTAAATTAATTTTTCTGAATATTTTCAATGCTGTATTCTGCATTTAAATTAAAATCGTTCATTTCCATAGCATCTTTTCTTTAAATCTTTCCTCAATTTAATTGTTAATTTTCTTTTATTGTATATCTAAATTATTAAGTCCTTCACTATAGTTGTTGGATATTTTGTCTTTGGCAAGTCTTTTCTCCTTCACTGCTACAATTATTGTAATACTTGAAAAACAAATAAAGACACAAAGATAATTTCTTCTATTAACAATTCAATTAAAGTTTAATGCCCCCTTGTAAAAGTTTCTATGTTTAAAGAACAGGAAAAATTTAAAAACTAAAACTGAAGATTAAAATACAAATCTACCCGACCATCCAAAATAAGATATATTAATATTGTAGGATTTTTATCTATTAATTCTCTTGGCACAGTTAAGAAAGAATTTCAAGTTTTAAATCATTTAAATTGTGTTTGGTAGTGTTATCAACACAAAAGGAAATCTGTGTACAGATTTCAAATTCTATCGTAATCCATTACATTCACTTTCATGAACCTATTAGGTTGGTGCAAAAATAATGTCGTTTTCTCACATGTGAGAAAACGACATTATTTTTGCACCAACCTATTAGGAAAGGCATGAATCAATGTCTTTTCTCTCTCCAACTATTATTAAATATCAGGGTAGACTGGATTCTTCCTCGTTTCTGCTTCATTCTGACATTTACTCTCCTTATTTCTTTTTCTTCATGTGTTTTTCTCTTTTTAATTACTTTCTTAATTTCTCATTACTCTTACTCTATATTCCTCTGCCTCCCAGTCTCAGTTGAATCAACCTTAACTGTTACACATCTTATGCAAGAACTAGAAACCATTTCTGAAAAGTTTTGGTTAAACAGAACAGAAGCATGTACTAATATAATCTTTTATAACATTATGAGTCATCTAATATGCAATTCAAGACAATACTGCTCTATCTAATATTACTAGTGAACATAAAAGAAGCAATAGCATCAAAACTGGTGCCAAGTAATCATGAAAAAATAAACACAATTTCTTAAAGCGCAAAACTTAACCATATCCAAGATAGGGGTGTGGCTCTGTGTGCACAATTTTTTTCAAATGATACATGATACTGCTCTTTTAGTGGTTGAGGTATTTATTTGAAACTGTATATCTATTACAAAAAATAAACTATCATGAAAAGATTTTGTTGAGTTATTTTTAAAAAGGGAATTGAGAATATATTTAATATTACTTTTATTTCATAATTGATAACATCAGCAGGCTTCTGCTGATCTGAGGTTTTGGAATATTAGAAAATTATATATATATATATATATATATATATATATATATATAATTATATATATTATATATATTAGATACATTTACTTTATGCTATTTCAAAGAGCGCTGTGCATGAATTATTTTCTTCTAATTGAAGTGATTGTATTGAAGTTTATTTATTTTAATCAGTTTCACCCCCAGCAAGGTAGTAAAGCCACTAAGACAGAAGAGCTTACTGAGTGTGAAAGGATCAGAAACAGAAGCATTAATAATGAGCAGAAGAGAAAAGAGTAATCAGGCAGACAGTAGATAGCCATTAACATTGCATTTAAATTTTTACAGAACAAAGTTGGCTGGAAATCATGGAGATTTTTGTTTAGTTACTAAGACTTTTTCCTTTTTAACAGTGATGTTCAACCTGTACAAGGCCTGATAGCCACACGGTTTTAGATAACAGTTAACCCTAGACTTGAACATGTTAAAATTGCAGTGATCAGAGAAACATCTTCTTGGGAGTCAATTCCACAGAGCAGTGGTTCACAAGAAGCTGCTGCTTGAGTTAAATTTACTTCTCAACAATGGAATACAGAGAGAATGAAGGTGGTTTGCTACACTGTGAGTGGCATGGCAGGTCCTAGCCATGAAGGTTAAAATAGATAGAACCAAGGAATGCATTTCATTTGAGCACTTTCCATGGAAGTAGAGCAATGGGAAGCTTGCCACATCCCATCTGAAGAGGTTGCAGGGTGGAAAATAATTTGTCACCCACAAAACTACAGATACGCTTTCAGTCTATTGAGATTTAAAAGTGATGACTGGGCAACTCCTGTCCAAGTAAGACAATAGTACTCCATTTTAGGCCTTAACTAGCTCTTGTAAAGGGAGAGAATAGAAGACAGATATTTACTGGGGTGGTACAGGGAACCGACTATTTTTACAATATCTTTAGCAGTGGATTGTATGTACAAGTTCCACTTGAGGTCTGGGATTCTATGCAGGATGATATATTAAGAAATCAGCAATGGATACAGAGGAATGAAAACCATACTGTTTGACAGTCAGGAACTTGTTTCTATTGAGGTGATGATAGCTTCAAAAAGTTTGCTGATGTCACTAATGAGGTTGATGGGATAATATTGTGATAGGAACCTGTATTTTTGTACAGAGCATACTCTAAATGCCTATAATGGGCATGGGAAAAATTTCTACTTCAGGCAGTGATTAAACAGTTTTGCCAAGACTGGAGAGTATTCTGGGCCAAGCATCTCAAGAAAAACTAACATGTTTTTATCCAAGCCAATATTCTTATTAGACTTTTGATAAGTCAGGAAATCGCCTGAGCTGTGAGACAGATATGATGAAGCTTGTGCTCTATGAAGTTGAGGAAATCATGTAAGGAATGGTCCTTTCCATCTAATGATGAGTTAGAAGCAAAATTCATTGCAAAGAGCATAACCTTATCTGATGAGGATGAGATAAACCCAGGGCCATTTATAGTGGAGGGCACTGACTGTCTGACTAATGTGAATTGTAATTTTCTACAACTCGTAAGATCTAAGTTTTTTGTTTTCGCTCTTGGCTCAGAATGTCTACACATTGTTGCTCTCTGCATTTTTCAAAACTCTCTGGCAGTGACTGCCTGCAGTTCCAATATTATATTCTTCTCAAGTATGGTTTAACTGTTAACTAAACAAATCTTTAACAGATACAGAAATGGTGCAGTTGAATATTGAAAGATGGATTCCAAAAGCTAAATAAAGTATTAACAAATAGGAAAATTGTTACAAAGAAAAGAGTACTCAACAGAAAATGCTTAACAGAAAATATTGAACAATTTCTTCATAGATGTAGACAAAACAGGAGGCAATAGAACAGTCTTTCTTTAGAAGGATGCTGAAGAGATCATGGATGGAGCAATGATCCAACAAGTTATAAAGAAAATGGAAACAAAAAACACAAAATCAGAAGTGACAGATGAAAATTTTAGGACAGATGAGGAAATAGGGATTGGAGAATTTGACACTCACATGACATATTGAAGGGGAAGAGAGTAAGCTCTCTAATAAGCTTCTGTCAATTAAAGAGAGATCCAAGTATGGGAAGGTTAGTTAAAAAGTGCGGTTGTAAGAGTTACAAGGGATAATGAGAGCTATGAAGAGTTATGACACATAAAAAAGTAAGTAATTTCAATAACTCAATCAAAGGAAATAAATATTGCTTTAAGAATCTGAATGAATTCAGTGTTGTTACAATGATCTTTTCACTGTAATTAATTTTTTTTTATTATAAACTATTTCATTAACAAAGGAAAGGTCACTCTACTGCTATGCATCATCAATCCTCCAGAAGATCAGTAAATGCTGAATAGACAAGGCAGAAAAAAGAACAACACATATGAAGAAACACTTCTGAGCAACTTGGTAGATTTTTACAGTGTCTCAGTTTTCTTCCCTGGACAGTGATTCAAAGACAGCAAAGTAACGAAATTGCAAACAGTGATTGTCCTGGAACAGCTGATAAAATATTTCATTGATATAAAGTCACATACTGACAGTGACAGGAAATAAGATGCAGAAATGAATTAAGTGACATGTCCAAGTATAAAGTGATTAGCAGGAAAAGAATGTTATAAGCACAGTAAGAAGAAAGTAGAAAACAGTATATACAGTTAGCAAAGGTAATCCCATCCAGAAGACATAAGATTATAAAATCTGAGTATTGCAATACATTTTCATATAGCTCTTTAATTCTAAAAAAGCTGAATCCTGTTGCAATTTCAGTACAAATTTTGACTCAAGTAAGTCATTAATCAGAATTTACACTATTTATTACACTATTTATATTAAGACTATTACATCATTTTGTTGGTGTTGTTTGGCCACAGTGACCTCTGGGTAACCTACAGGGAATTCTGAACTGAATCCTTTATATAATCTACAGGGATAGACTGTTCTCGTTTTGCTGCTCATGTCTAATACTTATTTTTATTTAGTATTGTTCACTTATTGCTTGTCCATTTCCACTGAGTGTAATTACACACTGCCAATTTGAACACAAAACCACTATGTCACCAAATTCCCAAACCAATGCTTTTATTCACTAGGCCATTGTACCATAGGAACATTTTCCTTAGTTAACTTAGAACCTTAAACCTAGCATGGTTTCTGATTATGTTGCAACTGTGTCTGGATGTCATATTTTGATTGCTGCTGCAGTTCAAGACTTGCTATTATTTGTCTTTTTTTCTGTTTATTAGCAGCTCCCATACTGTATTTATTTCTATACTAAGGTGACTGAAGAGGTCCTCATAACTGGTTATATGCACTAATTATTTCAGATTTCTAACTCTCAAGTGTTCTTCCTTGACTAGTATTTTCACTTCATTCCACAAGCTGATGACTTCATACATGATCAGCCATCCACAATTACATTATCTTATCTATGGCTTTTCAATATTCCTCCAAACTTTCTTTTTTTTGGTGTGGGGGGGTTGTTTCACTTTTATATTCTTTACTAAGTTAGCCTTTACTTGGCATAGATTTCTGTGTAGAGTGTAGGTGCTTTAGAATATTTTCCTGATGCTGTATGGACTGCAGGTCTGAATCTTTTCCAATAAGCCCTTAACATAAGCTAAACAAATCATAGCAATTTTCTGGTCATCACATTGTGATGACAACAACAAAGATAAGGACAATAGTCAGAATATAAATATTTCAAATAATACCTCCCAGAAATTGAGACAAAGAAATAATTAAACAGAAGTTGAATAAGACAGTTTTATAATATGCAAGAATAGAGGTCATTCTACTGTTAATTAGCAAAGTTGGTGAGCAGGGCTCTCCACAATTTTATTTCCTTTGTGGCTCTTATTAAACTTTATCTTTCTGTTATCTCCTCCAAAACCCTGTTTTGCCATCCATTTACACAAGCTCACCAAGTAGGTTATACTTTGTTTTACTGTCCATCAATCTTTCCTATGAGTATAAAATTTTGCAAGCCCTCTTTGCTACTACTGTGTTAACTCCTATCATTTCTGTTCATCTGAAGACCAGAGTATAGATGGTCAGTAGTTGAGTAAACAGCAGTGTTCCATTTGGTAAGTTATATTAATCTAAGTGATAAGACAGTGGAAAAAAAGAGTTTATTTTATTACAAAATTAACTGAATACAAAGTCTGAACTATGCTGGAAACAGCTCAATACAACTATATATATATATTATATATACAAACACACACACACACACACACACACATTATATATATATCTCAGCATAAAAAGAAATTCAAATTTCCATAGTATAGATCTAGCTTAATTAACTACCATATTTCTATAATTTTCTCTCCTCTAACTCTTCAAATGTCGAACATATAACTAAATTATAATTTTTATATTTCCTGCTCTCTTTATACTATATTAATTAAAATTTATAAATTTTTCCCTACTTTAAGATCTCCCCAACTCTCTTTCCATTAATCCCTTACATCCTTTTATCTATATATTTTAAACTTATTTTTAAACCCATTTTTATTCATCTTTTAGATTTAATTAATATTTCATTCTTCTTATAACCTCAATTTAATGTCATAAGGTTAATATTCAAGTCTAATTTTCTAAAATTTCTTCCCTTTAAGACAAATACTTTCCACCCTCCCCTAACCCCAGTTTCATGCCTTTCATGTAACTGAAACATTGAAATAGATAAATTCCGTGTTGGTTTTTTGACTCGTGTTTTTTTTGTTTTTTCTTTTAAAAATTTCTGTTTCTGACACGAAATCAGTTGACAATGAGGTTGATAAGACAGACGACCTATATTTTTGTCTGCTGAAATAATCTATTCCCTATACGAGGTGATTTTGGATTTTATTGCTTATTAATTATTTGCTCTGTAATAATAAATATATTAAGTTTTTTTTGTGGACCAGTTTTAATATTTTATATTACTAGGATCCACTTGGATTACACAGCAACAGATTTGTTACCTTTACTATATATATATATATATATATATATATATACACACACACATATATATATATATATATATATATATATATATATATATATATATATATATATTCGACTCTCAATCAACTCAAGATATGAGAGTCAAGCAGATCAGTTCCTAGGAAACTGACAGCCCAACAACAGCACATGAGATTTGATTATAGTGGTGAAGGTTTCATGCAGGACCATCCACACTTTTTGAAGGCCTGAACACAGAGACCTGGTGCCACAAGGTCCCCAAACGACCCTCCACAGGTTTTGAATTCAGAGTTGTCCTCCTCCTAGGCCAGTTGCCATCCAAGGCTATAGAACTCAGTCTGCCCTGTTATTTACCCATAGCTGGAGGGAGAAGAAGAAAGGTGTGAATCCTCTTCTTATATATATATATATATATATATACACACACACAATTCATAAGTATATGTACTGCTTCACTATCTTTACAGTAGTTTATAAACATTAATATTTAAATTTCAGTAACAGTTACAACATGCATGAAACTCAGACTTGTACCAAATGCTGAGAAATAAAAGGCTTAATTATCAGTAACATTATATATATATATATATATATATATATATATATATATATTGTATTGTATTGTAGTAATTACCATTCCAAAATATTTTCAAGTATCTTACAAAGCTTATAGAAAATAGGTTGAGTATCTCTGCTGTCTCATGTCATTTGACCTGGATCCTTTTTAATCATGGTCATTAACTACTGCAAGCTTGTCAGAATGCTTTCAATCTTCCAGATCTAAAAATTATCAGCTCTAGCATTATTGATATAAATGATATTTTTCTAAGTGTGGTGAAAAAGTCTGTATTGCAAATCCAGTCTCACAAATCTAAATAACAAGCAATAGTCAAGTCAAAAATCAGAATCTCAAGTATATTGTCAAAAGTCCAAGAAACAATAAAAAAAAATCCATCTTACAGATCCAAATCCAGCAAACTTACTCTTGTTCAAAAACAAAAAATTAGTCATCCATGTCAAGAAAAAAATGGTTTTATTAAGGAAGTAAATTTTACAATTGGTTATGATAGGGAGTTAAAAAAATGACCATATTTGAGGTATATTTAAGGCAGTAATTACTTGTATTTATTTTTATTGTTTTCCTTTTCTTTGGCAAACTATGTGCAGGACACAAACTTGTTTAGGTAGGTAATTTTCCTCATTTGCCACATCATAAGAAAAGCTGAATTTTTTTAATCATTTCTTCAAGTGTTTTCTTAATTGTCTTACATATTTACCACTATATCAGATTCTCATTTAAATTTACATCAAAACACACCTTAATCATACTTTTTTACTAAATTAATAACAGACAGCCTAGGTTCTGTGTTTATTATTTACCAGTACCTCTTCAAATAATAGGATATATAAAAAAAAAAATTATTTTGTTCTGTTAAAGGCTAACAGGTAATTTTGAGTAACTTCACATAATTTGTTAGAGAGATTCATAAAAAATGTTAGCTGAAACAAACTTTGATACTGTGAGTGAAAAAAATGTACTGTTTACATTTCCAAACTGGTCTTTGAGAAACCATTCTTTTTGCACACTTAAGTCATGAATCAAACTTCAAAGTCACTAGCAGAAATATTTACCTTTGACATTCCGTTAATACCTCTGCTTAACAACATCAAAAATGCTGTTTGTCTGACAGTTTTTCTGAGTGATTTACTATAGCCACACATAAGCAACCACTAACATTTATGACTGTATTTCAAGAAACATTGCAAAAACAGTGACAGACAAAAGTAGGTGAAAACAATGTGAAAACTGCCCATTCTTATAACTCAGCTCACAATAGTAGGATTATATACATGAACACCCAGATAGTCTCTAACCAAATGACTAAAGTCAAGAAATAAAATTATTAGGTTGGTGCAAAAATAATGACATAATAATGTCATTTTTTACGTATTTTTTAACGTCAAAAGACGACATTATTACGTCTTTATTTTTGCACCAATCTAATATTAATAATTTACAAGCACAAAACGTAAATCTTTTAAATACTTGGTTTCACAAGAAATCCTAATAGCTTTTTTTTTTCTTAAATGTAATTGGCATTGAGAGTGTTAGCTAACTTTAATGGAAATCTTCATTTCTCAAAGATTTTTGCAAAGGCTCAGCTCACTCATCAGGTTGTGGGGTCAAAACTCTGCTCAAAGTAGAAGTAAAATGATTATTAGTTGGTTGGTTTTGCTTAGCATCATATAAACCTTTACGGGTTATTTAATGCCAAAATCTATAAATTTTCAACACAATAGTATGGCTTTAACTACAGAAAATGTATTGTTGGTCCTTTTGTTATATTGTTGATAATTCCACTGTAAAATGAATTGCTGGTCATTTTGCTTTAAAAATATATTTCTGGCATTTTTACTACAAATATGTATTTTTTTTTACTTTCATAGTGTTTTATTGTTGTTTGGGGGTTACCTATTTGACCCTAGCTGGGACCTTAACAAATGCTACCATCTTGGGTCATAGTGGATCTGGAACCAACAGCAATTAAGAGATGCTTCCATACTCTTCAAAACCTCTCTAGTAGTAGCGAGTAGAGACCCGGATGTAGTTTATTGTCATACTTATGAGTAGTAAAATGCTTAACTTACCATGTTGTCAAAAAAAATGTAAAAACCTCTGAAGACATTCTTTAAATATAGATATATTAAAACACTTCTTTTATAACTAGTCTATACCCCAGATTTTGCTGTGACTTGAATGAAAATAAAGTCTTTCTCAAAATGAAAGCAATATGAGATCCAGCTGAAAAGTTCATATCTTTGTGAAGTTTTATTTTTGCTAAACCATGTTATGAAATCTATTATTTTCATAGTAAATCCTTCCATTTCATTATGTAAGAATTTATTGATTTTAAGAACTTTACTACTGGAATCTTTCCCCAATTATTATATTCAATAATTGTGAATGAATGTTTTTTTTTATTTGAAAGCAGGTCAATAAAGGAAATAGAAAAATAATTTTTATTTAGTATTTTATAATTGTACTAATATTCCATATATGATCCATCTCTCCAGAAAGTGTCTGACACCTCCTGGCATGCCTATCTTTCCATGAGTCAGATAAAACCAAACAAAGTATTTCTCTCCCATCTGTTTACTTGCTTAACTGATAACAAGCTTCAAAAGTTAAAATGCAGCATCAATCACCATCTTCTGTCATCTTGAATCCTGTTCATCTTTTGTGTTTTCCTCAAATCCTCCCTATTCTCAATCTTGTCTTTCACTTTCAATGTCTGCAACCCCTAGCAAACTAGTTAGGGTGGAATGATTAAAAAAAAATATCAGGGTTGGATCTGCTCAAAACCTCACTTTCCAGCCTTGACAGAGTACAAAAATGTCTATTTGGCTTTGTAAGTTTAAAATCACCCTACACATCTTATCCACAGATGAAATGTCATAAACCTCTTGCTACACAAATTGCTATTTGAATGACAAATCATCTGGTGTGCGACATATCTTAGTTCCACCAGTTCTGACCGTTGCCCCATGCTGCATATACAGGGTGATATCTTCCTCCTTCTACTCATATTCAATTGGTAAGAAAAAAGAGTTCCATTCAAACAGTTTCTTCCCAAGAACTTCTGAGAGGATGCTTCCCTGATCAGTACATTTTTAACATCTTCAAGTTTCAGCCATATTTTTTAGCAGCATATCAACTCCTTATTGATCGTTTAATGCCAAAATTTAATTTTTGGGGGAGCATTAGTAATTCCTTTAAAAAAAAAAAAAAAAAAAAAAAATGTATTACTGGTAACAAAAATGGATTGCTGGTAATTTTTTTAACTATGAAAATGTATTGCTGGTATTTTTACTATAAAAATATATTTTCATAGTGTTTTGACTCCAGTTTCGGGGCTAATTACTTGCCCATAGCTAGGACCCTAACAAGGGTTACCACCCTGCATCAGGGTGAATCTGAGAAAACAGAAATTAAGAGGTGGTTCCATGCTCTTCAAAACCTCCCAATCAGAGTCCTTGCTGCCGGATGTTGTTCAAGTTTCAGGTCAAATGTTATCTACGTCAACATCATTTATTAACTCACTACCTTGAGTGTCTCTTCAGCTTAGTTTTCTGTGAATAACAGTAAAAACTAAGTTCAGTAACCAAAAGCTATGTTTGGTATCATACTAAGATTTATCCATTTACAAGTACTAAAACTATCTGAAATATTTCAGATATTAGTAACTTATATGAGGCAATCCTTACCAACACATGAAATTTAAGAAAGAAGAAATAATGGAGACAGATATAAGAAAGTAGAATAAAATTCTTCATTTAATGACATAGCATTGAACTAAGTTTACTTTAATTACAAAAGACATTTAACTAATGTTCAAAGATAAACAAAATACTTTGAATTAATATTTAGCACTGATGTTGTAAAGTGCTAGAATTTCTAAAATATTATTTACATTAATTATTTCTGTCAAATTTAATTATGAATTATTTTATCTTCAAGGTTAAGAGGCATCTGGTTTCATTTAGTCCAAGAGGCAGAATCACTGCAGGAAAGAAGTCTTCCTTTTCATTAATGCAATTAAAAAATATGTTGGTTGACCTTCCTCATGTTTATGTACAACCAAAAAAAAAAAAAAAACTGGAGAAATGGTGAAAAATATAGCATTAGAAATAATGAAGTAAAAACAAAAGTGAAGACAGTAAAATCCATATTTTTTAGATGAATCAAATTACTTCAACTAAAATGTTCAGTGTGGGCTTTGAGTATTGTCGAAAGTATTTGGCTGAGTAGAGCTCTTCTAAATGACAACTAAATTGTCCCCATTACCAACTGCAAAATGATATCTGTGTTTGCGAAAAGGAAATAAATATAGAAAGACAATTACAATAGAAATATCTCTTCACACCTAACTGATAGAATTAAATAATTCCAAGAGAATTAAGGGACCTATAAAAATTCCATATAGGTAAATGTAACCTAATCAGCTGACATTGTGTTAATGGCAGACTCAGAAAGAAAGCTAAAAAACAACAATCAGACAAGATCATTTAGGAAAGCAAAAAGAATGAATTAAGCAGTAACGTCAAGAAAATGAAATACATGTTGATAAGCAAAAGGGACAACTCAAAATGTGAACTATATATATATATATATATATATATATATATATATATATATCAAGTAATGGTATAAATTCAAATATCTGAGTAGTATAATAAGAGATTATGGAAAGTGTTACACAAAAATCATATTGGATTGAAAAGTAAAATTAAAATCAGAAAAAAAGACTGTTGAATTAGTATATCTTCTCTCAAATATGACAGTGAAAACTCAAAAGTTTTTTATAAATAAAAAATCTTGTACTGACTGACATGTTCAACCGATAAATAGTGAGAATAGCTAAAATATGACAAATTGAGAAATTTTCAGGAGAATGTGAGTTACAATGTAACTGATGCTGAAATCAGAAAGAGGCTACTAAAGGTATGGTAAGATATAATGAGAAAAGAAGGTTCAGAGAATTTAACATTCAAAAGACATATCAGAAGCAAGAGAAGAAAATGAAAGCAGCAAGTGAACTCTTTGTGAAGTTTGTGCAAATTGCTGCAGGAACAAGCATCACAAAGAAGAAACATAATGGAGAATGCATTGTTCAGAGCAAAAAAATGCCAAGAAATTTTGAAGATATCCTGAAGGGATCTAACACGGATAGAAAAAGAGTGAGAGAATCGAGTTGAAAGCATTAGCAAACAGACAGAGAAGCAACAATGCCAAATAATGTTCATAAAAGAGTAAATATGGTTGAGAGCAACAAAAAACTGGAAGCTGTGAAGATCTATGATTGTCCATGTCCTGAAGAGATATAACATGAAGAAAGAGAAAGAAATTACTTAACAAGTTTTAGCAAAAAGATAGAGAAATGAGTACCACACAGATAAGATTATTTAAGGAGTATGTGTAACGTAGAGGAACAAAAGACAGGAAACTCTACAAAGGCATTATAATTTACATCCAGAAGAGACACGGTACACAGAGAGAGACATCGAGAGAGACACGGTACACAGAGAGAGACATCGAGAGAGACACGGTACACAGAGAGAGACATCGAGAGAGACACGCTACACAGAGAGAGACATCGAGAGAGACACGCTACACAGAGAGAGACACGCTACACAGAGAGAGACACGCTACACAGAGAGAGACACCGAGAGAGACACGCTACACAGAGAGAGACATCGAGTGAGACACGCTACACAGAGAGAGACATCGAGAGAGACACGCTACACAGAGAGAGACATCGAGAGAGACACGCTACACAGAGAGAGACATCGAGAGAGACACGCTACACAGAGAGAGACACGCTACACAGAGAGAGACACGCTACACAGAGAGAGACACGCTACACAGAGAGAGACACGCTACACAGAGAGAGACACGCTACACAGAGAGAGACACGCTACACAGAGAGAGACACGCTACACAGAGAGACACGGTACAGAGAGAGACATCGAGACAGACATGGTACAGAGAGAGACATCGAGAGAGACACGCTACACAGAGAGAGACATGCTACACAGAGAGACATTGAGAGAGCGACACAGTGCACAGAGAGACATCGAGATAGAGACAGTGCACAGAGAGACATAGTGATAGAGAGAGAGAGACAGTGCACAGAGAGACATCGAGACAGAGAGACAGTGCACAGAGAGACATCGAGACAGAGACACAGTGCACAGAGAGACATCGAGACAGAGACACAGTGCACAGAGAGACATCGAGACAGAGACACAGTGCACAGAGAGACATCGAGACAGAGACACAGTGCACAGAGAGACATCGAGACAGAGACACAGTGCACAGAGAGACATCGAGACAGAGACACAGTGCACAGAGAGACATCGAGACAGAGACACAGTGCACAGAGAGACATCGAGACAGAGACACAGTGCACAGAGAGACATCGAGACAGAGACACAGTGCACAGAGAGACATAGTGATAGAGAGAGAGAGAGAGAGAGACACAGTGCACAGAGAGACATCGAGAGAGAGACACTGCACAGAGGGACATCAAGAGAGAGACACTGCACAGAGGGACATCAAGAGAGAGACACTGCACAGATGCCAGGAGAGACACTGCACAGAGGGACATCAAGAGAGAGACACTGCACAGATGCCAGGAGAGATACAGTACAGAAAGACACCAAAAGAAAAAAAAAAGGACAAGGTTAAGAATTCTATATTTCTGAGATGAGGTATTACGTACAGTATTTACATTATTCGGACTATTGTCCTCATCTTTGTCGCCATATTTATCACAACGTTTTCCGGCCGTTGTACGCTCTGGCCTTCCTCAGGTGGTTGGAATTTCGAACTGAACCCTTTATTGGGGGTAGACTGTTATCAGTTATCTCCTGCTAATTTTCCCTCTGACTCCACTGCCTTAACCGGCTATTGAACTCACACTCTTTGGGTCTGTCACTGTCACTGGATCTAACCAACGCCTTTATCCACTGTGCCATGTGTCCTTGAGGACATCTGGGTATGAATTTCTGGGTATTATAAACCTAATGTTTTCAGCAACCATTTTTACCAGTGCTCATATTGCAATTTTGCTGTTATCATTACATGTTTTTACCAGAGCTCATATTGCAACTTTGTTATCATTGCTTTTCTCTGGCACTCCTTATTACTGGTTCCTGACTCTTCCCTAGAAGAACGGACCAGTATTCCAATAGATAATCTGATGGAGATTTTGACTTTCTGTACACAAACAACACACTTCGGAATGGAATCACACATATATCGACAGGATGAGGGCTTAGCAATGGGCTCTCCATTATCACCAGCAATGGCGAATATATACATGGAATACTTTGAAGAAATGGCATTAAAATCTATATCTCTAAAGCCTACTATATGGTTAAGGTACGTAGATGACACCTTCATACTCTGGCCACACCAGGAAGATGTCCAGGTTCTACTGGACCATGTGAACTCAATAAGACCTTCGATACAGTTCACAATGGAGAAAGAGAGTAACAACACACTCCCATTCCTGGATGTACTAATATCTCGAAAAGAGCATGGGTTCAAGACATCCGTATACCGTAAACCAACATTCACCGGACAGTACCTCAATTTCAACTCCCACCATCCATACAGTATAAAGAAAAGGATTGTCTGTTGCTTACAACACCAAGCAAAAGTCCTAAGTGGCGAACCAGAGACGTTAGATAAAGAATTGGTCAGTATAAGTAGTACCGTACAACGTAACAACTACCCTGGGTACATGGCAGCAGCCCCCAAAGACTGGGATAGGCGAGTGCAAGAGGAGGAGGAGGAGGACAGCAATACACAGAAAACAGTCTGCCTGCCTTATGTGAAGGGGTTATCAGAGAAAATACAAAGGATCTGCGGTCCATATAACATCAGGACAACCTTCAAAAGCTTGACAACACTTCGCAGATATCTCTCTCGAGTGAGACCCCCCCTAGAGGAGAACATGACTAAAGACTGTGTGTACGCTATCCCGTGCAGCTGCGGAAAGGAATATAAAGGAGAGACAGGCCGCACCCTCAAGGTAAGGCTTCAAGAACACTAGAAAGCTGTAACGCGAGGGGAGGTAGAAAAATCAGGCATGGCTGACCACATATGGAGAGAGAATGGAGATCATCGTCACCTGTGGGATCATGTTGAGATCATAGACAGGGAACACTAGAAAATTCGTAAACTTAAGAAATCAGCACATATGCTAGGCCACAAAAATCTCCTGAGCCGACCAAGCATAGAAATAAATACAATATGGGAACCAGTAATAAGGAGTGCCAGAGAAAAGCAATGATAACAAAGTTGCAATATGAGCTCTGGTAAAACATGCAATGCTAACAGCAAAATTGCAATATGAGCACTGGTAAAAATGGTTGCTGAAAACATTAGGTTTATAATACCCAGAAATTCATACCCAGATGTCCTCACATGGCACAGTGGATAAAGGCGTTGGTTAGATCCAGATGACCCAAAGAGTGTGTGTTCAATACTCGGTTAAGGCAGTGGAGTCAGAGGGAAAATTAGCAGGAGATAACTGATAACTGACATCCATCAAACATGGCATGTGGAACTAGAACAGTCTACCCCAATAAAGGGTTCAGTTCAAAATTCCATCACTAAGAAGCGTACAACGGCCGAAAAACGTGATAAATATGGCGACAAAGATGAGGACAATAGACCAAATAATGTAAATACTGTTAAGAATTCCTATAAAGATTTATCATGTCAGAAACTAGAAACCATTTTTACCTTTAAATATGAGGGCAGATTAAAAGTAATTGCTAAGACTGTAATGTCTTCTCATAATAAACTGATTATTAATTTTCCAGATTTGAGGCTATAGATTGTCATACCATTTAGCTGAATTTTTTTTAAATTCTCAAGGAGGTCATTTTCTATATACATCACTAATGACTCCTGAAAAAATTTCTTAAAAAGTATTCAATGGTCAGCATCAGTAATAATGTCCCAAAAGACCAATTAATAAAAAAAAAAAAAATAATCAAGTCATTTAACTGGTCTGTTAAGGAAGACAAATAATCATTGCTTCACAGCAGTTTACCAAGTTTCATAAATTATGATTTTTCTATTCTTAATTTCCTAACTGGAAAATCATGGGTCCAAATAATTTAACCCCAAAGTCACAGATTCAACAGAATCAGTAAGATTTCCTTTGTCTGACAGAAACTAAACTTTTCTCATGAAACACTTACTCCAGGAAATGTTATAAGAAAGTCATCTGACCACAGAAGCAGCTTGCTTTGAAAGATTCCAGAATGAGTGAATAACCTGGATGACAAATAACAGCCATTAAACAATTATGGTAATTAAACCTGTCTCTATGAACATTGCTAACATTTAAGACAGAATTAATCTTTAGGATTCTAATGAATAGAGTTTATAGCAGAATTAAACCAGAAATAAATATAAGCATGAAAAGATTCATAATACATTTGAGGTAACATCAGCACTAGTGAAAGTAATGATTATGAACAAGGAAGGGTAAGCAGACATGATTGCAATACAGATGCAGACAGTCTCAGATACTTGGGGATTAATAAAGGTATTGAAATGATTAATATATGACAGTGGTGAAATACTGGTTGATTTCATTACAAATGTTGTAAACTATCATTTGTTTCTTAGCAACACCATATGTAGAATCATTTTTGTTGTTAACTCCAATGATTGCTCTTTCCATGGTTGACATTTTTGTGAGGTCAGTTAACATGCTCTTGTGTTATATATGGTGCTCTGCAAATGTTAAAGAAACTTAACTTATGAAATGAGTTAATTTAATAAAAAGGACAGTGGTATAAATAGCAGATAACTTCAGAAAGCATTTATTTATAAAGCCATTCAGATGTCAAGGTAGAAAGAATTTGAACTTCAAGGCAGCCAGCTGCAGAGAGTGTAAGGATTTCTGATGTTCACATGTGAAATCCACTGCCATGACAAGGAGAAATAATGAGAAAAAGAAAAAAAAAAATGGGTAAATATTGTTAAGGCCACAATGAAGAATGTTGGTAGCCAAACAAAGAAAATCAAAAGATATTTCTAAATATTGTTGAATGTCCCAGAGATACACATGGGATAAATGAAAAGAGGGTTTTATTTGTTTTTCTATTAATGTGGACACACTTTGTTTTAGTGTCTTTTCTGAATTTTGCTTTGTCATTTTCGAAAGCATAATTCTTTTTTGTTGTATATTTGAATTGTTATCCTGCTTTAAATACTGTATAAGGCATACAAAAGGAAATTTTTGTGCAAGCTCTTGTATATAAATTTTGTATTTGTTTTTTCTTCTGTATAATGTAATTAATGTTTGTCCTTTAAAATTTCACGTAGTGAGTATGTCTTGTTTGTGCCTTAGTCAACTTATTTTATGGATAAGAGAGGCACTTTAATTCTACTAAAGTTTTGTGTTTGGCACAAAAATTTAGATTTGTAGATTTTATAAGTAGATTTGTATAACAGTTCATAGCAAACATAACAATGGAACAGGAATCAATATGGAACACCTTAAGTAAAGGAATAGTGAAAATAGTAAAATAAGTTATATTAAGCAATGAAGCAATACCCCCCCACCCACAAAAAAAAGCTGCCTTTTTTTTTCTTTTTGGTGAAATTATCATTCTAATGAAAAATATCTCAGCTTCAGTTACATTTCCACTGACATAACATAGCTTCCCTGGACCTTTTCAATCAATACTTTCATGGTAATTCTTCTGATGAACTTTTCGCTATCATACCTAGACTTTATGAATTTAAGCATATTACTAGACTGGGGGCAAGGTTTCTACATTTTAAAGTTGAAATCTCAACATATAACCCTAATTTCTATGCTAATAGTTTCTTCTTGTGGAATTCTCTTCCAGCTTCTTCCTTCCCAGATAACTTTGATCTTCAAAATTCAAATACAGTATCAATCATTATATTCTGTTTTCTTAATTATTCTTCTTTTATTGTCCTCTCTCCTTCATAGTATATTTTTCTCATATTCTTTAACACTCAGTAACCCCCTTGGATCTTAGTGGATTTATTGCCTTGTTTGATCAAGAAATAATTAAAATAAAACAGAAAGTAAGAGCAAAAATTAAATTTAATAGATAAGGTTAAACAAATGAAAATTAAAAGCAAGAGCAAACAAAAGAGGAATAGCTTCATCAGAAACGTGAAAAGATAGAAAATTTTCCAGATATGTGTGTGTGTGTGTGTGTGTGTGTTGTGACGAATGCAAGCCTACACATATACGTTCTTCCCCACTCCCACAACAGAATCCAAAGCAGAGACGCATAGAAATACACGTAGGCAAAGTCTAAAAATAGTTTCAGACCCAGTAAGATAGCACATAAAAGAAACAACGCGATTGGTCAAAAGCAGCCAATATGCAGTTGAGAAAATTAGGCAGTAAAAAGGAGACATGCACATGCAGAAGATAAAAAGCAGCTCTATCGGAGAGGCCAGCGGATGGAAAGTCATGCCAACGTCAATGTTCCAGGCAGCATGCTGAAACGACACATTCCCACAGGCAGAGATCAGACCCACCAATCAAATGCCAAGAATGTGAAGATAGTCCAGATGCAATTGGCCTGAACCCCTTGATCATCGCCTTAAGAAGAAATCCTAAATATAAATATAAATATAAGGCAGAGAATGTGATTTCAGTTGAAAACCTAAAGGTCCAGTCGCTGAATCAAGAATACAGGAAAAGAGACTATTATCACCTTTGGTCGATAAATGCATATCTCATGTTTATACCCCCCCAAACCCCCAGTTTAGATTACTATGATTTGCAAACATCCAATAATATTATGTTCTTGCACACACTATACACCTGTATATGTGTGAAACACTGCATTCGTTAATATTTGTCGTATCCCAACTAAATATATGTTATAGCTTACATGATATAATATCTTTATTGTCCTTGCCATATGCATGTTCTTGTTACTTAAATATTATATTGTTCACAATGTTGTTTCGTTCATTTATGGTCAGCAGTCGGCCGAATGTGTTATTCAAAGAACCCAGGGAAGCCTAATTCAATTAGATCATAATTGAGTTGAACTTCACTTACTTTCTTTTCTTTTTATATTATCTGCGGATGATTTAATGATGTAAGGGAAATCACCCTAATATTTATTCAGTATTCACGTAACGGAAGGTTATTTGGGGAATATTAGATATAAATGAATCATCGTACAGAATCCATGGATCTTAGCCTGGTGTTGATTGTGTCCCCATTACAATATTAATACCAGGTGAGGATCTATGACAGTGTGTGTTTGTAAATATTCTCAGATGGAGTTTATATCTGTAGAAGACACAAAATAAATGAAAACGATACTTAGTTTATCTAATGCATTTCAACATTCGATAGAATTTATCAAGGAAAATATAATAGTTTTATTTTGAAAGGAAATTTTTAAATTTAAAGACGCTCAAAAACAGGTTAACTGAAATGTCTAGGAACTTAAATCAACAAAGATGTGATTCTAATTCTACAAATGACAGTGCATTTAAACTACCATACACCATTGAATTGTACTAGTCAAGAGTTAGTCTCTGTAATTGTTTCAGGACTGGTGCAAGGGAAATAAGTAGGAAGAGAGTTGTTGTACCCTTTCTTAAAAAAATAAGTTTATCAAAACTTATACCAACTCTGAAGTTTTGTTTTAGAAAAGAAGGACTTATATTTACTCTCGATTTCTGGTTAGACAGCACACAAGATAGGCTGGAATACATTGGTCACATTTGGATTTCCATGTTATTTGAAATTCTTTTTTTTATGTATTAGCATATGGAACATGAAGCCCTAGTTTTTTTTTTCTCTTTCAGTATTTTACAGCGTTTGCTGAGACAAAAATAAATTCACTTTACAAGTGTAAGTATATTCTTATAGTTGACTTTACCAGAAGAAAAATCCCTGGAACTGTAACAGTCTTTGCTGCTGCTGATTTTGTTGCTGGCCAAAGGAATCACTGTTGATAGAAGTGCCTTGGTGTTACTGCTGATGGCCTGGAAAGTTGTGTTCAGATCTCTAATTCTTTAACTCAAGCAGAAATGCTCACTATGACATCAGCAGCTCATATTACAAAACAGATTTTGTTTGGTTCTACTTAGCCATTTCCAAAATAACAATGTTATAAAACATCATTTCTAGTCAATCAGAAAAGCCCCAAAAAGCAGCTGCTGTTTCAGAACCTCTGACTGATTATAAAACCAATGTCATTTTCCCCCCATGAAGGCAGATCAGACCAGGATGGTATTGGTAAAAGACGCCATGGCAGGGGTGCAAGCTTAACCAAACATGGCAGAATATATGATTGCCCAGGCCATCAGAAGTGACACCAAAGCACTTTCATCAACAGCATAAGAACCAGCAGAAGAATTTAAATTTTAACTACTACCTCATATGCCATGTCTCCTCAGGATATAGACAATCATGGTTCTCAACAAATTCCTGTCTTTTGTAGCTCTTAATAAATTTTGTCTTTGTTATTTCTTCCACCCATTTAGTCAAGATCCCTATGTATGTCATGCATTATTTTCTCTCTGTCACTCTTGCCTTCAATCTGTCCTGTGTGTATCAGATTTTCCAAGCCCTTTTTCCTCATTATGGATCCTAGAATTTCAGATGTCTTTCTGATGTTTCTTTTTATTTTCATTTTCTCTAGAACTTCATTGTTTCTGGCATAATTGATCCATGCTTATACTTCTGTAGAACCACAGTTGCTTATGAGATAATTCCAGAAATATTTCTCCCACAAGTCCATCTCACTAAACTACATATATGTATTGATTTTCTTTATGTGTTTATATTGACAAATTTTGTTATACAAACTCTCAAACTCCCATTATTGATATACGATGCTCCAGAAAATGAAAACAATCAAACCTTCTAAATTACAGGAAATAAAAACTCTTTTACTGATCTCAATCACAGCTTATCTCCATGTTTTTCGTAATGGTAAAAGCTGCCATTACAAATTAAAGGAGTGTTTAACTGCGATGCAATATCTAATCTTGTATATGGTAGCAAATTTTGAGCAATTTCCTTACAGATGAAAAAGTGTATTGAAACAACAGAAATATGGTTGTAGAAAATGAATGTTGACATCACCACGGACAAAGTATGCAAAAAATGACAAAGGTTTAAGCATGTCTAAAGACTTCAAAGAAACTGCTGTTAACAATCAGTATGAAACAGCTGAAATAATTTTGACACATGATGAAGACACAAAGTTTAGACAATTAAACACTCACTGAAACAGGAAAAGAACAACAAACTGATTTAAAAAATGTGAATGAATGGCTGGAAGAACAGATCCACGGAAAAAGCTAATATTGCTTAAAACAATGAAAAACAGGAATTTGCAGATAGTTATTATTGCTGACACCCAAAAGAGACCGGGCAGATGTGTGTGTGTGTGTGTGTATGTATATATATATCTTATATCCATATCAGGTTGAAACACTGATACTGGTCTAATCACTGAATTTAAGCAGCATTGACCCAGGTCAGTACCTTGATAATAGGGAATACCAGGTACTATAAACTTGAATGTGTGGGTGGTGTAATAGATAATGGCTTAAAATGAGAAATCAGAGAGCAGAGTTTTGAAATCTGAGTCATGTTCATTACATTCACTTATATGCAAATATTCTTAGGAAAGGTAGGAATTCACATCTTCTCTCACCAGCTATGGGTAAAGAGCCAGACACACTGATACCTATAGCATTGGTTAGAAACCAGCCTAGGCAAAGGAAAACTGAATTCAATCCACGTGTATTAGCAAAGGATGGATGAGATTCTTAACAGAGTCAATGGTTAACAAACTTGGAGATAGAAAACACGTATTCAAAAAGCCTGCAAATGTAGCAGAATCTCACATGTTGCTCACAATGCACCAGCACCGAACATGGCATGATGTTGGAAAGAGTGTGCATTGCATGGCACAGGCAATTGACCATTTCCAACATTTATTTTTGTAAACTGGTCAGTAAAAATTTAAATATTCTCAATCCCCATCTGTTGT
This sequence comes from Acanthosepion lycidas, assembly GCA_963932145.1. Classification (NCBI taxonomy): domain Eukaryota; kingdom Metazoa; phylum Mollusca; class Cephalopoda; order Sepiida; family Sepiidae; genus Acanthosepion; species Acanthosepion lycidas. Next base: position 99,483,820 of record OZ010576.1, on the reverse strand, counting down.
TCTCAACAGGAGATCATTATACATAAATATGAGAGCAAGAAAGAAAACCTCCTGCATATCTCTTAGTTCCTAAGAATATGCATATATAATTGAGATATCAGTTCATTGCTTTGTCAACTAACAAAATAGTAACTAATTCTTCTCAGCTGACTCTTTAAATATGAGACAAAATTGAAACTGAAAATATAATGATAGTTATTTTATAATTGAAATTGAAATGACCTTTTACACCATCTTTCTATTTTCTATCTGGAATGAGAAAACCTAATTTTAGAGTAATTATTCAGTTGTACTTTCATTATCTGCTGATTGGATGTTGGTGCTTGGATTGTGACTCGTAAGAAATTGGTGAGACGTGTTCATTATATTCACTTAAATTAGGTTAAATAGTAGGATAGGCTAGGTTCTATAGCTTTGGTTGGCAACTATTTGAGAGATGATGACTCTATAAAATCACCAGTCTCTTAGCATGCCGTGATCACTTGTCAGGATAAAACGCACAGTGACTGAAATCGTTAAGTAATTATCATTTTTTTTGTATCTGTTGATTGAAAGGGTGACTGCCATGTCCTTTATTTTATATTTGTCTTAAGACAAGGCTCATAAATATTAATTCTTGGAATAAAAGAAAACTATCGATGCAATTTTTATTTAAAATATTTAACAAAACATGCATCCCAACAAGAACTTTAGGAATGCATAGCAAAATAATTAACCAAACCGAAATATCACAATCTGCCAATGATGATCTTGAGAAATTGTAGAAATTAACTAAAATAACTAAACAAAAAGCAGACAAAAAGAAAACTGATATTTTCATACAAATTTATAAACTATGACAAAATTTCCAAGAAATGTTAAAATATGAAAAAAAAGAATCTTTTAGTTTTGAGGAAAAAAATTAGTAAATTGTTTTTAATACAGATATTTAATATCCTTAGACTGGTGCCAATTTAATAATTCCCTTTGAGAAGTCACAGAAGGTAAGCAACAGTGAACATGATCAGTACTGAGTTGGGTGACCACTTGAGAATACCAGGTGCTCTAAACTTGGATGTGTGTCATGGTTAATGGCTTCTGAGAGCAGAGTTATAATTTTTTTGTTTTCATTATATTCCCTTATGTGCAAATATATGTGGAAAATGTATGAATATACCTCTTTTATCCACAGCTATGGGTTAATCAGTAAGACTTGCATTACTAAACCATTATTACCTCAAAGAAAAATTCTGGCTTTAAATAACCTGTAAAAGTTGATAATCCTTTTCAAAAATCAAATCATTTTCTATGGCTTATTTTCTAACACTTTAATATAATGAGATCTTTATATATAATTTTATCGATAGTCATCCCATCATCTACAAGATTTTTCTCCTGGATTTCATTCTGATTATCTTTTTCATTCTTGCTAATTCTTCCAAACTGCTCAGGTAGCTAGATACATGCCAGATTACATCATCAGTTGATGGTGCTAACATGAGAGAATCAACCTAAACTGCAACCATTAAAATTAGAGTGTTTTTGTGTGTCTTTGTATTTATATTAGGTTTTGTGAAATTCATATGAAAAAGTTTGTTTAATTTTATATTGGAAGTGGTTGCACATCAAAATAAAAAATGAAAACAATTGTGCATAAACTGTCAGAATTACATTTTTTTTATTTTGTTTTTGTTCAAATACTTTTGGCCATCTTAATTATTATCAAGAACTTAATGTAATCAGCATGACAAAGAAAGATTAAACATTTCCTTTTATGAAAACATTTGAAATTAATGTCAGCTTAAATTTATAAAATTTTTCTCTTAAAACAGTTTTCAGAAAAACAACTTTTTAAGTCCACTGTTATATTTCCCTTTACTGATGGGGAGTTTCCTACTTTGCCTTTTATTTCAAGTAGTGTGGAAAAGGTTACCTTCTTGGCATTTTTTGGAATACTCCAATTCAAATTTAATTCAAATATATGCTTATCATGCAAGTGACGTCACACGTGGAAAATGTTTTCACAGAGCTTGGCTACCCCAGAAAAGAATACACTGAATATTTTTATACATAAATCAGAACTGTAGAAATCAAATACAAAAGAAAAAAAAACATATCAGGATGTAACTAATGAAATCTTGTCAACCATACTGACAACAGCCAGTTCTTGATAATGACTGGAGATGGTCAAAAGTACTGTAACAGTACAAAATCATTTGAATTTAGGTAATTTATCCACAATTTTGATTTGGATATAAAACTCATTCTAATCCTGAGTATGGTATTAAACTATATCTGAGAGCAAAGCCTCCAATCAGGAGATTATGAGGAGTGTGAAACCATCTCTTAATTACTGTTGTTCCCAGGTCCATGAAACGAAACATTATGAAAGTATAAAAATATCAACAATACCTACTTATAATAAAATTACCAACAATACCTACTTATAGTAAAATTACCAACATAAGCTTTTATAGCAAAATGAGCAACGTTTTATCTGTAGTTGAAGGCATACAATTTCATTCACAATGTTTAGATTTCAGCATTAAATAACCCATAGTTGATATGCTGCTAAACAAAATCAACCAATAACTCTTTCAAAAACTGGAAAAAAAACAAAAAATTCAAGAGACTTTGTTAAACTGAATTTAATAAAAGTTGTTTAAAAGATTTTCTTCTGCTTAAATCTGCTTTTATATAAAAACCATAATTGTTTTATAACTTGTTTTATCCTGATTTTTGCTGATTAATTAATTAACCTGTACTGGAAAAATATTATAAACTTTTATATGCAACTTATTGTGTTAAATATTTCCTGAATAGTATACTGAAAGCAAAATTAAGTTAACTGATCTTCTACCTTGACACCACACTATAATTTAAAATGATATGTAAATTAATTTCTAAAATATACACTTATTTAAACCTTCATTACTTTAAAAAAGTTGATTTAAAATCAGAGCCAATCACAATTTCAAAGTTGCTTTACTATAATATTTCTAGTATAAATAGGTTGTAGCAGGTTGCAGAAAAATCTGTCAAATCAAACAGTTGAGAATATAACCAAGAACTGCATGCATTCTTGTAGTTGTAGCAAGAAATATAGGGGTAAAACCAGCCACCGACTAAAGGTAAATCTGAAGGAACATTAAACAGTTATAATTATGGATGAGAAAAAGAAATCAGGCATGGCTGATCAAGTATGTAGAGAAAATAAGTAGTCAAAAAATCCTGTGGAATGAAGTCAAAATACTAAACAGAGAATAACACTGGTAAGTCATGTCTGAGAGGATAAATACATGCTTGGCTATGAGACCTTCTCAGTAGACCTAGCATAGAAATAAATGATATGACAACTATGTATACATAAAGAGAAAAGACAGCAAGGTTTCAGCAGCAGTAGTAATAAAAGAGAATTCTCAGCCAAGCATGACAAGCAACAGTAGGCAGATAATGTTTAAGATTCCTAGTTGTACATCCAGGATTGTCTCATGGGATAATAACCTAGTCTATTAAAGTGTTATGTTGTGAATTTTGTGACAATAATTCTGATTTCAGTCCAGGTAGTGTAAACTTACATTCATTGGAACAACTATAAGCAATAACTGAACAGTATTAAATAAGAAAAAAAATTACCTATACCTAGTTATGATCAATGAGAAAATTGATTAGAAAAAGGGTTCAGTTTTAATTTCCCTGAAGGTTACTCCAACTGACAAGAACTGGTTCAAGTCTGGAACACAACAGCTGAAACATTGTGATACCAACAATGAAAATGAGGACAACTATCTGAATGTAAGTAATGATAATTACTTATCCAAGAAATTCAAACAGAATTTGTTCATCAGTTTTAATACAGAGACATATCTCCTTCTTTATAGCTTCATTGGTGCAAGGATAAACAATTCCTAAGTTGTAGTTAATAATGGTCCCAAAACATGTGGGTGGGGATGATGCTGGAAAGTCAGATTTACCAAAGAGAAGCCATAAAGTGCACTGAAATCAGATTGTAAGATACTGACTTGGAAAGGAAAGGAATAAAATTCTATGCTGAGGCTACTAAGGTAAAAATTTACTGTTAGAACATTTATTACAATATAAACTCAATCTTTTCACTATCATACAAAATTTATTACAGTATATTAGACTAATTTAGAAATTAATTTGGGTGTTTTTGTATAGCAGCATATTAACCTGTATGGGTTATTTAATGCCAAAATCTAAATATGAAAATAGAATATTACTTCATAATTGAATTCTAATTACTTGGCTGCATTTTTTTAAAATTATCTTACAAAATCAAAACAATTGAAAACTTTTCTCCTTACAAGAAATGAGATTAATTAGAGCAAATTGTGTTTTTTTTTTATTGTTTTTTAACAATGTATTCAATGTCTTCAGTTTTACTGTAAAATACATTGTTGGTCATTTTGGTATAAAAATGTATTTTCATAAATAAAATGCATTGTTGGTCATTGTGATCTAAAAATATAATGCTGGTAATTTCATTACAAAAATATATTGCTGATATTCTTATACTTTCCTTTAGATTTTAGTTTTTGCAGATCATTAACTATTTGCCCACAGCCGGGACCTTAACAGGCACTATCATTTGTGGACAGGATGGACAAGAGACTAACAACAATTAAGAGGTGGTTCCACACTCGTCCAAACCTCTAATCTCTCAATCGGAGGCCTAGTTTATTGTCATACCCAGGATGATAATTTATAAATTAAACTTTATCATAGGTTTGTATGTATTAGAAAAATATATATATATATATATATATATATATATATATATATTTGGTATGATGTAGAGTTTTGATGTAGTTTGAGTCTTAGAACATATTTCCTGTGGATAAACATCATGATCATGATGAAATATGTTGACTTATTGAAGAATAGGTCTACTAAGAAGGTCTTTTAGTTTAGTATGTGCTGATCCTTTCAGATATAACTTTCCAGTGATCTTTTATTTAGTATTATGATTTCATTTCACATCTGATTGTTACTACTCTTTTACCTCCATACATGATCAGCCATACCTGATTTCTTTGTTTCACCAATAATTCTCACTGATGTTCTTACAGCCTTACTGAAATAGAAAACAAGAATTTTATTACAGTATATTGTGATGATTGTTGCTTAATTATTAGCTCTTGCCATGAAGTTATTACTGAGACTAATTCATGAACACTATCATAGGTTTGTACATATCCGAAAATAAATATAAGATTTATTGCTATCCTCATTTTTAACTATGTTCTGAAGGCCTTGGAATATAGCCGCCATGTTTAAGTGGGAACTACTCTATAAAAATGAGGTTAATTATTAAAATTAGTATAACAGATATGAAACAATGAAGAATTGTTGATAATTATGTTAATATCCCTATCCTAATTCATATTAGCCTCAGAACATTCTCAGGGTGATACTTCAGGAATTATTCACATTAACTCCTGAGTCTCGTGTGAATGAACACTGAAATATCAAAGACATTTCACATGACTCATTTGTTAACACTGATGTTATAAACATGCATTTAGTAGTCTGGAAGGACAAACAAAACAGCAGTACTGCCAATGAGGTGAAACCTAAAGACAAGAATTGTAAATACAAGGTTTTTTGTATTACTGATACAGAAAATTTGAATGGAATATTTCTACCTGTAGGTGTGGGAGGTAGCTTTGAAGGAACAGTAGAGTTGGCAAGGCCTGGAGTTGACATATTTGTTGGGCTGGTTGACCAAGGTCACAGTGGTGATGTTGAGAGAGGATTTGATTCAATTCATGAAGCTCACCATGAATCTGAGCTAATGGTTTATGAGTGGCTTTATTAAATAAAATGTAGAAGCTTCCAGACTTTTTTTTTTTTTTGGTGGCAATATTCTTTTATGTTATGTTTTAGTCTTTTTTTTTTTTTAGGGATTTGTTTTGTGGACTGGCTATAATGATTTTTATTTTTGCTTTCCTAGTGTTCATATTTGGTTGACATGTAGAACAAATCAGGAAGATATCTAATTTGAAGCAGAGTATAAAACCTATAGAGATTTTCAAAGTGACCATCTTTTGTAAATATACTAGGCCACATTAATATCTAACATAAAATATATATCAAATATGTCATGTGACTGACAAATACATTATCATCTGATGAAATGAGTATGTGGACAACTAATAATTGAGGAAGATTATCTAACACTGCATTCATCATAGTTTCAGAGTTTGTTCTTACCTGAGATTTATCATCAAACACTATTACTAAAATATTGTATTTTCCTGATATATTCTGTTCCACACCTTATACAGTATTTTTCTGATATGTCTTGCCCTCATTTTCATAATAATGACAAAGTATAGACTATACTATAATTCATCTTATTTAACAAGGGTTTCATCATTCTGCATTAGTGTATTGGAAATAAAACTGAATGTAGCAATGGTGAAAATAGCATTGAGAATGACTGTAGAATAGTCAAACATTCATTGTCACAACATTCATATAAATATAACAGGTAATTATGTATACAAATGAAAGAGTATGCTAACAGGAAACTTATACCTGTATTAGAAGCTAACATTTAATAAATAAAATCAAAATAGTTCTTAAATCTCCTGAAATGTAGCACCTAATTATCATCTTAACACCAGCATTATTAATGACAGGTCAGTCAGCGAAAATCGTTTTTAAAACCAGGATCTTGGATAGGCGAAAACAAAAGATTGAAGATCCAGTACCAGAGTGAAGGATAATCCCACATGCACTCGCATGAACTCACCACACTTCCTTGTGACAATATTCATCTTCAGTATGATGATAAACTATATCCAGCAGCAAGGTATTAACAGATTATTTTTATAGATATTTATGTAATAAATTTGTTTCACAAGAAACAAAATTGAATTTTCAGGTGAAATCAGATATAAATTTGCTTTGCAGATTAGAAAAAAAACAAAAAAAAAAACAATACTTTTAAAAAAAAAAAACTCTCAGGTTATTAAAGAAAAAGCATTTTTAGTGTTTTACTCTAACTCCAGAAATATACCTTTAATCATACTAAAAATTTGCTCTTTTGCTGAAAATAACATTAAAAAAAAGGTCTTTTTTGCCTGCTGATGATCATGCAGCCTTGATTAGTTGATGGTTAAGCTTTTTATTCTCAATTTCTTTTACTACCCTGTCTAGGAGGTCCTACTTTACCAGATAATTCCCATTTACACTATTTACATCATTCAGACTGCTTTCCTCATCTTTATTGTCATGTTATGTTTCGGCTACTGTACATTCCTGCCTTCTTCAGGTGATATATGTTGGAAATTTGAACTGAACACTTTATTTCATCCACTGGGGTAGATTGTTCTAGTTCCACATGCCATGCCTTTTCTGGGCATATGAGTTTAAGTTATTTTTTCCCTTTAGTATCATAACACACCAAATTTTTGTTTATCATTGCACATATGGTCAGGTACAGAAATCTCAACTATTTGGGTCAAGTCAATGGATTACTTCAACCAACGTTTTTATCCACTGGGCCACAATAAAGATGAGGACAACAGTCTGAACAATATAAATAGTGTAAATATTTAAAATACCTCAACTAAAAATATAGACAGACTAACAATTCCCCATTAACCTATATCATCATCAACAAATAAAGTGGAAATATTCTAAATTTTACCTCTATAAACATGAGAATTCCACATAATATTTAAATAGTATATTTTATATTTATTTTTAATACATGTGTGATAAAGAAGAGTAGTTTCTGGTAAATAACAAAGTAAACTACCACTTTTAAATATCTTGTCATACATTTTGATGGTTTGTTTTGTTTCATGGCATGTCAACTTCAATGGGCCATCATCATTTTTTCAAAAACGTATTGCCGACAACATTATTTTTCCAAAAACACACAGCTGGCAATATTATTTTTTCAAAAACGTATTGCTGGCAATATTATTTTTTCAAAAACGTATTGCTGGCAATATTTTTTTTTCTTCAAAATTTATTTCTGATAATAATTTTTTACAAAACACATCTGCAATTAAAACCAATTTTTACACTTTTATAATGCTTTTTACCTCAGTTTCACGGTTAACTATTTTCCCATAGCTGGGACCCTAACAGGTGCTACCACCCTGGGTCAGGCTGGACCTGGGAACACCAGCAATTAAGAGGTTGTTCCACACTCCTCAAAGCCCCCTGATCAGAGGCCTTGCTGTTGGACGTAGTTTATCGTCTTACGCAGGATGCAGATGTAGTTTATTGTCATACCCAGGACTACATTTTTGATTTAAATGCTCAACTTGATTTAAGCAAATTCATGTTAGAAATAACTGCATAGTTCAAATGCTGGTTGATTTAAAAATCATTTTGCTATTTAATTTCTGTACAGATGTTAATATTTAACACTTAAGTGGTTATGGTGTTTCTCATCTTCACAGCTTAAGTCACTATTTTCTTTATTCAAATCTGTCCTATGATTCCATCAAAATGTAGGAGCAATTTCATTGAAAGAATTAATTTAATTTATTAGAAAATATTGCCTAAATTAAAAATGTAAATGATGCATAAAATAAACTTCAATAAAATTTTCAAATTTATATCTATTTTCTTCTCTGTCCCATATCCCCTCAGGATGTGGGCAGTCATGGTTCTCCACAAATTTCCCATCACTTGTAGCTCTTTGTAAAGTTTGTCCTAATGCATGGTGTGGGGCAATGGGTACCAACTTGGCATGAGAAATTGGGGAGCAAAGTTTGAATTCCAGTTGGGTTCATTATTTTCACTTATGCACAAAAAGAAATTAATCTCTTATCTCCTCTTACTATAGGTTGAATAGCAAGACAGACTGAGTACAAAATCTTTGGTTTGTCAACCAGTCTACCACAGAAAGAAACAGCAACCTACTGGAGGAAAATCTTCTGGATCAATCATGAATCGAAAAAGACAAGATCGCACAAGTGTGTATCATGTTTTGCACTCACCTGATGGAATCCCTGTTCCAACCATTTACAGAAGCTCATGTACAGCTCAATATATCCTGCGATTATCACTTATCCCATTAATGTCTACTCTAAGATCCAGTGATAACTATAGGCTTCAAAGAAAGAACTGCATATTAATTATGGATTTGTAGAAATCTGGTCTTCTTTATGCTTCATCCATTTAATATTCACTGTCCCATTTGATGGATGATAGGCAATAAACTTTGGAAATAAAATACTCAAATTTATAATATATACCTAAAACATTTATGCCCACCATAAAATCTGGTAATAATTATACAAAATAAATATACAATATTATAGGTTTCTATATTTACTCCATTAATTCCAACTGTCCTAAATTTGTGATGGTCAGCATTAATGGGTTAAAATACTCAAATTTATATCTAATTAAAACTTTATTCAATGTGATTACCACACAAGCACTTCAAGTCTTGGTCAATATTATCCTTTGAGTTAACTTATCCACCAAAACAAAGCAATCATTTATTGAGGAACAACAGTTGTTTTGAACATGGGTTTCTATTTGCAATGACAATCACTTCTACTAAATTAGATTTCATAAGCTGGATTAACAATATTGATTTTTGGTTAAAATTTTCAATACACAGCTTTGTCATGTTTGTGAAGAAAAACTGAAAAAATATTTTATAAATTACAATTTTGTAAAACAAATCAATTAGATTCAAATTATAATAGATGCATTATTAGAATATATTCTATTAATTAATAAACCTCAGACAGACAAAAAACTCATTTGAAATTATTAATTTGATATGATATCCCAACTGTGTGAGCCATGATGGTAAAATATTGGTTCCCATATGATGACTAATGTTAAGCAACATAATGCCTGGTCAAAATATATGAATTCACCTCTTCTCCCCAATCTATGGGTTAATTAGTAAGATTTGTATCATTAAACCATTATTATCTCAAGAAAAAAATTCTATCTAAATATATTTCCTTGGTTTAAGTAACCTGCAAAAGGTTGATAAGCCATAAAAACATCAACTTACTGAGCAGATATGTAAAATGAATTAACTTATAGTTCATGGAAAAGGATAGAATCTCTGCATCATTTTAAACATATGAAATTATTTATCTGCAAAGTCATTATTAAATATTTTTATATCCTTCAAGCAATACACATTCAAATAGAGCCAAGCATTTTCTGTTAAATATTTACATGTATTCTTGTGTTTAATATGATGTTCAGACACCATAAAAGACAATGTATCAAATCATCAATTGGTGTCACAGTCCAAGTTGAAGTAGTAAGAGGAGTCATTAGGAAATCTTCCTGTGTCTTGTCTATTTCCTATTCTATGGAAACTGTCCTCAAAAGAAGAAATTTTTTTAAAAAATCAAAATGTCAGTTCAACAGTTCAGAAAAATTTGTATTTGTATTTCATCAGTTTTCTTCTTTGCTGCATTTTTTGTGGACGCATTGAATATTTCTCAATCCCAAATTTTCACTCCCTTTCACATATTTTTTCTCCACTTTCTACCCAAGAATGGAATTTATGTAAACTATTTTCTGTTTATACAGTTATGGTTTTTAAAAAAAAAAAATCAGTGCCTATGAGGACAATTCCTAGTATTGAGTAAAACAGAGATCAAGAATGAATGAACAATTTTTTGCTCTTTGGAATTTGCAATGGCAGGCAAAAAGCAACATAAATTAATATAAAACTGACAACTTCAACATGATATTCATAAATACAAAAAGATGGCTATTTTTTATATTTTTTTAGTCACAGTTCCCTTTGGTAGTGGAATAAGTTTCAAGTTTTTATTATTACTTATTGGATAAATTGATTTGTTTTCTATGGTTTATCAACCTTTTGCTGTTTATTTAAAACCAGGAAATATTTTTAGATTTTTTTTTTTTTTGGAGATAATCGTTTTAGTGATACAAGACTTCTTAATTAACCCAAATCTGAGGAGAAGAGGTGAATTCATACCTTTCTCGAGCGTATTTACATATAAGTGAATATAACAAACCCAACAGGAATTGTATCTGATTTCTGATTAAAAATTCCAAATCATTAACCATTATACCACCCACTTACAGCACTTAATATTCCCAAGTGGTCACCCACCTTGGTACTGACCAGGCTCAACATTGCTTAGCTTTGGTGATCATACTGTAACCAATTTTTCAACATGATGTTGCCATAAGCCTATTTACTGGTGAAAGTATTACCACAATAAAAAGATTAGAATTAATTGATGAAGGTTTTTAAAATATGACCAATTAAAACTTAATGTTTTCTTTCTTTTACTGTTAATATAAAATTGTGAAAACTGCAGCTTCTTAAAACGATTACTGTAGAAATTTTTGAAGGGAAACATAGAACTGACAAAATATTGTATAGAAAGATTTAAAGTGAAACATTATATAGAAATCAACAAAATTTAATGAAAACTGAATAGTGCTCATATTGTTCTTTCAAGAAATTGTAAAGAAATCTATTTATTTTTTTTTTTTATATCTGAAGGCTTTTCATTTTATGCAGAGGGAAAGATTATTGTTTAACATTTGGCAAAGTTTTCTATTTCCCAGACTAATAATGCTGATTCCAATTCTACATTGAGAATTGTTTTAGCATTCCAGTTTTTTTTTTTTGTTTTTTTTTTTTAGGTATACCCATGGTGTATTCAAGGTAAATATAATATTAGTAATTTATTAGTACTTTATATAGCATATAGAGATCCTGTGAAGCCCCACGTCATTGATTCAAGGATCAGCTCAAAAACAACTTGATGAGGAAGAAAAAAATGATCTATTCAGTTTGTAGACAGAAGCTGCAGAAAGAACCAACTGGAGAAGAGCTGTCCACTTCAAAAAAATATTCTTCAAAAACACCCTAAGACAAATAGAAGAGACAAAGAGATCCCTAAGAAAAGCTATAGCTCTTCATCCTCTGAACCCTCCTACTCTACCATCCAGTGGATGCAATCTCTTCAGATCCAACATAGAACTCCTTTCACACACAAGGAAATGTCAGCGAGCACTCCAGTATTCAGCAACAAGTTACGATGACAACAATGATGGCATATTTATGTACAAAGCAAATTCGTCACCTCAAGGCTGTGTAATGGTTAGCAAGTTTCTCTCACTGGAACAATTACGACTGAGTAGTGACTTTGATCCTCACTAGGTGCCCCCTACTTTCAGCCTTGTGCCACATCTAAGTTGTGTTTGGAAAATCACTATGTCCAATGCAAATAGTATGTTAGTAGAAAGTACACGTACAGTTAAAGAAAAATTAGACAATAATAGGAAATAAATTAATATAAAATGCTCACTGTATTTCTGATACAGTGTAACCCGGATATAAGAGAGTTGTCCGGACCGGAGAAGAAGTCTCTTATATCCGGATTTCTCTTATATCCGGGTTTGGTCTATTTTGTTTAGGTAAGTATAGCTCTAATTTGGGACCATAGAAAATCTCTCTTATATCCGGGTTACACTGTATTTTCAGAGATGTTTTATCCTCTCACTGTAAGAACCAACAGTAGTAACTCATTTGGGCTGAAAAAAAATCTTTGTTTCAATACCAGTTTGAATTTCATGATTGATGCCTATTTCACGATGATCTGTTGGGGGGAAAAAATTATGATGAGAATAAAGAATTAGATCTGAAAGCTATTCTTTGATAGACTGTCAGCATGTTTATTAAATCAGCTTAATTTTCATCTCTATGAAGCATCATACAATTCTGTACTATTAACATGACTGAATCAAGTGTCACTAGCCCAAATGGATAACAACATACAATTAACATACAATTAAGGTATCTACCATGAATATAAATATACAACAAAAAACTTCTAGTGTTACTACAAGATTACTAGATTAGTACATCATTTATATATGTGGAAGACAAAATGGGTTTTTGTTTTCCTGTGTAATTATGAGACAAAGTCTCCAAAATCATTCACATATACACAATATATATATTAGGTTGGTGCAAAAATAATGACGGTTTTTGACTTTAAAAAAATATGTCAAAAACGTCATTTTTTTTTTTTGCACCAACCTAATACTCCTTGTGTGCTAGAACAATTAAATAGGTGCAGGTTTCAATCTGGAGGAATGACCAGGAAGAATATCGCCTTCCCAAATTTATAGACAAATACTATAGATACTTTGATTTCTTGTTACCCAATAAAAATGGTTATCCACCCCTATTTTTGTTCTTTCTTGAAGTCAGAATGCTATAACCAATTGACTGTATCCATTTTGCATGTGAACACATTCTTATATAGCAAAACTTTTGCCTTATTTATGTTGCTTTGCCTTGTTCTGTCTTTCATATATATATTGTTTGCATAGTATTCTTTTTTTTTTTTCTATTCATTTTTTTTCTTCCTTTTTGTTTATTTTTATGGAGAACTTGGTCAATTATTCTTGTTGAGAATTTTGCCAATTGCAATTCACCATGGCCAGTTACTCCACAGCATTGATTCAGCATTAGTATATTCAATTTAACCCAAAATAAATGTTTTCAAGCCATTAGGAAAGTTTTATTTACCAGTGTAAGCAAATATACAGCTTATAGCCAGTATAAAAGGATGCTTATTTCTAAAAAATAATTAAGTAAAAAAATAAAACAAAATGTCAAATATATTTATTCTAACAAAATTTGACAAAAATCCTCTTCTAAGTAAAATAAACTCAAACTTTTGTTTTGACTTTCATGATTTGAAACAAGAAAAACAAAACAAAAAGAAAACAAATGGAATCATATTTTTCTTATAAAATACTTATCTGCGAATAAACATTAAATGATATATTTGAAAAGGTGCTTTTGAAATGTTAATCAGAAAATCTTTGTTGGTTCAAATCTCTTTAGGCACAAGAAACTTTAAATCATCTAATCAATTATAAAATAAATACTTATTTATAAAATATTAAGCAAAACATATATCAGTCTTTCAAAACAAATTCCATCAAATTGATGCCAGTTTTCTGCTTCCGGTGAATAAAAGCATTTCTTTATCCAAATTTATAAATTCTTTGCAAAAAAAAAAAAAAATACCTACTATTGCTTCTTTCTGTTGACAGTCCAAATATAAATGTTTAAAAAGAAATTCATGAAATTATAAAAAGCTGATAATATACATCTTGAGAAAATTAAACTATTCAAAATCCACTCTAGAAAAATATAGCCAAATAGATATTAAAATCATTGACTAGAACATTTCCATGTCAAATCAAAATGTGAAGTAGAGGAGGTAAAATTTCTAAGATATACGTGAATCCAAAAATTGCGCAAAACAATCTTGGCCCCAACTGATCATCCCATTCACAAAGAGTGCTGTGAAAAGAATGTGTATGTGTTTGCCAAATTCATCCAATTTCTCATTAATTTAAGTCTGCCTCTTATTAGGAGACAATACCCCTGAAAATATCAGAAAAGCACTGCAAAATTTTTTAGAGGACTATTTATCAAAAGAAAAACCCAAAATAATGTTCTTGCACATGGAATTAATCTCCCTACACAAACCAAGTACCAAAACTATTAATGCTTATATTATTAAAGGTGAAAATGTGGCAACTTTAATAAAAACCTCTGGGTTGGTGATAGTCTGTTAATAACTATGGCTACTCACTCCACAAGTACAAATCAAATTTTATCATATAGTAATGGTAATAACTGTTTCCTTACAAGAAAAAATTTGGTATTCACTGACCGAGAAGTTAGTTGAAATTTATAAAATCTTTCTCTTAAAAGCGTTTTTCATAAAAATAGGTTTTTCTCAATTTCACTTTTCTCATTCTTTATTACTGATGAAGGTTTCCTTCCTAAACTTTTGTTTGAAAATCAAAATATTGATTATGTCATTATTTTCTCTCTGAGTTACATGTAATACGCATTTCAGCTGCTGTTGCTATTGAATATCCTCAAATGATATGGTTTATAATATTTGGTACTGTTCTTTGTTTGCAAGTAGTAACAGTTCATGTGGTTTGAAGAAGAATGGTCCTCACTAAGACCTACAAGCTTCATTCCCTCAAAGATATTTTTATTAATCTGTTGAAGTGGTTGTGTACTGCTGACAGTTCAAATATTTCTGAACGAGTTTAGAGTTATGCATGACATCATAAGGAAGTGTCCCATTGGAGTCTTAGAGGAGGAAGAATTACTTACAAAAAAAAAACAAAAAAAAAAAAAATGACAGGAATTAAATGGATAGCCATACTGAGAAATTTTCTGACTTCAAATTTAAGGGGTTGATGTGTTTCAAATATTCACTATTTTAGAAACTTGAATATAAGGATAAACAACAACATCAAATATAAACATTAATTCTGGAAAGTCACTTCTTTTTTATTGTTCAGTATCCCATAAATGGGAAGTGCGGGGTGCATAAAAGTTATTTGCATGGAAAATGGAATTGCTGAGTTCAAATTCTTGTGTATTTTGCTGCATTCACTTTCATACTAATACCTTTGACAAAGGCATGAACTCCTCTCAATTCAAATTAATTATTTAAGTTAAATTGTCTTTTAGATATTTTGTGCGTAATTAGGTTTGGTAGGTCTCAAAACTTTTGAATTTAGATACAGATAGAATGATGGACTGAAAAGTTAGGTAGGAAGGGACCAACAAAGAAACACTTTTCGAAAATGAAAAATTTTTCTTGAATGTTTTATTTTAGTTTTAATTTCAAGAAAATAAATTAAATTTAATATTCCGAATAAGCAAAATACTTCACATATTTCAAAATGAACTTAAATTCATTGGAATGAATGGTTTTATTACTAAAAATAGTTAATTTCACATAGATCTACAATCATCTCGGCACAATAATTCTTTATTAAAAATTTTTTCAAAAATAAAATATACTTTCCTGAAACTTCTGAAGATTAGCTGATTTAAAGTTTAATTAATCCAATCTGAAAAAAATATTACATTTAGTTTAAGATAACACAGAAAAGTGATGGTTTGTATTAAGTGTTGACAGTACTAATAAGAGCAATAAATTTCATTTTTCTAGGGTTAGGGGACCATATCTGTAAAAATTACAAATATAACATGAGTGCCTTTTTATATAATTTTTTAATTGAGTAAATTCAAAATTTAAGAAAATATTCTAAGCAATCTAATGTTTTATTGAGTTTTTGGTACTTCAGCTTTAAATTTATTAGGGTGGTGCAAAAATAATGACGTCATAATGTCGTTTTTTTGACGTATTTTTAATGTCAAAAAACAACATTATTATGTCATTATTTTTGCACCAACCTATTACAACAACTATCACATTTATTTTCTGATAATATCATGTATGGATGTCTGTATTTACAGAAATTGGCATGTTTATACACACACACAAAAAAAATTCAAAGTTCTTTTGAAAATATGGTTCACTGAACTGTAGTAAGCTTTTCTATTTATTTAAATATAGTTTTTACTTAATATCACATAACCAGTACAAATTAATACAGAATTTTAAAGAATTAAAATTTTATAAATTGTTATAATTAAAATTATTTAAAAATGTAAACAACTCCTGTAAAAATTCATTATTCATGGAAAAAACAAATTCTTAAGACAATAGTATACATAATATATCTTATTTATAAAAGCTTTTCTAATTAAATAATGTCTTGCATCTTATTTTAAGATTCAGAGATTTTCAGTAACTGATGTTTCTATTTCCCATCCACCCCCAAAAAAGATGTAAATTCTGCAAGGACTTCTGGTTAAAACTAATATTAGGTTGGTGCAAAAATAATGTTTTGACATTAAAAATTACATCAAAAAACGACATTATTTTTGCACCAACCTAATAATATAACCATTAACACTTCTGCTGCTAACTATGGAGAACTTTGTTTTCTTAACTTGCTCCAGCTGGCTAAGTACGGAAACCTACATTTTTTACATACCACTGGTATGAGTGTCCTGTTGCACCATCTATCGTAAAATACGGGAAATTCTAACTGTTCTATCATGCAAATTATCAGTCAGCCTCGATTTTTCTCTACGTTATGGTAGTTTTGTATCGAATTTGAAAATATTCCTGACGAAAATGCATGCGGATGCTCCCAACGCCCGTGACCTTGGGTCATACCAAGATGGCAGCGCCCATGAAATGAGCAACACGGCTGTCTGCGAAAGATGTTTTGGCAGAAATATTTGCTGACGATGACTGAATCAGATCGATTTAGTAAAAATTCTGATTCTGATGATCCCGAGTACATGCAGGAGGATGGTAATGGTCGTGAAAGTGAAACTTACGGAAATATTAGTGATGATTTGAGCAATCACAGTGATGTTGACGTGAATGTTAATCATGGCCAAGGTGATGGTCAGCCAATAGGCGTAGGCGCCGATGGTGTCGTAAATAATGCAATGCCTGCAGCACCTGGTGGGCCTGTTGCAATACCTGCAGCATCCGCTGTGCATAGGCCTGGTCCTGCTGATCCTGGTAATGCTCCACAGCTGGCTCCAGCCCGTGGTTGACGAAATCAGGGCAGGAGAAGTCAAAATCAGTTGGGGGACTGGACAAATATTGACAGATTTCCACAAGTGCATCAGTTCACTGGCACTCCAGGCATAAATATGCAGACCAATGAGCCAGGGTGTTGCATTCAGTGGTTGAAAATGTTTCTCATGGATGACCTTGTAAATATTATTGTGTAAGAAACAAATAGATATGCTCATCAATATTTCCAAGAACACCCCAATCTGAAACAGTATTCTTGCTGTCACTGGTGGAAGGACTTGACAACAGAAAACTTTTGGCTGTTCTTGGCCCTACTGTTCAACACAGGAATAGTGAAAAAGCCTGAAATTCAGATGTACTGGAGCACTGATCAGAAAGTGGCGACTCCATTTTATTCAGAAACCATGGCTAGGGATAAATTTCTTCTGATTCTGAAGTTTCTTCCTTGCAGTGACAATAATGCTCGCCCCGACAATGATGAAGATTGGCTCTACAAGATCCGGCCTGTTTATGATTACATTATAAACAGTTTCAAAGTTGTGTACACTCCTGAGGAAAAACTTTCCCTTCATTAAGGGATGCTCAAATGGCATGGCCGTGTGAGATTTCGGGCCTATAATCCTCAAAAGCCTGACAAATATGGGATGAAAGGGTACATTGTTTCCGAGTCGAGTAGTGGTTACGTCTGTAACTATGAACTCTATTGTGATATTGGCAGAACAGTTCAGCAGATCTGTGGTGGACTTCTGGCTTTGGCTATAAAGTGTACTTCGACAACTATTACAACAGTGTCGCATTGGCCAAATTATTTCTGGAAGATGAGCAGAAAGTTCATGTTTGTGGAATACTTTGGCTGAATAGTGGTGCTCCTCGTCACCTGCGACAGGAAACTGATCACCTTCAGCGGGGACAGGTGACATTTTATAGGGATGGAGATATGTTAGTGCTTGTGTGGAAAGACAAACACCCAGTGAAAATGATCTCCACTCTCCATGACTCTAGGATGGAAGATTCTGGTACTCAGGACAAGAACTATCAGCCAATTCGAAAACCTGCATGTGTGCTGGACTACAACAAACATATGCCAGGTGTTGACAAACTGTACCAGATGGCAAAATATTATCCCTGTACATGCAAAACCATCAAGTGGAGCAAGAAATTTGTGCTATATTTGTTTGAATTGTGCATTGTGAACTCCCACATCCTGTACAACAAGGCAAATCCACAGAAAAATCTTGCATTGCTGGATTTCAGGATGGAACTGATTGATGACATTCTTGCAGAATTTGGTCAGGCCAAGGCTGCCGCCCCCGACCATCATTCCTCTGACTATGAAAATGAAGGGGAAGCTCCTCAAGCTGTGGTATGTCCAAGGGCACCTAAAATTGATCCTGCCAATCGCCTGGTTGGTGGAATGAAAGCTCATGACTTGGTAGAAATTCCACCAACCGATAAGAAAAGGTACCCTTCCAAACCATGCAGAGTCTGCAAATAAGCTGGAAAATGCTCAGAAACAAGGTACTTCTGCAAAAAGTGTGAAGTCCCACACCACAAAGGACAATGCTTCAAAAGATATCATGTGTATACCCATTACTGATCTGGTTAGTCATTCCCAGGTATATCCATGAAAATGGAATGCTGTAAAACACACTGGTTCCAGTTTTCTGTGTAATAAAATATGTAGGTTGAAATTTGGCATTTTCGTTAAAAATGGCTGGCTGGATCGGGGCAGCACTGGGCAAATGAGTAGTAGTGAAAGTTATACAAAAATTAATTTCTTGAAATTTCATAAAATATGATGAGGGTAACACATATTTTATATATATATATATATATATATATATATACCAAGAGTTTCTAAGCAAAGAAATATTTCTAAAATAGTTTAATTTGGGAAAGTTTCATTAAAGTATGAGAATTACTAGATTTTAACAAGAATTTCCAAATCAGTGTTGCTTTTCACTGCAAAAAGTTACTAAAATTTCCAATATTAATTTATGGCCACCCACTGACACAAGAAAAAAATATTTTTCACCAAATTTTTGAAGTTTCTAAAAAGGATTAAAAAAATATAATTTAAAAATGAGAAAGTCCTTTGGTTTTTCCTCTTAATAATCACAAAGATTTTGTTAATAAAAATAAGTTATTAAGTTTGGGACATTTTTTTTTTATTTAGTACAGTCATTTTTTAGTGAATTTTAGTGTTGGTGTGACTGTATGGGTGTAAAGTGGATTGAATTAGAGACTATTATCAGTTGAATGGTGATATGAACTTATTATTGTATAATGTACCATCTGCAGAGAAGAGTTGGGATTACGTACAGTGACAATGAAGATGGAGAAAATACATTTGTTTTTATTTGTCCTGTCACTTTTCCACCACAAGAACAGCTTCCCTGTGCCTTTTCTATAAATAATTTTATGGTAATTGCTCTGATGAGCTTTCCTCTATGGTACCTAGATTTTATGAATTTAAGGGCAGTGCTAAATTTCATCATTTTACATTCAAAATTGTTAGATGTAACTAAGTTCTATGCTAATAGTTTATTCAATCATACTTCTCACTTGTGGAGCTCTCTTTTTGCTCATTGATTCCCAGTCAACTTTGATCTTCAAAAATTTAATTCATGTTCTTTTATTCTCTCTCCTTAATGTTTTCTTTGGCCCATATTTTTTTTTTAAACTCTCTAACCCCTTGTGTCTTAGTGGCTTTATGGTCTTCTTTGAGGTGAAAGGATTTTAACAAATATTTGTTTAGTGACAATCTTCTTTCTTGTATATGGACTTAGCTTAATGCATATTCAATGTTCATATAGAGCAAACATTATAAAATGACTATTTCATGTCTGACAGATTTATATATATATATATATATATATATATAGTGTATTGGGTCAGCAGATCATTCTTTCTGCTTTTCTGATTATAGTTCTATTAAACAACATTTTTTAGAAAAACATCGCCATATAAATAATATTAGAAAGATATTATTTGATAACACAATAATACTCATGCATGTACACAGTAAAAAGAACCTTCAGATATTGGAGGCCATCTACATTAAAACAAAGCAACCCACACTCAACAAAGTTACATTTCAAACTAGTCACAACACATTAGGTTCTGTTGTAAATATTTCATTCTCTCACACGGTACAACATTATAGAACTGCAACACAAATTTACAACCTGTGTCTGCTATTCTGTGACCATTACTGTTACATAGCAAACTTCTATGTAAACATAATAGGAGATATCATCTTTGATGGTGTTTATCTTTGTTGAAATGTCCATATAATCACTCTGATGATGGCTCATGTGAGCCAAAAGCTTAGACTGAGAAACAGCATAATAAAAAAAATATCCAAATATTGGACAGTTTTTGTCTTTATTTTCTCCTGAAATTAAAGCAAGTATACGAGGCTTAGAATGGCTCATGATCAAGCATAATAGACACTTGTTGCCTGTTATATTTAACTATATATATATATATATATATATATATGCATGCCAGTCCTTTGATCTACTATGCATGACTTGTGTAAACTGAGGCAAGGTCAGGTAATCAATGAGTCAAGGCAATTTCAATTAATTTGCAAATGATGTGTGTTATCTTGCAAGAGAGAATATGGAATCGATGTTGTTATACAGAGGGATGCAAAATATGCACATAGTAATGAAAAACAATGTGTGCTCAAAATGTATTGATGATACAAACATGTCAATAATGACATATCAACTTACTGTATACCTACTTTTATAGTCCCCTGTATAGTTGATCAATAGAATTAATGGAGAGGTTTTAGTTATAGGAATGAGATTATGTTAAAATTTAAAAAAAAAAAAAAAAAAATAGCATTTGGCTTTCCTCATAGCTTATGAACATAAAGATATTTCCACTTAATTTTTGAAGATAGATTTCCACATCATCAATAGAGGCGAGGAAGTAAGTTTTTGGTTTAATAAAAAAGAGAAATAAATAAATTCCTAATCAGAAAGAATTGTTAAAATAAGGGTGGACCTGGGAACACCAGCATTTAAGAGGTGGTTCCATGCTCTTCAAAACCTCCTGATCAGAGGCTTTGCTGTTGGATGTAGTTTATTGTCATACCAAGGACATTCAGGACTTAGGTGATCATGGGTCTCCACAATGTCCTGTCCCTTGTAACTCTTAATAAATTGTGTCTTTTTGTTCAATCTGTCCTCTAAGTATCAGATTACCCAACCCTTCTTTCCTTATTGTGTCCCTTAGAAATTTCAAATGTCTCTTCCTGATGCTAAGAATTAGTTTCTTTTTTGTTAACATTTTCTCCAAAGCTTCGTTGTTTCTCACATAATCTGTACATGGTATTCTCAGCATCCTTCTGTAGAGCATAATTTTTGTTGCTTCATGTTTCTTCATCTTTGAGTAGATTGTCCAGATGCAGGATAACAGATATCACATAAGGGTTTAGTACTCTTTTTCTTTGTTTCTAGTGAAGTTTGTGTATTTCTTAATTACATAATTAATTTACATATTTCTTAATTACAAAAGTACATACATATAACAACTATCAGAAGCTGATAAAGCAAACAATGACAATCTGAAAAAAATGAAATATCTGGTAATCTTTATCAAGGATGAAAAGTGATAGAAAGAAATCAGCTGTGAGTAATTTAGGTGATTGATTGTTTGGAATAACTTCAGATGAGGTTCGCTCAATGATGTCATGTCAAGCAAATGATTAAGAAGGACATTTCAGCCATAATTAAGAATTTAAAATACTGACCCCCCCATCAGTTCTACTCTGAAAAGAAAGGCTCAAAAAATACTACTCCTGGCAGAGAAAATCTTATAAACACTAAATACTTGAAAATATATTTGAAGTGTAAAGAATTCAAAACATGCTTCGAGATATAAATGCAGAGATTACAAAAAGATATTCAGAACACTGACCAAAATCTTGGATTTTGAATGAAAACATGTATCTTATATAGTAATTAATACTGAATTTTGACAACACATTAACTGTCAGATTTTATATTAAATGTAATGTTAAGTGTTTCCCTATAAAGAAACATTCAGCATTCAAAATTCAATTGAAAATTATAAAAATTTTTCTATCAAAACAATTTTTCATGAAAATAGATTTATGTTCAGTAACAGATTTTGTAACACTAGTCTCTGAGTAACAAAAATGGCTGGTCCTCGCTAAGACCTACATATTACATCACTCAGTGAATTTTTAACTATCTGAAGAATTTGTATACAACTGACAGGTTAGATTTTTCTGAACAAGTTTGGCACTGTGCATTATATCTATATAAAAGTTTAAATTTGATGAGGCTATTTAAGAACATACCTTGAGATTTTTAGGTTATAGTTTACGTTTTTGTAGCATTGTGTGAATCTACCCCTAGCACAGAAAATTCTATTTCCGATTTTCTCATCCCCTAAACTAAATTTTTAACTAATTCATGCACTAATGTACTTGTAGTAATTAGTATTTAATAATTCCATATCTTGAAGTTTTATAATGGATTCAAAGTTGGTGCCATCATTGTCTTCATTCAAAATCCTAAATTCTGTTTTGAAAAGGTTTTTCTTAAAAAAAGTCCTATTGGACTCAGCATCTACTTGAAGAATAGATTCCAATATGGTGGAGATGCAAAAAACAAACAAAAAAAAAAACAACATGGTTTCACATTTATGTGCTTCTGCATGGCAATTTTTCACAGTATCTCATTCATCTTCCCTGTCATCCACAGGACAACAGAACTGTAATACTTGACAAAATGCCTGATAAGATTAATAATATCTGTGATCACTCCCTTGGCTTGCATTCATACTTATGGCAGCTTTGATATTCATCCCAAATAGTGACTTCTCCAGGAGGAGCAGATAGGTAAACCTATTATCTAGTTCACACTCATTGCTGGTCTTTTGAACAGGAGTAGAGATTTATCCTTTGTTTCATGTTTAGGATTGGGTTTCCAGTTCCTTCTAAAGAATTCTTCAACTCCATACTCCTAACACTTGTCCTTTCTAATGTTAATACAACACAATTACCCTCTACAGTGAGTGGCTCTTGGGATTTGTATTGGATGAAAATTAGTAAAAGAAAAAAACATTACATGTGAACTGACACAGAAAACTGATATGCCTCGTTGTATACCAGTTGTTGTTGTTGCTTAGATTTTATGGCATATCAACCACTGTAGGTCATTTAATGCCAAATTAAGCCATATATATATATATATATACCTATACATATATTAAATATACAGTACTATCAAACATATAGATGGCAACATTATTTTTTCCAAAAAAACATATAGCTGGCAACATTTTTTCCAAAAAATGTATTAGCTGTAACATTATTTTTCCGAAAACATTCTCCGATGCCTTGTTGGACGTAGTTTATCGTCATACCCAGGACGTGGGTAAGATCTGGAAAAACTAGGAGTTCACTATTTGCCCATAGCTGGGACCCTAACAGGTGCTACCACCCCGGGTCAAGGTGGACCTGGGAACACCAGCAATTAAGAGGTGGTTCCACGCTCCTCAAAACCTCCTGATCAGAGGCCTTGCTGTTGGATGCAGTTTAACGTCATACCCAGGACGTCATATACCAGATGTAACTGGACATCACGCAATACTCCTAGGCATCTTCCTCACATCATACCTTGAAAAATACTCCACTGAAGTGTTACCTCACCTGTGCACTTCAAACCATTCATCGGTCAATATTGCCAAACCAAAATCATTGAATAATTGAAACAGTTTCAAATCATACATGGCAGAAGCCTCTCTCTCTCTCATCATTCTCCAAATATTGAACCTCCAGAATTGCTGCCCCCATTTCTGAAAGGATCCTTTCTGGCATTGAAAATTTGAAAAACTTGGACCTTCATGCCTGCAAGACAAAAGGTGTGTCGAAAGGATAGTTTTTCCATTGACAATACTATTATTTTAACTACCTTCCCTCCTTGGAAATGTTTGTTTTAAAAAGTGATGATTAAAATGTTAATAAAACCTAAATATATAAAAGTGTCAAGAGGAAAAACCATACTTTTCACACACTGTATTTTGTGGGTACAAAGATTCAAGTTTACTGAAAGATTTGTACACAAGAAAAGATTCCACTACAAACTGAATAGCCAATTCACTTCTGAATGTGCTGAAGCCGTAACTCAAAATAACAACTACTGAAATGTCAATTACAGAGAATGATGTAGTTGGATGTACACTTGCTGTATACAAAAGTGTCCACAATTATTGCAAGGGAGTTCCAGAAAATGCAATGTGCAGCAATATACACAAAGAATCCAAGCCAAGACTGAAATATAACAATTCCAATCACGGGAGTTTGGCAAATTCTCAAAAGAGTCAAAGTACCATAAATTACTGACATTACTTAATTTCCATTATATAAGGAATACAATATTTGGCTCTAACTCAACATTAGATGACAAGGGACATCCCATTCCTAACTTCCCCACTTTTACAGAACACAAACTTGGTAATACTTCTATCACAGTCTGTGAAATCTTAAAACTTGCTGCCTTGAGCCTCAGAAGGCTACTGGTCTATATTAAATTAGTTTTCATTAAGAATATTAACCCCGAGTCATCCCCAATATTTGCAAAACTGTTTAACTTCTGCTTAAAGAGGAGATATTTCCCAAATCTGTGAATGGTATCATGGGTATCATCCTTTTCAAAAGTGCTGGTGTGGACTTACCTTCATCTCAGTATCAGTACATTAATCTCTTTAAATGTCATCAGAAAACTTTGAAGCTATAATCAACAAGAAAGTTGTTTATCCCCTCAACA
Source organism: Acanthosepion lycidas (assembly GCA_963932145.1). Taxonomy (NCBI): domain Eukaryota; kingdom Metazoa; phylum Mollusca; class Cephalopoda; order Sepiida; family Sepiidae; genus Acanthosepion; species Acanthosepion lycidas. The sequence continues at coordinate 99,458,550 of OZ010576.1, read as the reverse complement.
AAGACAAAACCACTTCAGTAACAAACAACATGGATTTTCATCAGCTCAGGCACTGAAATCATTGAGGCAGTAGTTATATATTAGGTTGGTGCAAAAATAATCACGTTTTTTGACATTTTTTAACATCAAAAAACGACATTATTACGTCATTATTTTTGCACCAACCTAATAGTTTGGAAAGGACAAGAGCTAGTTCAGGAGCACATTTCTTCAGGACAAAAGCTGATATTTTGTCCCCACTGCTCACCTTATGGGAGTCTAGTTTAGAGAGAATGCCCAAAACTGTTGATGGGTTATGTGCAACTCGCTCAATAAATTGGTTGAATAAAGGAGGTATTTTGGGTTTGCTGTTGTTTAGTATGCTCTTGCAGAGATGCCAATAATCTTTGGAACTGAATTTGTGAGATGCAATACCTTGTTTTATTTTTTCAGCAAATAGTGATTTTGCTTCATTGATGACATGCTTGCACTCATTACAGACTGAGACAAAGAGACATCTGTCGCAGTCTGACATGTTGCTATGGTGCAGGTAGAAGAAGTGATTCCTATGGGCAATGGCACCTGAGCAAGCTGCAGAGAACCAAGGGGATGAATGGAATTTAACATCATATTTCCTTGTAGGGATGAAAGCCTCGATTCCAGCTTTTACCCAGGAGGAGACCTTGGAAGCACATTCTTGAACGGGGAGCTTAAAAACCACATCCCAGAGAACATCGTGAAGGAAAACATGGAACAAATCCCAGTTTGCTGATTGATAACAGAAAGGAGGTTCTTTGCTGGGGTGTAGTAGAAGGAGATGTTGACAGACACTACAGCATGATCAGAGCTGCTAAGAGGACAGAGCTGCATGGCATGACAAGCTTTGGGGATGGAGCTGAAAGAGATTGAGAAGGGAAGCCTTACCATTCTGGTTATTGGGGAATGTGTGGAGAAAGTCAACTATTTGTGTGAAGGACTGAGACAATAAATACATCAATTCCATTAGGTATATCAATGCCCATTGTCATGATATAGTATAGGGCATTACCACACAAGCTCTCTGGCTACAGAATCACTGCAACAGTTTTCTCAATTCTTCCTAATAGACAGGCCCATGAAGGTATCTTTTAATTATCAGTCCTCTGAGGCCCATGAAATCAATGCAAGCATCCCTAAAAGCTCATTTCTTTGTTTAACTCTCCTTCTCCTTTATATTAATGATCTCTCTAACATATACTCTGTGATATCATTGTAGAAGATATTATAACTGTTGAGTGTATGTCCAAAAAAATTAGAATTAGATGACCAGTCTGGCAGTTGACCTCTCCTCTGACCAGGCTTTAACAGCTCAGTGGAGGTGGGGGATAATTATCAAGTCACATTCAATATTTCAAAGACCAAACTATTGATATTCCATCATCTCTGAACAGGCCCTGAATTTTCATCTATTGCAATGAACAGATGTTCCCTCAATGAGGCCACTTGCCTTGAATGCCTATTTGGACTTAAGCTCACCCCAGACAGAATTTGTATGTACAACCTGTCACTAAATATACTGGAAAAAAAATCTAAGTTCACTGTACTGCTCCAGTAATTGGCTGACATATTCTGCTATCCTCCAGCTTTACAAGAATCAGGTCAGGCCAAAAAATGGAGCACTGCCGTCATATTTTAGTAGGAGCTGCCCAGACCTGACTCTCCTATCTTGATAGAGTCCAGAATGTCTCCACATCTTTGGGGGCAATGAATTATTGTACCACCTACAAGCTCTTTCCCACAGATGAAATGTTGCTAGCCTCTTGCTACTTTATCATGATAATGTTCTCTAAAGAAAGCCCCTTGACGTGAATATCAAATGAAACTCTTATATATGATTCATTGCGTAAGATGCTGAAAAAAAAAAAAAATGATCAGTTTCCTGTACCACTCCATTAAGTACCCAGCTTTTACTATGCTCTACCTTTACAAGAGACAAGTTAAGGCCGAAAATGGAGTACTGCTGCCATATCTGGGATGGAGCTGCCCTGTCTTGAGTTCGAAAGTGGTCTTGCGAGTGATAAGACCTATCATGCCATGAAAACTGAGGAAAACCATACTCATTATCTTTGCATTCCATTAGTGAAAAGTTAGCTCCACCTGAACAGCTTCCCAAAAACTGCTACTTTGTGGAAGTGAATCGCAAGAATGCTTTCTCAAAGTTTACATTCTTAATCTGTTCAAGTCTAGGGTTAACTTAACTTTCTCCCACCTAATCTCCATTAGCTCTCACACAACAAACTACATCAGTAACCCTGTCTAACTAGAGTGGATCTTGGGCCTTTCATCGGGTGAATACTACTTAAAACAACTATGGAAAACACTGAAATATATGTCCTTATACACTATGTTAAAATGCAATTTACAACTTAATTTATGCTCATTTTTGTCAAATTTCACAATCTTAAATCACTAAAAGTTTAATCTTGCTGTGAAAACATTGACTTGCATTATAAAAGCTGACATATCTTTTAGTTATTTTTCTTGTTTTGAAAAACCAACATTGCTAATATTCTGATTTTAACAAATTTGAATATTGGCCCCAAACTTCAGATTTTACAAATGAAGTTTAGGCACGGAACCTCAGGATAACTGAAGCAATTAACAAAATTAAATGGCATTTTTATCACATGCCCAAGGGAATCTTGAAGGAACCATAAATGATGCCAATCTTGAAGGGGACCATAAATTTTATTCACTTTCAGAAATATTATTAATAGTAATAAAATCTTCAAAATAGTAAATCTGCTCATACCACTCAAGAAAAGATTAAAGGAACAATAAAACAGGACTTTTGCAATTGTATTAGACTTATTATGCAGGAGACAGATTTGTGAAGATGAGACCCAGTTGAAGATAAAAAAAAATACTATAAATTGATGAAAATTTTATTTTGGGTGGTGGGACATTATATATATATATATATATATATATATATTATTGGTAGTAGTAGTAATCTTATTAGTATAAAAAACTATACTCATTCAGAAAACCTTTGGTGTCTTGATTTGCAAATAATCAAACTAATATCAAAGGGAAAAAAAAAAGGTATAAAAAAGAAAGAACCAAGAACATGTACATTAGCCTGCAAGTCCAAAGCCCAAAGAAAAAAACCCCGATACGTGTATGCAAAATAACTAAAAGTGCTCAATACAATAAGTAGAGCAGACCTAGTTAAACCTAGAGAGCCAGACAACCTACCACAGTTTCACCTTAGCAGATTGTCAGGTAAGGCTTCTCTAGGTTTAACTATATATATATATATATAAACACACAAACACACACATGCACATCAGGTAATGACTATTTCAAAATAAAACATTTTTAACACTCATTTTCTCTCAGTGATATCTGCCTTCAGAATGTGGACAAATATTGCTCTCCACAACTTCCTGCTTTTCTTACACTCATTAATACATTCTATTTTATAACTCATCCCCCAAGCCCTTTTTTCGCATTATGCATCCCCTGAATTTCTTTGTACTTCCTGTTGCACACACTGGCCTTCTTCAGGCAATATACATTAGATTTTCAAACCAAACCCTATATTTAACCCATGAGGATAGACTGTTCTAGTTCCATGTGCCATGTCTTTTCTTAATATCGCAGTTTCCAGTTAATTCCCTTTAGCAACTCGACTCTCCAAGTTTTTGTTTACCACACCTCTGCTATAGTCAGGTTTTGAACTAACAATTCTTACTTTAACCAATACTTTTATCCAATAGACCATGTGTCCTTTTGGATAAAAGCATAGTTACAATACCTCATCTCAGAAATACAGACAAATGTTGACAAATAATTCTCTCCATCCACTGTATGAATATTCAGTTAATGTTTTTGAGATAAGGCTTTTCATATACAAATCTTATTATTTAACCAATAAATAGGAGAGAAGAGGTGGATTCATACCTTCTCCACTGACTGTATTTGCATGTCAGTGAATAATGAACCCAGCTGGAATTAGAAGTTGACACACCAATTTCCAATTTCAAGCCATTATCTATTACACCTGCCTGCACATCTAAACTTACAGCACCTAGTATTCCTAAGTGGTCACCCATGTAGGTATTGATCAGGTTTTGTGTTGCTTATGTTTGGTGATCGAACAAGAACCATTGTTTCAACATAAGCCTATACTCTCTTCAAGAAGTATCTATATGTCCACAACAGACAATGAAAATTCTGGCAGAAATAAATATGTTCCATGCAGTTGAAGCTTGAAATAGCTACTCAAGTATTTTTATGCTTACCTCAAATAAAAAGGAAATGAACACATTTATATTTTAACTAGTAGTTTTGATACAATTCTTGAATACAGTGTAAAACAACATATTTAGTAACTATTAGGATTTTACTGCCAATCCAGTAAGTATCTGACCCATCCTGCTATCCTCAACCACTGTAAGAGCCAAATCAGTTTGAAAATAGATTACTGCTGTTATATATGGGCACCTTTCACTTTTCAATCTCAACAGATTCTAAAAGTGTCTCCACGTCTATGTGGGCAGCTAATTATTTTCCACCATGCAATCCTTTTCTCAAAAATGAAACATAACAAATCTCTTGCTGCTTTATCAATATTTCTATGGAAAGTGTTCAGACAAACTATATTCCTTCATTCTCCATGTTCTAATCTTCATGGCCAAAACCAATCATGCCATGTACATTGTAGCAAACCATGTCCATTCCCTTTATCTTTCATTGGTGAAATGAAAATTCCGCTCAAGCAGATTCTTCCCACAAACTGCTGTTTTGTGGAATTAACTCCCAAGAGGATGCTTCCCTGATCAATCTTAAGGTCTAGGGGCAACTGTTATCTTCCTCATATATCCGCATAAACTGTGTCTGTAACCCTCTTCCTCATTGTAAAAAAAAAAATATATATATATATATATATCAGTAGCAGAACTGCATCAGATATAGAAAAAATTGTGTATATGGCAGGGAGTCTACAAAGTGTTAAGGTTATTGAATATGCATATCTACCTTGGCATATTCCAAGAGTGTCCATAATAGAATTATGTTTATTGGTTGTAGTTACAGGGAATTTAATGAGGTCTCTGACATTTCCCATGCATGCTACATAGCGTTTAAATCTGGTCAGCATTGGGGTCAAATAGAAGTGAGCTGAGTGTTGTTGGAAGCAGTTTTATGCTGCCAGCATGTGACACTGAGAGGTTTGCATTAACTTCTTGGTACAAATCTTTGCCACAAAGCATGAAATGTTCAAATGGCAGACAAAAAAAATCAAAAAGAAATCTGTGTATGTCACGCCAGTCAAGAAAGAATACAATTTCACTTTTGGTCTTTGCAAACTTAACACCCTCAATGCCTTTACGTTGCCTTATCAACAGGCTGTTTTCATATCATCAGTTAATCTTCTCTACATGGCTATATGCACCACTGTCAAGTCATAATATGCAAAGTATACATTCACAGTAAAAAATCCCATAACTCATTAGTGGTGGGTCTTGGGCAAAATAACCTGACGGAGCCCAACCATCTCTAGGTTTTTCCTTCTACTGGAATAGTTGCCAACCAAGGCTATAAGGACCTGTCTTGCTATTCAACCCATAGCTGGGAGAAGAAGAGATGGATTCATATCTTTCCCAAGGGTATTTGTAAGTAAGTGAATATTGCAAATTTCACTGGAATTTGAACTCAGCTTTGATTTTGCATAGCAAGCCATTACACCACCTTGCATCCACACATGATATTCATTACATAGCCAATAAAAATTATTTGACAAAAAATTAAAACTATTTTTATCTTCTTACTTAAATCGTGTTATAAGGCAATTTAGGGTTACTTGGTGAATTTCCTATTGCGAAAAACACTTGAAACACCTAGGCAAACAGTCACTTTTGGAAATCTGGATTTGATAAGCAAATATCAATTTGCTATAATCTGTCTATAATAACATCAGATAACACTTCTAGACAGCATGCAGAATAAATTTAGAAAAAGGCTAAAGTCAGGTAGTATGAATAGTATCCAGTCATCAACAGCAGCTGTTATCAGTTAAAACCAATGTTACTGATCATTTTCTCATAAGCTAAGAGATCAAATGAACAACGTTCTAAAATACTTAGACAATATTTCATGTTACTGATACTTACTCATATGCTAAATTACCAAAGAAATATTCATTTTTACCTGTGATTGTAACGGTTATTTGCTGATGTTAGTAGGTTTTTCAAAGAAGTGTAAATAGAAATAACTCGGAAGAATTTGAAATGTGAATTTGCTGAATAAACAACATGAAACCAAACTTTTACTATTGAATGATATCATCAAGTAAACAAAGCCAGGTTAGCCTTGCTGACTACAAAATCTATGTAATGTAGTTTACACTGTACAGTGCATAAATTGGTAGTTTGAGTGATAGAAGTTGGATGGAATCTGACACAATATCCCCCACCTTAACAACAGTCCCTTGGTAGTTCAATTTTCTTGTACTGTTGATGTTTGCCTGGAAGTCATATATTCTTGTATATTACTGGCATTGTAACTTGTGGGAAACCTTTATCTAGATTTGACTTATTAGTCAATTGGTATTAAATCCTGTCCAAAGCTATACTATCTTTTATTATGTCACACATATCATGTGGCTGATTTCGAAGGGGACAATACATGAGGCGCTTCATTTCCTGATGTCTAATATCTTGCCATTAAAGTTTATTTTGTAGGTATATGTATAAAGTTTTCATTATGCATGTACACAAGGTGCGAATTATGAAGAAATAAGCAAGATTAAAACATTTTGTTTCTACAGTTAATTTAAAGCAGAGGACTTGATCATGGAGACAGTGATTCCAACTCTTTACGAGATTTAATGCAAAATTCTCTCTTACATTTGGTTCCCACTATTCAAACATTTTTTTTTTATTTTAGAAAATACAAGATCTTGATTTAATGGTTTTTCTTTAATTTGAAAAAGTTTTTATGGTCATGTTTGTTGGATTGGGAAAGGAGCGTTTCCTTTAAGTAAAGAGATACGAGGAAAAAATCATTTTGGCAACAACTAATAGTTGCATTCTGAAGAAATTTCTATCTAAGTAAATTATTCTTTTAATAATTGGCATTCTTCATTTCATCCCTTTCTTTAATTATTGTCTTTTTACAGATATTTTATCTATATCCGACATTTTTACATATCAGTATAAGGTTGCAGCCATCTGTGTGGATGTGCATGCGTGTAGGATGTCGGGATTATTTGTCCTTTTTTTATTATTTTTAATTTTCTTTTTCCAACTCTATACTTGATCCTTAGATTTTACTCTTTTTATCTTTTATTTGTGGCTAATTATTGATCTCTGGACATACAATGGTTTTTAATTTTTGACCTTTGAATGTTCTTGCCTTTTGGGTTAGGAAAGTTGTATTTTGTGTTTTTACATAAACAATTGATATTAATGATTTCATGACTTTTTATATACACACACACATATATATATATATATATATATATATATATATATATATAATATTAATTCTTTTATATACATACACACACATTCATTTATTTATTTATCTTCACTAGGCCATTATTTTGTTTTATTATTTGGGTTGGTGGTATATTAAGTATTAATTGTAAGATGTTAAGTTTACAATTGAATTTTTATTATTGTTTGAATTTAAGTGTGTATTTCTATATATGCTTGTGCATATGTACATTTTGCATGTATAATGTGCACATGTATATACACACATAAGCACATGTACACTTGTGTGTGCTTTGTTATTAATAAACTTGTGTCTAAATGCTAAAGTTATTTTTACTATTTTTAGGTTAATAATTATGGTTGGTTAGGTTTATAGAATGTTTCCTTTTTTGTTTGAATATGTATATACAGTATATATGCACACAAATATATATATATATATATATATATATATATATATATATATATACATGTGTGTGTGTGTGTGTGTGTGTGTGTGTTAAATAGTGTGTATAAAACAAATTAAATATTTACTGATACATTTTTTATCTAATGTTTCATTTTTATTTAATGGTTAGTAGGTTTTTTTTTTGTTTTGCCTTGTTATATATTACGGTATTAATTATTTGTGGTTAGGTTTGTTCATTTGCATTCTTTTTGTGCGTGCGCGTGGGCATGCTTATGTATCTAGTTATCAGTGAGTATGTTTAATATCTGTTTCTTATTAATAATTTGTTTAAGTTTATATGATATTTTTTTCATTTATTTAAAGTTTATATTTGTTTATTTTTAATTAATGCTTAGATAGCAAAGTAAATATTTATTTCTATGTCTACATTTATCCATTGTTTTAGTTTCCTTGCTGAGTTTATTTTGGATTTTAAAATTGTTGCTAATTTTTCCTCTAAGCATAATTTACAATTTTTACTGTTGATACTGTAAGTGGCTGCTCTCTTATAATTTCTCATTTAATTTTAGTGGGGGATATTCTTTTCTCTATATGTATTTTAATAGGGTTGTATAGTTTGTGTATGTTTTCTTTCAAAGGACATTTTGTGGTTTTAATATCTCTTAAGGTTATTGTAAGTGTTCTGGGATTGCAAAGGAAATATTTGTTGCAGATTACTTCCACCACACAGAGAACAAATCACTGTAAGTTCAGACTCAAATCACAGGGACAGAAAGAAATGCTCAATTCACAGGTACTATCTCACAAATCACATTGCTCATAACCAGTTTGAAAAATAACTGGTTCTCCAACAAATGTGGTTGCCAAAATACACAATTTTTTCTTTTTGACCCAGATTCGAGAACACCAACTGCTTTTAGCGGCCAAGCATTTTTTCCATTCGTCGACAACTGGGAGAGGATGCCCAATTTTTGCATATCAAAATACTCTGATAGCAACTGACTTGTTTCTAATCTAAATACTCCATCTTCAGCGTGTCATGCGGAATACCTGACCTTTTTTTTTTTGGTAGGTAATTTTCTTTTTCACTACATTTTGCATCGTAGGATACACATGACATGCTGTTACTTGGTTTGACAAGGTGACTCACCGTTTTCTTCGCTATAGTTATTTCTGTGGCTCCGATGTAAATTTTTCCTGTTGTATTAATGTTATTACTTATGATAGCTTTCCACGTTATGTTATTAGTCAAACATTTATTGTTAAGTGGGCATTTTTCTTTGTTTCTGCAGTTACATTTGATGGTTTATTTTGCTGGATATTGCAATTGTTATTGAGTATTTTTTTTTTTTTATTGTGCTCACTTTCCCCATATATCCATGCAGCTGTAACTAATTTTGATTGTATTTTCATTCCTAATTTTTGATAATTTTCTGATTTTAAGGAAGTGTTTTTCAATTATTTTGAAGAATATTTTCCCTTTATTTGTTTTTATTGTAATTTTGTAGAGTCGTTGAACCAAATTTTGTTTCTTTTTCTTTTGTTTGAATTGTTTTCATTTTTGTATTCTAGTTTGTTTCCTTATTTGCTGTTTCTTAAGGCTGATTCATATGTTTTTTTGTTTTCACTGAATATTTTTAGGTTATTAGTATTTGTTGAAATTATTTATTTATAGATATGGGTATTTGTTTGAATACATTAGTAGGGTGGTTGGAATTTTTGTTCATGCATATTTGGTCGTTGTTTGGTTTTCTGAATGGTTTGTATGTTTTGTAGTTTAGGTTGAATGTTTATCTAAGAAATTTATGATTTTTTGGTTGGATTTTATACCAAACCCATAAATCCTAGAGTTTGAAAGGTTTTTATTGTTTTTTTATTTTTTCTGACTTCTACCATAGCAATTTCTTAGAATTAATAGACCATTGTTCCTGTATAGACCTATATCTTTTTGTTAATTTTTGATTATGCCTTTGAATTCACCTACACTTGCACCATCATATCTACTCATTGTTATAGTTATTACTATGGTTTTATTTTGTACATATTTTTGTGGTATAATATTAATTTTCAGCACTGTTCAATTATATTTATGTCTTCACTGGCGATAGTCATGTATTGTTTTGCTAAGTTTAGCGTGTTGCTTAGTGTATTTGGATTAATAGATGGATTTATGTTTTATATCAAATTGCATGAAGGAACAGTTTTCTTTATTACTAATGTTATTAAACCAATTGATTGTTGCTTTTGTATTTTACCATTGGTTAGTGTTTACTAGTCTAGTATTTGTTTATATTCCCTACTATTGCTTTGTGTTAGTTATCTAATCTGCATGTTGGATTTATCGTGAAATTGATTTATTGTTTTATTGTCTTAATTTAAGAAATGGTCATACTTTAGCTAGTTGTTTTATTCTGTTGTCTAATTGTGGTTTAGTGGCTATGTTTTTAACTCATTTATTTACATCATTTTCGGTTTCATTATTAGTAATTTTGCAAAATTTAGTGCCTTTTTTTTTCAACTAGTTTATTGTAATTGTTGGTTTCCATTGTGTAGATTATCTTGAATTTATCTTTTATAAATATTAGGTTGGTGCAAAAATAATGACGTAATAATGTCGTTTTTTGACGTTATTACGTCATTATTTTTGCACCAACCTAATAGTTTGAGTTATCACTTTTTGATCTTTCCCAAGACATTTTTAAAATTATTGTTGAATTTTCTGATTTCCAAATTATTGATTATGTTTGTTATTTTCAAAAGCAATATAGGTCATTTTGTTGTGGTGGGTATTTCATTGATGTGAATCCAAATTTGTAATGTTTAAATGTTGTCACTATTGTTGCAGTTGTCTAAATTGTGTTTTTTGAGGAAATAGAATACCTTCCCTCATAAGTGTTTTATAAAATGTTCTACCTTTTCTCTAATTTTTTAATCATCTCGGTTTGATGAGGGTATATTTTTTTAAGGTGTAGTTAAATTGTTTTTATCCCACATTGATGCAAGATAGGATTTTTTTTTTTCTGTTGGGAAAATATAATAGCAGAATTGAATGCTGCAAAAAAGCAATAAAATAAAAACATCAAAAGTGCTCAAATAAAAATAATTTATCAGGAGCTAAGGCAATAGTGATAAAAATCATTATTTGCAATATTGCAGAACATAAATGGAATTATTCTTGCAGTCCAAAATATATTTTAGCTTTAAATAATGCACAAAGAGTTAGTAAGTGGTAAAAAAATAAAACAAATGCTAAAATTGTATCTCTGCTTTTGAATTTTTACATTATCGTGAGCTCATTTTTGACAAAATTAAGACATGTAGGTGGTTTAATGGATAGCAGCTTTTTATGAGAAATCAGAGTTTGAATTCTAATTGCATTCACTTATGCACAAATGCCCTTTGGAAATATAGGAATCCATATCTTTCCCTATCAGTTAAATAGTAGAACATATTATTATATATTTATATTCATATATTTCTAATATTGTTACATTATCATATATATATATATGCAACAAAAACACTTGAAAAAATAAATAAATAAAATTATCCTTACACAATACAAAATGCTTTTCTTGTAAGCAACACATTATGCCATAAAAAATAAATTAATTTACAAAATGAAGTTATTGTAGAATTCAAGATAAGAATAAAATCATCAAAATCTAAAGATTAAAAGTATTTTAAAAAAGGTTTTGTAAAATATAAAATAAAAACAGAAAAAAATCATTTAAAGAAAACTTCATTGAATTTAAATAATATATAACTGAACAACTGAACTTGAAAATGAGGTGATGTATGTGTCATTCAAAATCCATTCAATGAATACAAGGCTTCATGCCTCTGCTTTTTTGATATGCCTGAAAGTATTTTTCCAGTCAATGTCAATGCTTCTTTTTAGCTTTTAATTCAGCTTGATAACTCATTTAAAAAAAAAATCATCAGACATCACACTTTTTCTTTCTTTTTCTTTTTTTTTTTTTTGGTTCTCATTAATTATATGCCATTTTGAGTCAAGGAGAGTATTTTCTGAATGCAAAAGAAATCTTGGACTGAACCATCAAAAGTTTCATCAGTTTCTATAAGAGGTTAATTCTTTTTTTTAAATTCTGTTTTCTTCTTTAAATAATATTTGTCTTTGGTGATTATTTTAAAAGAAGCATATTTTACAACTTCAAGATAGTTTGTCATATCAAAAGAAGCTTTACTTTTCCATGTATAGCAGTTGCTTAAAGTTAAGAGGAAGCTTTTGGAATGATACCAATCCAAACATCTGTCAGTAGACAACTAAGTATGTTATGAAAGATTATTTTTTTTGCTTGGTATTTTATTCTCCATTTGCTTTGACGAACGTTCCAACTAATTTGCTTAATCACTTCCATCACAACTAATCAGTAACTATTGAAATAAAATGATTGTTGAAACGGTCATGTAATGAGGAAGAAAAAAAAAAAAAAAATCGAAAGGAAAAAAATATGGTTCTTTTCAGCTTTTCCCTATAAAAAAAAAAAATCCTACGTCTTTTACTTTTTTGTTTTCAGCAGTTATTTTTCTTTCTAAATATTTTTCTCTTTTTCACTTTTCTTTTTCTTTTTTCATAACTTAAAAAAAACAAAAAAAAAAAACAAAACCTTTTCCCTTCCTTTTTCCCATCCCCCATCCTTATTGCTCACTAACAAAACTACCCATCATTAACTATTCATGTTTTTTTCTTTCACTTCTTTACACTTTATTTGCTTCTCCCTTTAGGCTGTCAAGCAAATTTCCAACAAGAGGCAACCACTTGAAATTTTGTAATGTTAGCTTTCAGTCTGAGCCTTGGACAAATCATTGCAATTTCATTTATTTTAGAAAATAATATAAAAAATATAATTCTAATACATCTTGCATGCTTTTGACTTATTTCATCTTGGTCAATAAGGTAAAGAAAAAATTCTTTAGTTTTTTGGCATCTTGGCAAGAAAATCTACTTATGATGAGATTTGTGAATAAGAAGACTTATGTTGGTGACTTGATTACTGGAATATCTATAAATTATAAAAAACGTATTCTGCCTTGCTTTACATCTGATGCTTACAAAAAAGGACTTAAAACTTAAAAATTCATGATGATTTGCTTGTGGAATTATCCAATGGAAACAATTTAAAATGACAGAAAAAATAATTTCAGACATTACCTTGTGGCTTTTTTAAATTACTGAATAGCTTTGATAATTATTATCAACATTATGTATTAAATCATTCTACAAGTTGTTCCTTACTGATCTGGCAAAATTGCAAAGTATGAAGTGCTAGAGAGGTGATTTTGTCACATTCTTCTATGTTCTATATCCAGTGAGGATGTAGACGATCATCGCCCTCCAAAACTTCCTATCTTTTCTAGTGTGGGTTATCCCACTTGACTTTGTCCAATACTGTCTATAGGGGACACTACTTAAGCTGATATAAAGGCGTGCATTTATCTCCCTACTCTCTTCTTCAGCTTTTTAACTATGGCTATAAGATGTAATCTGTATGAGGCATGTTCATTTTCATGATATCCTCTTGATTTTTGTACTCTCTCACACACAAACAAATATATTATTATTATTATAGTTAGTTTCATTTTTTTTCCTTTCATCAAATGTAATTCCTTGTGTAAATGTATACATTGCTTTTTGCTTTATATTGTGTTGTGTACTCATTTTTACTCGAGTTTACACTGAGTTTGCGTTAATTGTTGTGGAGTAACTATTCAAGGAGACATATTTCTAACCAAACATACTAGGAATCCTTCAACACTAGTTCTTAGTAAGCCTTTTTACCATTCCTCCCTGAATTTTTTAAAAGTTGTAAAATAAGGATGAAAAATTCTTTAGATGAAAATACCCAGCACAGAACATTCAAATTATCAACGGTTCTTAGAAGAATCTCGGTGAATAAGATTTTACAAACGTGCCAACTCTTTGAATGAGTTTTGCCGAATCAATATCTTCATTCCTGATGCAAGAGAGAATTTTGAAGGGGTAAATACATTCATCTCTTGTATTTCTTTATTAATGTTACTTTCTTTCAGTAAATATAGAGGCTGTCCATAAAAACCCTTTACAATTTAAAAAAAAACTATTACAAAAGCAAATGAACAGAGAAATATGTGGAAATTGTTACAAAGTGAGAGGTAGATATTGACATTGTTTTTAAGTAATTTAATACACCTCTATATGGACACCATTAATTACATGAAGCATATCAATGTTGGCTGTAGCATAGTGTCATCTATGGTAGCAATGACATCACTGATCTTTTGCTTTAGGCATCCTGTATCTTTGCTCAATACAAGTTATCTTTAATATAACCCCATAAAATGAAATCCAGGGGAGTGATATCTGGCAAATGAGGTGGCCAGGGAATTGAGCTATCCCTTCTAATCCACAGGTCTGGAAATGTTTGATTTAGGAATCCATGAATATGCACTCCCCAATGGGGGGGGAATGATGTTCAGTTGAAAGTCATCTAGTTGTTGTGCCACATCAATTGCCTTTGTAATATATTTTTTTTATATTGTTAAGAGACTTTATGAACACCTTGTATTTAATTTTTCAATCATTTTGATTTTGTAAATGTTGATTTCAAAAGGTCCCTTACATTTCTATTAAGTTGGAGAAGCAAATTTTTATTTATGTTAACTAAGCAGTTCTATTATTTCATAGATTTTTTTTTTTCTTCATTTCACTTCAAGCAAGATGATAAAACCACTGTAACACATGGGATTACTGAGAGTGAAAGAAAGCAAGTAAATGTTACCAAGCAGATAGAACAATAAAGGATTAAAAAAGACATAAGTTGACCGACATTAGATTAAAGCTTTTAAAGGTTTTAGTTAACAGGAAAGCAAGACTTCAGGTGAGTATTCCCCAGTTCAGAAGTGCGAGAGAAGAAACTATCAAAATAGAACTTATGATTGCATATGATGATCTAAATACTTATAAAAAACATGTAATTCCTAGCAAAACCTTAAAATACAACAACTAATTTGACTCTTCTAAAGATGAATGTGTTTACAGAGTGTTTAACTAATGTAAACATCTTGTTTGTTAATTACAGTTACAAATAAGATGGTCTAAATAACTATGACTAGTATTGCTATTCCTAAATTGAAGTACCTTGTTGTGACTTTTTTTTTGTTTTACTAATGTTCAATACATACAAAGTCCAAGAGCCACTCAAGATAGATAGATGGATGTTGTTTTATGAACAGTAACAATATGACATAAGGATATTATGAGGATACATGAGAATGCTAATGATTAAGACTAGACTTGAACAGGTTAAGATTGTAATGATCAGGAAAGCATTCCACTCGGGAGTCAGTTTTACAAAGTAATGCTTTCTGGAAAGAAGTTGTTCAAATGGACCTTCCTTCTTACTACTGGAATATGGTTAAAATGAGTATGTGGTATGGTGGGTCTTAGCTGTGATGTAGGTCATCAAAATATTTTCCATGGAAACAGTGATAGAATGGTGAGAGAGTTGAAATGTTTCACCTCTCAGACAGGGGGGTTGTAAGGTGGAAAATATTTCATCAGCCACAATGTCATGTAAATACTTTTGAACTTTATCAAAACTGGAAAGTGAAGACTGAGCAACCCCAATCAAGATATGGTTGTAGTACTTCATTCGGTGTTTGATCAGGCTTTTAGAATGGTAGTAGAGTATAGCAATAGGAGTCAGGTACTTACTGGAATGGTATAAGAAATTGACCATTTTTCCAGCATCTTTAGAGTGGATCATATATATATATATTTTAGGTCTGTGATGCATTTAAGTACTGACAGACATTCAAAGGCAAGCAACTCCCTTGAGAGAACATGGCAAAAAGAGAAATGGATTTCTGGACTCAAGTATTTTCAGCCACAATTCTGACTATTTCAATGACTAAGAAAGCAGGAAGACATCCATATAAATTGTATGAGTGCCATAGAATGCAGGCAAGCAAGCCAGACACACAGACCATTACCAATATACTCAATCCTTTTTGGTCACTGAAAACAACTAACCATTTCTACAGGGTTTGATGGATAAACTGTTGCTAATTTATGATTTTAATTTCATGCAAGTGCTTTGTTTGTTTTGATTTTGTTGACTACACAATCTAGTTGGGTCAGTTGATCACTGTGTGAGAAAAAGAGCACCATGACGCAATTCACTCTGCCAGAAATTTGGAAACGACATACTGTATCACTTGGCATTCATGCTAGAAGCTCCAATACGAACAATTCAGTGTGTTTGGGTTTCAATTTGAGGACAGTGCAGAGGATTCAGAAAGAGTTGGATAAGTCTGATGGTGATTACAAAGATACAGCAACTCTGATAAGAAAATAAATCCCAAACTTGTTGGTGAGGACTTCTCAACACGAGGCCTAAATCAAGTGCCTTGAGCAGGTAGTGATCAGGATAGCTGCTTGAAGACCCTATGTGGTAAACAAACAGGAGAACCTAGTCATGCCTGTCAGAAAATTTTTGTGACCACATCACCCCTGTTGTGAAGGTGTTGGAGAGAGGAGTCTGCAAACTAGAATTATTCAAATGTTAAGTTTACAAACAAACTGAGTACAAACAACGAGGCAAAATTATTGATTTAAAATAAAGCTAAATTTTATTTTTGGCAACAAATCAACAATACATTTATAGGAAAAGGATAGATGATTTCATGAATGTGCTGAAAATATCAAACAATGCTTAGAAGTTTTACAAGGTGTGGATAATGTTTATGCAAATGAATAATTTAGTAGTCCTTGAAATGCAAGGTGTATAAACAAATGCAGTACAAAGTTCTTTAGGAAGTGTTTGTGTATTTGATATAGTTACTTGAATGAAAGATGGAGTTTTCCGATTGAAACTCTGAAATGTTAGTACCTAAGTAACACTGATGAAAGTTCAAGTTTGGCATTATCCTTGACAAAAGAATTTGAGTTACATTTGAAATATCATAGATATTGATGACTGAGGAACATTGTTGAAAGACAAAGCAAATATAGTAGTGGACAAAAGGGAACAGAGTTTGTAGTGAAACTTGTTGATGTTAGTATCTATAAATAGATTAAACAATTAGTACTTGAAGATGAACAGTAAATCAATTGTGTAGTTTTGAGATAATTTATTGTCGAGGAAGGATAAGCCAAAGTTCATTGATAAAGTACAAACAAAATCACTTACAATCCTTGACTTGTGGATAGAAAGTATAATCCATGAAAAAAAGTATTCAAAATGTCTACTTGTTGATTGATAAAACTTAGACCAATATTTTGGTGGGAAATCAATCATAATGCCTGGAATGGTAAAAAACAAAAACAATGGTGATGAGCCAGGAACCACACCAGGACATGGTGTGTTAAGAATTAGCAAAATTATTTTAGTGAATGAACAAGCATTGGGATGGATTGCTCAACAGTAAGTTGACCACCAGACCAGAGTAAAAGGAAAAAATAGCTTAGAAAAAGAATTCTAGCTGAGAAAGTTGGAAAAGCATTTTTCAAAGAAAAAGATGTAAAACAGGAAAGGAAAAGTAAAAACAACAAACAAGGAGTGTTTTCCCACTATGAAGGTCTACTGCCACTACCTTTGGGGCAGCTTCCACCAGAGCATTCCAGAAGAAGAGCCAGTATTTACCCAACCTCTTATGTGGGGCAGGCAAAAAATTCCCCATAGACCCTGCATACACAGGACCAGGTTTGTCTACCTCCCCAGACAAGGCTCTGCCTGTAGGCATAGCCCCATCTGGGTTCCTCACTTCTCAAATGCAGAGAGTTCTTCTGGATGAACAGCCCATCAATAGCTTGAAAAGTGATTATACTTATATACAATAACTGTTACAACAGAAATTGTCGAGCTTTTTCTTTTGACTTGCTACAGAAAATTATGTAGATAATTAAAGGTTCTGATGTGAATCTGGAAAAGGTTCATGCAGGCTTCATGTTTCTGACAATCATCAACTCTGAAGAACTAAAGAATTTTTCAGTGTTTTATCATATTTTTTTAAGGCAAGAGAGGTAATTCAAGTGGTATCACAACTCTGGATGCAACACTCCTTATATCTGGCTACCTAACTCCCCAGATTGCAAACCCCTGGATTATCATGTGTGTGGCACCTGTTGAATGAGAGACCAACAAAACTCCAAAGATGAGCTAAAAGGTAAGGATTATGGCTGCATTCAGAAGCTTTAAAAAGCAGATGGTCCATAAGAGATGTAGGATATTCCGAAAGTTGTGTATAGGCTGTGGTTGAAGCCAATGGCAATTTTATTGAATTAATTTACTCTTCAGTATTTCAAAAAAAAAAAAAAAAAAAAAATTGTGTAATTTTGTTAAAGATATCTGTTAAAAGGAGATCACCATGTTATTTACATTTTTGTGTAATTTGCATGACAATTTATTCATGCCACCCTGTAAGTTGTTTTACTTGTCTAATTGCATTTACTAAATTTATAAAGTCATTTCTTGTATGGCACCACTAGGTGTAGAGTATCCCATACACACATTAATGGTCAAAGTTATAGAATTAATGTTGATGATCAAATGCAAGCCTTTAAGTTCTAGAGAAGGATGGACACCCATCCCAGGTCTACTTTGTCCAAAACACACTACATATAAATGAATACGTCCAGAGACATGTGGAAAGAGCTGGTCTTGTACTCAACTATACAACATTCTCTCTGACAATATCCAGTCATAAAACTAATGATGATCAAACACAGTGAATTATATGTCATGCACTCTTCAGGCACATCCATCTTTAGAAACAAATTAATTGAATTATGCCGTGATGCTGGAAATCATTTAATTGAAACTGATCAACAATAAGTCCAGTAAAAGTTTAAGTGGTTTAAAATCTCCAGACATCAGAAGTTAAACTTGTAAAGTCTTTCCAGGCATCACAACTGAACCTGAGAAACAGAAATTTTTAACAGGCTTATATTTGGTTCATTGGGCAAATCTAAGTTGTAAGAGAAATAAGTCTGCTGCTTCAAACCATCAATTAATTTTTATAAGTGGTAATAACTGAATTAGTTATGTAAGATTTGTGTGGCTTTGCAGTCTCAGAAGAACACTGATTTTCCAGAGCCCAAAAACTGAAAGTAAGCTGTATGGAGGCTCAGTGTGTCCTAGACAGCAGGAGCTCCCTCTTGATGTTATCCAAAAGAATGGTGTACAAATATATTTGACATCAGTTTAGTTACAGCAGTTACCAGAAGAGTTCACCTACTCATCTGATGGAATCCAAGTAGGATTTTTGCCAGGGCTTGATCATTTAGCCTTTTTCTTTTTAAGGATACCCACAAGACAGCAAAATAATACTATACTCTGTGTCCTACATAGCCATTGTTCCTATGGAGGGCCCATCCACACTATGACAGTTCTCATTTTAATACCATTGAGTGTGTAAACATGCTTCTCACCAGAAAGCTTTGTCACCAATATTCCAGCCTTTCAGCAAATAGGTCAGAGATATATAGCACTCATAGAATAACCTGACAATAATGCTAAGGTTAGCCATTTCCATATACAGAAACATTAAAAATTCATTGAATAAACAGGTAGCATTATTCTTGATGGTTGTAATTTATAAAATCTTTTTCTTAAATGAGTTTTTCAGGGAAATAAATTTCTCAACTTCACTATTATCACTTTTTCTAGGGTTAAATGGACTTCACTTCTTACCCTTTTACTTAAAGTAGTATGGAAAGTCATTATTTTGATTGTTGTATCATTATCAACCCCTTTTAGTTGTAAGTGCTGTTTTAATCTTTGTTTCTGTTGAAAGTCTTCAGGTAATGCGGTTTCTGTTATTTGGTAAAGTTCTTTGTGATTTTGAAGCATCTGTCTGTGAGATCTGATGAAGGACAATATTCTTTGAGACTTACAAGGCTCCTTTCTGTAAAGGCATTTTTAGCCACTGGTTTGAAAAAAACAATTGTATACACTCGAGACATTTCTGAATATTTGACACCATGCATGATATCCAAATTAAAGTTGAAATATTACAAAGCTATTTAAGAATACGACACACACACACGTTTATCTATCAAATGGTTATTAACTCAACAAGAGCTACCATCCATTTTGACAGGTTTTATTTTTCATCCTGGTGTATTTCTAACCACCCATCTTACCTGTCAAGATTGGTGGTAGGTCGTGTTTAGTCATTCATCATCCAATCATCCACCACCATCATTGCTATTAAAATTTAGAAATTATTTCTGGCATGATACAAATTTTACCTGAGACTGAGATTATAAGTTAGTATTCAACAAAGAAATAAAAATAATCTATCAGAAAATTCTAAATGTGTTATCTTATGAAACCTTGTAAATATGTATTTTTAAATATCCCTCTCCGAAATCATCCAAGCCTAATGCAATGACTTATAGTGATGTTTAGATACTGAACATAGAAAAGGCTGTGCCACAGTTATTTTTGCCCCCACACCACAAGTTGCTACAAACCTACATGAGCCTATCAGTCAAGTTCTGAAATAACCTTGTCAGATCAAGTCTTTCATATGGATGCCATACAAGACACTAATCTTACTCAAAAATATCTAAATTGTCAGCTGTATACAAGAGTGGGCTGAAAAGTTCATAGGCTGACTATGAAGGAGTGATTATTGAGCTGTGAAATATCGCATGCATTAATTTCAACACTTCTTGAAAACTGCATTGTTTCTTTCCAGACAAGCTGACATCTGACTGTTCAAAGAAGATTTCAAAAGTAATTCGTAGTGACTTCTCTTGAAAATGGACAAAATTTAGCAACATAGTGTTATCAAATACCTGAAAATAAAAAAATAAAAAAAAGGATTTAGCCCCCCAAGGACATTCCTTCTGATGCTGACATAGTTGCAAAATTAAGGGAATCAGACCCCAGATTTTTCAAAAGTGTAAAACTGGGCAGCTAAATTTAGGTAGCGAAGGGAGAATCTTCAGATGCCTCAAAGTCTGAACATCATGCAACTGCCACCACAAAGTGATGGATGATGACTTGCTGAGGCAGTTACAAAAGGGTATCAAGACACAGGAAAACTGAAAAAGGTGGTCTTGTTTCATCAGGACAATGCCCCAGCATACAAGTCCCTGTTTTTTAGTGGCTACTGTGCCTGATTGAAGCTTTGAAATGGTTTATCACCCTCCCTATTCTACTGATTTGATGATTATCTGTTCCCCAACATGAAAAAAAATAATTGGCTGGGAACCAGTATCACAGTGATGATTATGTCACATCTGATGTTGATGACTTTTTTGACCAACAGGATGAACAATCTTCTTTGAATAATAAATTTTCAATTTACCTGAAAAGGAAAAATGCAGTTATTAATAAGAAGAGTTGAAATTAATGCAGGCAATGCCATCATTCCTTCATAGTACAACCACCTTCTCAAATCAATGATTAAAAATGTCTTAATGAAGGATGTCTGTAGGTCTTAGTAATGGCCATCCTTTGAAGGCTGTGGGTTGGTACTACAGAATCACAAATGAAGCACAGTACCAAATAGTAGAAATCACATCACCTGAGGTCATTCAAGAGGAGCAACAACTGAAGTGGATAGCACATGTAATGCAAAGAGAAAATAAGGATATAATGAAGTTGTTGGATTTCAACACTACTTCACATGAAGGCAGGCCCCCATCACTACTGGAAAGAGCAGTAGATGTAACTGGAATTGAGAAAACTATTTTCCCAACTTTAAATGGATATGTATGCCATGGCTTGATCAATGAATGCTGATTGTTTCTTTAAAAGAAAATGGCTAACATTACCATTGTCTGTATTCAAATCTATATCCTTACAGAATAATATTAAGAAAATCAAATTATTTCAGTTTTGCATTGTATAAATAATTTTATTTTATCAGTTAATATACAACCATAAATAGGGTGCTTAAAGGAATTATTTACATAACAATAGGAGGCTTAAAAATTATTAGCTTAATAAATGTTGATGTTTGGCCAGATTTTGGAAAGTTAGTCAAGCCAATAAATTCTAAAGTACTGACTTGAATTCAGTGACAAAGCAACACAGCTTTTGAACTGTTTTTTTTTACTACAAGTAATGCAACACTGGCTGCTCAGTCAATGAATTCCAAATGTTTCCTTATGAGAATATAGCTAATATGACCATTACTATCTGTATTTGATAATAAGAACAGTTAAGCTTTTTTGTAGTTTGAAATTAGTGAACAGGCTGAGTAAAATGTTTTGTAAAGTTTATCATTACCAGATTTGTTTTGTAATATGTCATACATTTATGAAGTTTTAATATGGATTAAATAATTTGAGGAAAATTTATACTCAATAAAATAATTCTTAAAGTAAATTTTAATTTACCAAATGAAATCATCTAAATGATATTTAAATGATAGCCTCTGAAATAGCCTTTTTGGAAAAATAGTCATCTTAATCTGTTATTTTCACAAGGGTCAGATTAAACCAAAAAGTAAGAAGAGGTGAATTCTACACCCTATGGAGCCGGGTTTGCACTATGATGCTCAAGCACCAAATCAGCAATGTCCCTTTCTATACTATACAGTAGAATGCAGAAGGGGTTCCAGAGGGTGTGAGGACACTGGACAACCAATCGAAGAGTGAAATAAAGATTTAGTTTTTGAAATTATAAAATAAAGTGTTTATTTCAGGTTTCATCTGTTTTTACGTTAAAATGTTTACCTTTATCACATTCCTCAGTACTGGGCCCTTATAGCCCTCCTTACTGGAGTCTGACAATCAAGGAGTTGACTCCATCACCAGACCTCTGCACAACATGAGTACTATATATATACTGTTCTGTGTTAAGTAATCACCTAGACAGCAAACTTGTTGATGTTTACTGTGATAGAGTTGATGATGTTATTTATTTCCTTCACCTAGAGTCCAACAATATCTCTGTCCACTTGTCTTATTTTGCTTTTTGCACTAAATATCTTCATCTCAACTTTTGTGGACTTCAAAACCTCTGTAAATTTTGGAGGCGTTTCTTTTGGATTGTATTGTTTTGTCAATGAGAAGTCATTTTTCGTTTCTGTCAGTTTTTAGTTGTCTGTCAATGTCAATGATGATGTCTCGGATGATACTAACATTGTTTTTTTGTTTGTGTTCACCTTACAACCAATATTATTTCTTAGTTATCTGGATATTCTAAATGCAAAGAAATGTTGGAAATGCCAGCTAAGCTTTGATTTATTTGGAAAGGATATTAAAAGAATCCAGAACATGTATTGTGAGCAACCTCCCCACTGCATAAGAACAGAAAATGAATTTAGTAAATATATAAGAATAGAAAGGGGAGTAAGACAAGTAGATTTCTTCTCACTGGAGAAAATTCAACGTTTACATAGAAGCAATCCTGAGAAAGAAGTTCTATTATGTTTCCTTATTGGCGGCCATAGTTTTAACATAATACAGTGTAACCTGGATATAAGAGAGTTGTCGGGACCGGAGAAGAAGTCTCTTATATCCGGGTTTGGTCTATTTTGTTTAGGTAAGTATGGCTCTAATTTGGGACCAGAGAAAATTGCTCTTATATCCGGGTATCTCTTATATCCGGGTTACATTGTATATGCAAATGGTACAGTCTTGATAGCAGACACAGAAAGAAACTATAGGAACTCTGACAGAAAGTAAGAAAGGAAAACAAGAAAGGACTCAGCATCAATTCTAAGAAGTTATAATGTAAGGTTGTTAGCAAAAGAAACAGCCCAGCATGTGAATTACAAATTGGAGATAAATTCAAACTAGTACAAAAATTTAAATATCTGGGAAGTGTATATACATATAAAAAAAAAACAAAAAAAAACAAATATTGATACATATCAGCAATTTTCATAATTTTTTTTCATTTCATGCAACTTTTAATAATAAATGAGACCGATTTCTTTGAGTAACTACCAAAATAAAAAAAAAAGCGTTTTTCTATAGATTTCTTGTGTGTGCCTGTGTTTATTAAAGCAAATTGTTTGATAGCTGAACAACCAACACTTTGTCATGATTAATATTTTGGGAAGCATATTTGTTAACTTGAGGGGGGTTGTAAAAAAAACATCTTTAATTAGATCCTTCAAATATGACCCCTAAGTTGTGTTTTTCTTTAAAATGAGGAATTTAAGTTCACTTCTTTTCATTAGTAAAATTCTGTTAATTAACCAATATAAATTTAATTTAATAAATACATAAATTGCAGTTCCAGTTTTACTCTTTTCTGTCTTTTTACATTATCTCTACTTCATCATCTTCTCATGACTACACATTTTTTTTTTATTATGGCTTGTATTGAACAATTTTTAAAGGAATCATTTTTTCTCTCCCTCTCATATTTAATATTTTTATCTGAATGAGATGATAAAGTCATTCTACCATTCACAGTGTTCCCTTAAAATTCAGCATCATTTAAACATCTTTATTTTAAGTGAACTAAAATTTTGGTTAAAAATGTTACATACTAAAATAAGATTTACCAGCTCCCAAATGATAAAAATCTGTTCTTTTCACCTGAAATATGGTGACTTTGTGATGACATCATCTCCTATATGCTATATCTCTTCAGGATATGGGCAATCATGGCTCTTCATAACTTCCTATCCACATATCTCTAAGCAATGTTTGTCTATTTACTATCCCTCCCAGTTCATTTTCTGACATTAATTTACACAAGTACATTAAGTAGGTTATTTGATGTTTCTCTTATTTTGAAATTGTCAAATTTATCAAGCCCTCTTTTTACATTGTATGTTCTAAAAATTTAAGTTCTCTCTGTTTTGACTTATACATATTTCTTGAAAGTTCCTCATTGCTCAAACGTTCCATCTGTCTGTGCAGTGTCATTAATGATGATGGAAAGACCAAAAGAAATTCTAATACAGAAATGAATAAAAAATAACACAATAAATACGGTAAAGTGAGCTGGATTGTATGACACCCTACTCTCCTTATAGAACAGTAATTTAATTAGAAAAGTTAAAAAGTAAAAGAAAACTCTCAGAAGTAACAATGATGTGACTTGACCATGAATAAAACATGCTAGAAATGAGTATTTTAAAAAAATGTGGATGCCAAATAAACTTAATAAAAACCAGAAAGTAAAAGCTGAGAATTATGGGATAGATAATAAGAAGGCTTGGCGAATTTAACACTCAACAGATGCACTGAAGATAGCAGAATTAAGGGAATGTTGCAAATAAATTACGAATTTGTGCAAATGGATTGAAGTATATTTTTTTTGTCTATTGTACTTTTGAGGTTTTACTTTGATGTACATGAATAAAAGATTCTAATGCAATGAATAGAAAATGTTCTCTCTCTGTATTTAGAAAAGAAAATTTAGTCACATTTTCACTTGTTTTCTTAGTAAATACATTCTATTTTATATAAAGCTTATAATCAATTTCTGATTTTTTGTCAACTTTCTTGCAAATTTCTCTTGTGTATTAATATCACATAGCCAAATCCACAATTCACAATGTTCCGTTTCATTTGTACAGTCTCTTTTTTTCCTTACTTAATTTTCATTTTTTTTTTTCTTTCCTCTTAAGTTTTTCTTTTCACTGTTTTCATCTTTTTTTTTTCTGGCTTTACCTCTAATTTTGGAAAGCTGAAATGTCGCATTGCTAAAGTGCTCACTAAACAGAACAATAGCTCTGAACCCATCAAACATCCATCATTAACATTATTTATATGGCTACATATAGCAATGCATAACAACATAGAAGGTGGGTCTTTCATTAGAAGTAGTGACGCCCACATTGAAACATATGCTGCATTTTTCTGGTGCCTCTTCTTGAACAGATTGTATGTGTGATCTAACTAAAAAAAATTGCACATTGGATTAGGAACATTCATGTAAAAAAATAAAATTAGGAATACTTAATATGAATTAATTAAATAATTGGGAAGCAGTTATTTTGCTTGAGTCTTTTGCTTTTTATAAGAAGAGAAGATTATTTATTTCTAAAAAAGTATTTGGATTGGAGAAAATAGAAGACTGATTAAGACAACAAAAACTGACCCAGTTCCTATTCCTTCCAATAAAGATAATGTCTAATTTTGGTTAGGCTGGTTAAATAAACCATGTATCAATATTTAATGCCTAATATAAGTGTTACAGAATAAAAATCACCAGGAATTGATAAATCAGGTGACATGGATTTGGTTTAAAATCTCGTTTATATACATCCATTCATAATGTATTAAGGTAGGCATACATACCAGGTGTAACAGAAAAACTGTCCAATTCATATCACAGTATAATTGTCCATCCCACAAAATGGTTAATATCTAAAGAAAAATACCTAAATAATTTAGTTACTTTTTTCCAGATTTTCAGGTAAGACATTTGGCCATCTTGATACCACTTGTTCTAAGAATCACTGAAAAACCCCTTGAATTATTCAGCTAGAAAGAGAACAGATTAAAATCATTTTGTGCCTGACCAACTGAGCAGTGATGAAAGGAAAAAGATCATTCAGGCCTTCAGTAATGGTATCAACATTCATACACTGGCTTCCATCTTCAAAGTCTATTTAAGAACCATCAAGAGAACGATGAGTAAGTTTAAAGAGGGAACAGTTTACAGAAAAGGTGGATCAGGACGTCACAACAAGAAGAGGGATCATCATTTCAACTTAAAGCTAAAGAGATCAAGTAGTAAAGATCCAACTCAATCCATAAGACGTTTGGTATGTGAGTGAGAAGTTTCAGCTATGACAGTCTAAGGAGAAGTGAAAAAAAAACTTGAAAATAAAATCGTATGTGAAACCTGTGAGGCACCTTGTTATTCCAGGTTAGAAAGTTAGATGGCGATGATCCTCTTGAATAAGATGCAAAATGATTCTGGAATAATATATATTTGAAATTTATATCAATCCTACATGAAATTCTGAACCTTAGCTATAATTAATTAATGACGAACATGTCATTTTCATTTATGATCGATTTTGTCACATTCCTGTTAAGCTTAGAGAGCAATTATACATTCTCATTGCTCAAAGTAGAGTCCAATAGCGTCCTAAAAACTTTGGAGATTTCCAGTAAGATATCTTTAATCATTTCTAAGATACAATGGTTCAAATTTTAATCTAAAAGCTGGACAATTTTGCTGTTACACGTAGTATATGCAGAATTATACATCTTGGAAACAATATTTAGTAAGAGGCTGTTAAAACATTTTACATTTATTTTATTCTTCACATTTAATTGGAAACACACAGAATATTACAAATATTACATTGTTTTCTCAACTTTCAGCTTGCTTGGATGTGAAAAGGTGTGAGACAGTAATAAGTTCTATATATATATTAGGTTGGTGCAAAAATAATGACGTAATAATGTCGTTTTTGACGTATTTTTTAACGTCAAAAAAACGACATTATTACGTCATTATTTTTACACTAACCTATCTCCAAACAGGCATGATTAAAAAGAGCAGACCAAGTCTGTCAGTTTAAGTTTTATTTCTTTTTTTTTTCAATTTTCAAATAAGGTGATGATGCTTTAAAACTGCAAAAACTACAATAAATAGTTAAACTGACCTTCTCAGTCCATTTTTATTTAAAACCGTCTGGATGAATAATTTCTGACCAAATATAACTTATTTCATTATATTACTTCAAAATCTATTATAAAAATATTTTATTAGTAATAATAATTATATATTTGCAGATCTGGTGTTTATATACATCACGTATATAATATGTTAAAAAGATTCCCTTTCTCTTCCATGTGCAAGTAGCTTAAGGGGATCCTGGCTTGAAACAATTGGATATCTAGCCTCACTGGTGAGCTGTGATACAGTGAAATGACTTGCTCTTGTTTGCCGATTGAACACTATGGAGAAAGGGAATTTTTAAAACAATAGATGTGCCTGTTTATAACGCATGGCACTTCAGTTATGAATTGAGCCCTCTGGCTGCTGATTTGGCATTTATATACATCTTGTATATAATATGTGAAAATTCTCCCTTTCTCTTCTATGTGCCATTAGCTTAGCTGATGCAAAATCAATTGAGCTTCAATCCTGGTTTGAAGCAATTGGATGTTTACCTACATGATGAGCTGTGATACAGGAAAACAGGATTGTGTATGTATGTATATATAAGTACACACACATGCAACAAAAACAAATGAAATCCCAATTACAAAGCTTAAGAAGTTAAGAATTTCATGACAACTTATATTTCTCATAATTTTCTCGATGGCTTTTCTATTATTGTTTTAGCTAAGTTTAAGTAGGTTTTTTCTCGTTTGTCACTTGACAGCTCAGGAGGAGTTTATTATTATTTTTTTTATTTGTTTATATTTATTCTTTATCTGTAGGTTTTACTGTAGGACACCCATCTTCAAACTTGGTGGACTGATAGCACAGAAAAACAAATAAACTACACCAGGAAGAACTATACCAGATAACAGAAACATTACCAGAGGAATTTCAGCAGCAGCAACAAATAAAAGGAATAAAACTCAAAAAAAAAATTTTAAAAATTGCATACAATTTAAAACAGGTCTTGAGGGACCTCTTTTCTTGAAAATTTGTTTTAATAGAAAGATTTTATAAATTTGAAAGATCTGTTATACAAACTGTCTTGGTCATTGAATGCTGAATGTTTCCTAATAAACAAACAGTTAATGTTACAATTACCATAATTGTTTAAATTTATTTTTTTTAATTTTGCTTACATGGCTCTTGCCATGTGTCATGAAGTTATAACATCAATAGTTATACAAAACCATGTTAAGTCCTTGAGTAATAGAAACACAACATTGGAAATTGGAAAACAGTTCAAAAAAGTTCCAAAAATAAGCCAATTGAAAAATTGGAGGAAAGAAAAGAAAAATAGATTTGAAAATGTGAGAACTGAGAAAAATTATAAGAGGAGAAAATGAGAACTTATAGTTGAAGTTAGTGTTATGAATTTAAATATGGAGGAATGCACAAACTTAAAAACATTAGCAAAAGAAATAAAAAAATCACATTTTAATAATCATCAAATATAGCAATTTAAAAGCCAAATAATGTATATTAAAACTGATTTCTCAGCAGTAATATTTAGTGATTAAATTAAAATTATATTGGACAGAACTTGACAGCTTAACTCCATCATGTAAATAATCAACCAATTCTACATGAACAACAAGGAGAAGGTGGAGTAAACTTTTGGGCCAGTATCGTAAGTGGGAAATTTATAAATCCCTTCAAAATTTATGATAGCATGAAGATAAATATAATAAATTATTCTTGGTTCTTGGACAAAACAGAAACTAAGAATCTTGAAGCTGAAGGGCATAATCATGTTTGTGCATGACAGTTCTGCTGTTTTTTTGGAGTTTTTTTTCTTACAAAGTTAACTATTCCTCACTTTGTCAAACAAATATCTGGGACACCAAATTAATAGAATGGTTCCCCGCCTTTCCAGATTTTAATCCAACAGAAAAATTTAGATTCATCATCAGAAGAGATGTACATGAGAAATGAAATCAATACTAAAGCATAGATCTCAAAGAAACCATAAGAGATGTAGTTTAAGTTGAAACATTAGGACAGTTTGAAATTAAAAAAAAATAATAATTAAAACTAAATGACTGAAAGACTAATGTAATTTAGATAATGTTAAGAAGCCAATATTAACAGGTAAAATAATTTATTCCGAGACTGGAGATATTGTGCCATTTAAATACATGAAGTTGGTTCAAAATGAATACTAATGGCTTAGAATTCCAAATATAGTTCTCAAAATATTCACCCTTCTTAAACATGCCATTCAACATTTGAATGAAATCATCTATGTTTACATACATAAGTTTTCTTGTTCGTTTCATTTAGTTCTATGAAAGTTTTCTTTTTCCCCCCGAAACATCAGTAGAGACTTCAATGGGTTTATTTGTTGTGCAGTATTATACAATGTAAGCACCGAAATGAAATTTATCGGTTTAAAAGTACTGAAGCCACTTGATAGTATCAAAAAAAACTTGCGTACCTGATCATAAGTTAGCCCAGACCCTTTCTGCTGATTATAGCTGGTTGCCTCGGTGGTTAGTTAACCCCTGTTGCAGACGCCTGCTTTGGCACATTTGTGTTTCTCCAACACCCACAGAGACAAACTATGTTTTATGTTGTAACTATACTGAGCAGTTGTTATTTAGAGTTTCAGGAAGATATAACGTGATCAACCATTTGATAAAGGTCAGTAAACTCATAACCTTTGTTATAATGACTTGTGTTTTCATGCTAACATAATTTCTGATAGTGTAGCAAAAGAGTCAAATTCAGTATGGAGTGTAAGGGACGCAACACTTTCCGTAGGAAAATGTCTGACACGACGCAACGCAAAGCAATGTATACCGAACACGGGTGTAATGGCTTCTTCCAATTTCTTCAAGTAACCTGCTTTTATGGAGCCCAGACACCTCATTAGCATGCATGAATATTAAAAAGTCACGGACGCCATCTTGGACCCTTTCTTTCTTTTCTCAACCCACAGACAGACGCGAGGGCGTTTGGGAGGAAAGCCATTTCTATTTTCCCCACGCTCCCTCCTAATCTCATGATCACAGAGTTGGCAGGGAGGCGGCAATCACTTTCACCGGGTGATTCTTCGAAGAGGGACGCTGCGAGTCTCATCGTCGCTTGTCCTCCCATCTGCGGTCTGAGGGTCGAAAAACACTGCGCCCCTTGGAAGGCTACTGATATCCGAGTCACTGCCTGATGGAGCTGGCATGAACCAGAGCGATGCCTCACAGGTCTCAGATTCTGATTCGCTCTCGTCATCCAGCGGTGGTTGCAACTGCGTCTCCGGCCACAGGTCCTTAACGTGATTGGGCACACCGTTGACCCGCACCGCCTGTGGGCTGATCCCCTCCGTGACGCGTCCGGTTCTGTATTTCGTCGTACACTTCCTGTGCGGGTTTTTAATCCAAGTGACATCTCTTTTCTTCAGCCTCTCTCCGGTTACTTTTAGTTTGGGCAGCGGGTTGGACTCTATGCCCTTCACTCTGACGTGGTACCTATGCAATGTGTCGGCTGGCGCTGTAAAGGGTGAGACATCATCCTTCAGGGTCACGTTGTACAAGTAGAGTGCCTCAGACCCCGCGCAGCCCGTCCTGGCTGCGACGGTCTTGACGTCCTGTGGTTCCGGTCGATAATCACATTTCTACTCGGTACGTGGGTGCACAGGAACCGTAGGTGCACTCCCCAGCCATCTGCAAACTTCCTGAACTGCTCACCGGTGAATGTGGTGCCATTGTTGGTTAACATCTCCAACAGCTGCCATATTGCAAACCTAGATGGACCACAATCAATGAGCGTCAGGAAATCCTCGCCATTGTGCTGAGTAACGTCTATCGCCAGCCGGCTCCAGTGGTTCTTCACGCTCAGCTGCCCTTTCTTCCAGTGGACGGGTGCTGGGTCTGTAGACTGGCACGCCACGCAGTTTCTGACCACTCTTCTGACGTCTGTCTTTTGTACTCCTGGGTCAACCAACTTGGCGAAATACAGGGTCCGCTTGACTCCAGGGTGCCCCCTTTGTTGGTGGACTGCTTTGATTCGATTAGATTGAACGGGACTCATGGACGCAGCACAGGTGGGTTGCACAAGCTCAATAGCTTTCTTAGTGGCGTCAAGCCCCCTTTGGTGCACCCTCGTTAAACAATCTGCCTTGTTGAGGCTAGATTTGACCAGGGACACCTCCATTGTCAGTGCGTACTCTTGCACCAGCTTCATGATGGTGTCGAGCCGTCGTCGAATAAGCATCTCGCTGGTGGCTTTTGTCTGCACACTGGCCCTCCCGGTAAGGGTATCCGAGATCCACTTATAGACGCAAGTGGAATCCGTGAACAGACGCAGGGTGGTCGGCTTCCAGAGGATCGCCAAGTTGATTTCCTTGATGACAGCATCAAGCTCCACTAGGTTTATGTGCTGTGAGTATTTTTCTGGACATAACCAGCAAGCGTCTTCCACCACGGCTCCATTGTGAACTATTGATACGCCGGTTGCAAGAGAGCTTGCGTCAACCCACACACCGAGGTCTTGGTTGTCGATGCACCATCTGACCCGTGCTGGGTCTTCCTTGCGTAATCTAGCAAGAACCTCCTTCATCATGGTGTTGAGAGGGGCGTCGTGAACTTCGTCATCCCATCCAGTGGTGACGTTAGATGCTCTCCGCTTGATGAACACCACCACAACATGCAGCCAGCCACCTACAGGAAGTTACCCAACTAACTTGCTGCACAAGGAAAATATGCTTTGCCACATGACAATGGGGGGCATGTCTGGGACTTTGTTTCCCCATTTCCAATACAGAACGTCATCCTCTCCCCAGACCTGCAAACCAAGCACCCATGCACCATTCTGTAGCATCTCCGGTTCCTTGCTGAGGAGGCCAAAGTTGTAGAGATGCTCCTTCACACACACTGCAGATATAACTCCCTCGTTCACGTAATCAATATATGCCCACTGTATGCGCTCATCCTTCGTCAACAATCATCTGCATAATTGATGGCGCCACACTGAGTCCAAACCCCATGCGGGTCAGGCAATACCTTTGCCCCTTGATAAGCACAGTTTGATAAAGCCACAGTGATTGGTGCACATGCACTTGAAGGAATGCCTTGCGAAGATCCAGCACAGATACATTTGATCCCGTCTGCCGCCATTCCCTTAGCTTCTCGGTACACACGTTCGTGTGGGCTGTAAAAGGGTCCACGTGCTCATTCAGTTCCCGATAGTCGAGCACCGGCCTCACCTATTGTTTGTTGTTCTGGATAACCAACATTAGCGGGATCAGGCCCTTCGGGAGCCCCAATTCTTTCTCTGGATAAGGAACCAACCATCCGTTATCAATCCAGGCTTGCAACTCCTTGTCGTATTCCGCATGAGCTCGCAGGGGGATTTTATACTCTGACACACTGTTGTACAGCTTATCTGGTGGTTGATTGTCCGATCATTTCCAGGATACCGTCCAGGACTTTGTGCACTGGTCGAACTCCGCACGAAAGTCAGGCCATTCCAGCTCCATTGCTGCACCTAGAGCAAGACCAGTTTTAGTGAAACACACCCAACCCTCTTTGTCAATTTTTTGATGACGTCCATTCCCAGGAGCAGATCACAGCCAAGCAGCTCTCCGTCCGTGACCAGGGCTTGTACGGCTACTGCAGGCCCATCGCCGATGCTTGCACGGATGAAGCTCACTCCACGAGAGGCTAGCGAGCCCCGGCCAACAGTCAGAACTGGAATCTTTTTCTTGTCACACATGTCACAACATGCCTTGCGCGCAAGGGTCTGGGTGCACCAGGTGTCTACAAGAGTGAAGCACTCATGCCCATTAATCCGCACACTCACTGCGGGTAGCACCTTGTTCAGTGGCAATCTGAGGAGAAGGCTGGTGCTGTAGCTTACTCCCCTTGCTCGTTTCCCGTTTCCCAGACAGCTTCTTGCTACGTGGCCCAGCTTGTCGCACCTGTAGCAACGCATACGTCTCTATGTTCCTCGGTCATGCGTATCCTTCGTACCGCTTCAGCAGTCTTTGGAGAAGTGGTTCAGTTCGCCACATTTATAGCAGCTTGTGTCCTCAGTTGGCGGTGCGGGTGCTTCTGCAGCTGCTGAGACCGGCTCTGCGTCATCCTTCAGAATATTCTGGGCTCTGGCCAATAACTCGTCTAGCCCCAGCTAATTGAGCCTTGACGATGCTCATAGCAGTCGACTGGCGTTGTTTGGGAGTCTGGCCACAAAGACACATCCTAGAATTTGGTCACTTGCTCCACCGAACGGTGCGGCCAGCTTCCTCAAATCGGCCAGAAAGATATCTACCGTTTCATCTGGCCCAAGAAGCTGTGAACTGCCTCCAGGAGACAAAGGGGTCCGCACCGAATGCCGTGTATAGAGCCTGCTTAATTTCTTCCAAGTCTGCGTCATTCCTGAGCTGCTGATATACAGCGTAAGCTCCTTTGGTGAGCCTCAGAGGGATGACCAGTGCAGGATCCTTAACTTTACACAGCCAGCAGACCCGCTCGGCCTTTTCACACCACTCGACCACAGACAGGCCAGCGGGGGAGCCGTCGAACTCTGGTATCGACTTCAAGTCGAATCTGTCCATGTTGTAATAATGGCTGAAATAGCTTGTAGCAAAGGAGTCAAATTCAATATGGAGTGTAAGGGACGCAACTCTTTCCGTAGGAAAATGTCTGACACAACGCAAAGCAATGTATACTGAACACTGGTGTAATGGCTTCTGCCAATTTTTCCAAGCGACCTGCTTTTATGGAGCCCAGACACACCTCATTAGCATGCCTGTAACGTGACCTTGTGAGACTGCACGAGACCATGAATATTAAAAAGTCACGGATGCTATCTTGGACCATTTCTTTCTTTTCTCAACACCCAGGCCAGACAGACGCGAGGTCGTTTGGGAGGTAAGCCATTTCTATTTTCCCCACATTTCACCGTTTCATCTAATTTCACTCAAAAAGCTTGGGTATGGTTTTCAGGTATGTTGGAATGGTTTTGCATGATGAAATTGTCATCCCAAACAAATCTTATCTACTTGACAAACTGACAATTGTAAAGGTAAAACTAATTGCTGCCTCGTAAAGAAATATTCAGCATTCATTGACCAAGCAGCCATTGCTGCTTTTGGTTGAAATTAATAAAAACTTTCTTAAAATTTTTTCAGGAAAATAGATTTTCAGTCACCACTGTATTGTTCTTTCCAGTAATAACAGAGGTGGGTATCCTTCCTAACATTTTATTTTATGGAACATCATCATCTTCGTAACATCATTATTTTCTCATCAAATTAAATGTGATATTCATTTTAGTTGTTGCTGTTGTTGAAAGTCCTCAAGTGATGTCATTTCTGCTATACAGTTCTTTGTTTTTGATTCTGTAGCATGAGTCCACAATGTACAAAGAAGGATGGTTTCCACCAAATTTCCAAAGGCTTCACTTTGCTTCGAGCCATTTTTAATGATGGACTTGAGAAATCTGTTGTATACAGCTGAAATTAAGATTTCTGAACAGATTTGGTGCCATGCATGGAATCCATATGAAAGTTTAGTCTCAATCTGAGGAGGCTATAGCAAGATTAAAAACCAGGTCTTATGGTTGGAACACTAATGTTTGAAACATTCAGTTACATCCTCACTTAAATATGTGGCCCTAAGAATGTTTTGTTTCACTAGATATCAAATGCTTACTTTTTTTTTTTATTTGCTTAATAGAAGAGTCTGTGAATAAAACTTGTCTTTCTAAAAGTTTCACTTAGTACAACTAGGTATTTAATAGGAGTAAATCGGTTCATCTATCATCCAGTTCACACTCCCATGCAATGTTCTGAATAGGAGTGTTATAAAATAAAATAAGATATATCTTGGCTGATTTGCAGGCAAATAAACTAACATACTCAAGAGCGAGAGCTGGATATGAACAGGACAACGCCCCATCACAAAATGACCATTATCGTCGTTTACTCATAAGCCCGACACACGAGTTCCGGTCAAAAAATAAAATATTTTAAAGTGTTCCTATTTCTCGACCAATAAAAATGCTTCCCTCCTAATTATATTTGTGCCGTTTTTCGAGCCTGTTAAGCCATAAAAAACACCATAAAAGGGGTCACACAGGGAAGTACAAGTGCAGTCAACAGGAGGCCAGGGAAGAGATCTGTCACGGTCAGTCTGGGCAGTCAGCAGCAAGAGTGCCACACCATGCCAACCACTGAGTACTACTATGAGAGATCAACCCAGATTGGGAGCCGGCTTATGAACTATACCACAAGGTAGCTGTCCCAAACCCACACATTCCTATTGAAATAAATCATATAAATCTATTTCTGCTGTTGTCGTATTTCTTTCTTGTGACCATACACTTGTCTATAACAGGAGTAAAGGTTTATCATTTGTTTCCTGGTTATGATTGGGTTTCCAATTCTTTCTTCAGTTTTTTTTCTTCTCTTTCACTTGTCTTAGTGGCCTTGTATTACAGATTCTTTCCTAGTCTTTTGACCAAGAGTAAAGGTCTATCTTTTATTACCTGTTTATGGTTAGATTTCCGGGCCCCTCTAAAGTCTTTTCATTTTCATTCACTCTCAGTAGCCCCTTGCATCTTAGTGGCATTATCACCTTGCTTGAGATGAACAAATTAAAAAAAAAATAATTCTCAAATAATAGTCACCCAACTCCAAGAGGATGTATTTAAAATCTATGGGGAGGGAATTTTATCCAGGTTAAACATTGGGCATAAGAAATTGTATGGTTTGGCTTGTTTTACAACATATCAACCACAATGGGTTATTTAATACTGACAATATTTTTGTTCATAAATGCATTGCTAGTAATTTTTTCCTTCATAAATGTATCACTGGTAATATTTTTTTTCTTTTTACCAAAAATATAGTTTGGTTTGCTTTGTTTTACAGCATATCAATCTCAATGGTTTATTTACTGCAAGATTTTTATTATAATACTTTATAATACTGTAATACTTCCTTTTTCAAAAAAAAAAAAAAAAAAAAAAAAGAAAAAAATCGAAAATATATTGCTGGTAATAATTTTTCTTCAAAAATGTATTGCTGATAATTTTTTTTTTTTTTTTTTTTTTTTTTTTTTTTACACAGTATTTCTGGTATTAAAATCTATTTTTACACTTTCATAGATTTTTTTTGACCCCAGTTTGGGGGTTAACTATTTACCCATAATTGGGACACTAACATCTACCACCCTGGGTCAGGGTGGACCTGGGAACACTAGCAATTAAGAGGTGGTTCAATGCTCTTCAAAACCTCCTCATTCATTGGCCTTGCTATTGGACGTAGTTTATCGTCTTACCCAGGAGAAAATTTTATGATCCACTAAAATAAAGATTTGTTTTTCCATTTGATTGTTATAAATAAAGAAATTTGGCTTCAGAAATTGTTTCAATAATTACCTTTGGAAAAACGAAATGGAAAAAAAAAATTCATGAGGAACAGAGATATCCTCAGAGCACAAAGCAAAGAAGATAATCTGGAAATTTGAACAGATCTCGTATTTCAACCACTTCATCACCAATACAAAACAATTTGCATGAAACCCCATTTGCCATTCATTTAATGAATAATGAAATAACCAACATTGACTTCTTTTATAATAATCCATAATTGTTAAAAAAATTTTCATGCAAGCCTTTTTGTCCTGTATTAAGCGTTTCTGAATTCATTTTCCCCACTAAGCTGTTTCTTGCTATCTTGACATAATTATGTTAGGATGTTGATGAATCACTAGATGCAGTTAGAAGGATGCCATTCATAATTTTAAGTTACTCTGCAGTTAATTTTTCAAATTTTTGAAATGTCAGTTAAAGTTGAATGTTACTGAATGAGATTGTTTTAAGTGTGTACAATGAGGAAGCAAGAGTTTTATATTATTAACATACATATGGTAGATATTGCTTGAATTGATTGTAGCGAACAGGGAAGCATTCTTTTGGTAATTCTTTTCTACAGTGGAAAAGTTCTGAAGAAGAAGCAGAATATCTTCCTTAACAGTGGAACATGAAGTGAATAAGGATGAGTAGACTGAGTATGTAGCAGGGTTAAGGTTCATGCTGTGAACATCTGGTTTGGTGGAACCAAGACAGTTCAATCAAATGTCTGCCATGAAAATAGTCAAACAGTAGTGAGAGGCTGGCAACATTTTGATGGGTGGATAGTGATTGTCAGATGGAAAATAATTCATCAGCCAAAATCCTCTAATATCTGTCAAGACTGAAAAGTGAGGATTGCGCAACTCCAGCCAGAATACTTCATTTAGGGTTTGATCGAGCTGTTTTAAAGATCGCATGCCAGATGTTGTCAGGTATGTACAAAGAAGGAAACGTTTTTCCGGCTATTATATATGTGTGTGTGTGTGTGTGTGTGTGTGTGTGTGTGTGTGTGTGTATATATATATATAGTGTAACCCGGATATAAGAGAGTTGTCAGGACCGGAGAAGTCTCTTATATCTGGGTTTGGTCTATTTTGTTTAGGTAAATACAAGAATAATTTGGGACCAGAGAAAATCTCTCTTATATCCAGGTTACACTGTGTGTGTGTGTGTGTATATATATATATATATATATATATATATATATATATATATATACACACGCACACATACATACAGGGTGCAATGGACAGATTGTCAACTAAATTACTAAAAAATTTAAATAACACTGAAATCTCATTTTAACAAACATTTTTACCAAAACTACACAAAAATATTCTGAAATACTAAAGAGTAAATTTATTCAATGAAATCAACATTGGCTTCAACCACAACTTTGGAATCTCCTGCAACTCTTCTGGATGGTCTTCTTATTTAAGTTGGTGAATGCTGCCATAATCCTTGCCTTCAGTTCATTTTGGCATTACGAGTTTTGTTGGTCTCTCGCTCAGCACACAGTCAAAGCTGTTGCAGTCCGGGAAGTTAGGTGGCCAGATGTAAAGGGGGATGTGGTTGCAAAAATTGTCTGACAGCTATGACTATGTTCTCCTGCCTGTATGGCATGGTGCAGAGTCATATTATCAGACATAAGGTCTTCTAACAGCTACCCTCTCGGCCCAGAGCAACACTACCTCCTCAAGGCACTTGATGTAGGTCACTGTGATGGGTCTGAGGCCTTCACCAACAAAATCTGGAGTTCTTTACTTATCAGGACAATCAGAGTGATTTTCTGAGCTGCTATACCCCTTTATAATCGCCATTAGACTCATCCAACTCTTTCCAAATTCTCTGCACTGTCCTCAGATTATCACCCAAACACACTGAAATGTTCATATTGGAACTTCCAACGTGAATGCCAAGCAGTACAGAATGTCATTTCCAAAGGTCTGGAGTAAAATTAAGTCTCATTTAATGATCCAGACAATGAGCATCATGTTGAAATGTTCTGTCACTCCTTATCTTATGGCAAATGAGTTTCTTTTTAATTAGATACTCTCCGAAGAGTTAGATTATGCTGCTTAACTATTTCTCCTGGCCCTGACATTTACTCTTACCTCTCAGAAGCAATGGATGCTGTCTAAGTTGGTAACATAGAAAGCACAGATAATAGGATTTCTTTTTTCTGCAAATTTATATAAACCCATTCTGGGTAATTTCTGTATCACTACTTATGTTTTTAACACTAACTGCCAACCTCAAAACAGTATAAGGTCCTGTAGGCCTCACTTTTTTCTTTAAATTGTTTAAATATATTTTGTAAAATATCAAAGTTTTTGTTATTAATATTTTCTGAGAAAATGTCCAAATTTGTTTTTCCTAACCTCAAAAGCAATGTCATTAAAAGTAATGAAATCTAGTTTCTTGTGTGAGTATTATTCTTTTTCTAGTTCTCTAAATCATACATATAATATACGTTTCTAACAAATACATATTTTGTCAACAGAAGATGAGTGACAGAAACATTTTCCCCAAATTTCACAGGAAGTTGCACAGGGCATTTGGTTTGTAAAAAAGTTTAAAATAAAAATGTAACTCTCACTAATATCTGGAGATTGGACATAAACTGAAATGCTATGTCACCATACATTTCTAAAATGGCTCTCAATATATTTATGTTATCAATTTCTAAGAGGATTGGGTTAGAAGGACAGACATCTCTGGTTAGGGCATTTTGAGAAAGGTATGAATTTATTTCTCTACCTGCCCATAGCTAAATAGTAGGCAAGGGATTGTTTCTTACAAGGCAGTTCATCTTGAGCAATTGGCATTAAGTTAGGGACCATCCTCTGCTGTTGGACACATGACATTACTTACATCCTAATATATGAGGAGATGTGCAAAAAAATAAAAAATAAAATTAAATACTGCTTTCAGAGATGTCATTAAAAATGATTCAGCATGAACTTTCTTCTACTAGATTAGCAACTAGGTCTTAAACTTTTAATTTTGAAATAACTGGATGTAACAGCCTGTTCTATTTTAATACTTTATACTCTCACACTTCTTGCCTGTAAAACTCTACCAATTTCTTGCTTCCTTGCCACCTCCAATCTTTAAATGAAATGCCAATCAGCATCTTCTGTCTTCCTGAATCCTGTTCTTTTTATTGTCCTTTCTTGTGGGATTATCAACTTGTTTGCATTTGAAATAGTTAAAAACAACACAAAAAGAAAAGAATGGAACCTGACAATCTATATATTTATAAGGAAGATCTGCTATCCTGTTTTTTTTTGCTTCCCAAAACAGTTTTGAAACACTTCCTTCCAGCTTTAACATCAGCTACTTAAACAGAATCAGTGGTGGTAGCAAAAAACTGTTCTTTTCTTCTTTCCTTTGTTCATTTTTAACTGCCCAATATATTTGTTTCAATTGCATACTGGATCAGAAAATTGAATAATGAGTGCAAATTGTGCTTACTTTTTCATTTTGTTTTTTTAATCATCACTGATGACTTTCTTCTACTTCTTTATATTATATTTCTGTTGTAATATATCTGTATTCAATACCTGTGTTCGTGTTATTCTTTCATTGGTTCTAACCTTGGATCATCACCATGGTACAAGGAACTTGGACCATAACACACTTTTCTTTATACATTATCTTAAATTATGAGTATTTCTTTACTATTTTTAAGCATGGTGCTACTGACTCATTCAGTTTGTATTTTCTAATTCTGGCCATGTCTGCTCATAGCACTTTCACATTAATAGGGTTTGAAAAAATTGGAAATTCTCCTGTCTCACTACGACTAAATTCTTATTTGTATATCACAATGGATAGAGAAAATGATTGCTAATCCTCAAGACATCCCACTCTTGTCTGTTTGGCCAAGAAAACAGTTCTGCTATATCCATTGTTAGCTTTAAAAAAGAAAAAAGATAAACACAATTTACTCTTTAACTGGTATCAAACAGAACAATTTCAAAGTGTTCACAAAAATACAAAAAGGTGTAAGACGAGGATTGCACTTCCTCGCTTGATTTATTTAACTTATACAATGAGATGGTTCAATGTGAACAAGAAGTCCTAGCAGGAGTTATTATCTAATCTGATCTGATCTTAACAACCTATAATATGCAGATGAAATTAAGCTGATGACAAACATGGAAACTGAATGAACTCTTAAGACAAGGCAGTAAAAACCATGGTTAACTATAATGAGAGAATTCATGGTTATGATAAAAAAAAAAGGTCACATCAGCACAACATGCTCTCACTGGATAAATAATGATGTAAATATTAAATTGCATGTCACAATCAATAATTAAAAACATTATGATGAGTAAAAAAAATTGAAACAAAGTCTTGAAGAATAAAAGAATTTCTCTTAAGAATTTGGAACATTAATTTTTATGGACATTTTAAGTAATATGCCATCAACACTATTTTATAGAGGAGAAGATCTTGAACTGGTGTAGTTGAAATGAAGAAAAAGAACCATCTTAATTATGTTTCTTTTTGATGTTCAAATCTGATATTATCCAATCGTAGTTTATAACCATAAAATCTTTGAATTTCATTCTTCTTCCCAGATGACCAGTTACTTTATGTAACATTGAGCCTTGTCAGTGCTTAGACGAGTGAGCACTTGGGAATACAATGTGCTATAAGCTTGGATGTGTGCGTGGTTTAATGGATAACAGCTTGGAACTGGAAATTGGAGAGTGAAGTTCTAATTTCAGTTGGATTCATTATATTCACTTACATAATAATACACTTGAAAAAGGTATGAATCTATCTCTTCTTCCCCCAGCTATAGGTAAAATAGCAGGACAGATACAGTCTTATAGCCTTGGGTGGTCTAAGAGAAGGAAACTGAATTCAAATCAGCTGCTGCCTTGTAGGTCCTGCCTGTTTAAGCAAAGGCTAGAGGAAGTTAACTTAAAAAAAAAAAAAAATCCATTTCTGACTGAAAGGAGGGAGTGGATAATCTCGACAACCCTGGTGCAAAAGGAACCAGCAAGCCACTGCACTATTCTGCCTTGAATGTTGCCATGAACCAAAATTGTGAGATGGATGAAGTGGTGACCACATTTTGACACAAAATACTCTCCCTGAATAAATGATGACTGATGATGTAAATATTAAATTGAAGGTCACAATACATAATTAAAAACCTCATGGTAACTAAAAAAAATGAAACAAAGTTTTGAAGATTAAAAGAATTTCTCTTAAGAATTCAAAACATTAATTTTTATAGGCATTTTAAGTGACATGCCATCAACATTTTATTTGGGGTGGATCTTGAAATGGTGCAGCTGGAATAAAGAAGCAGCAGTTACAAGGTTTCTATTTGATGTTCAAACCCAAGATTATCCAGTAGTAGTTTATAAACATAAAATCTTTGAATTTCATTCCTGTTTGGCTTCGAGCCATATTATGCTGAAACATCTGTTCCCAAGAGACCAACTAATTTAAACAATGTTGAGCCCAGTCAGTGCCAAAATGGGTGACCACTAAAATCTGTGCTTTATTCTATGAATATTACAATCAAGCAGGTACAAAAATTCACCAATCTGCTTACTGTAGTCACAGATGAAGAAAATTTCAGTCAGAAATCTAAAGACACACAGGAAGAGGAAAAATATTTTTTAGAAACTAAACAAAGAATTAAAACATCAAAGGACATCATTAGAAAGAAAAACTGCTGCATAATATCAAATGTCGTCTTTGACTATTTATATTGTTCTGAATGTTGTCCTCATCTTTATTGCCATATTCATGACGTTTTGGCCATAATATTATCTTTCTTCAGGTGATTGGAATTTCGAACTGAACCATTTATTTCATCCACTGGAGTAGATTGTTCTAGTTCCATGTTTCATGACTCTTCTAGGTGTTTAAGTTGAACTCAACTCTCCATGAGTTCAATACCTGCCATGGCCAGGTATTGAACTCACAACTCTTGATCAAGTCACTGGAACAAGTCAATGATTTTGTCCTTGAGGAAATCAGTGTATGAATTTTGGAGACTTATAAACTTAATGTTTCAGTAACCATTTTTACCAGAGCTCATATTGCAATTTTGTTGTTATTGCTTTTAACTAGCACTTCATATTACTGGTTCCCGTATTATATTCATTTCTATGCTTGGCCAGCTTAGGAGATTTTTCTGGCCTAGCATGTG
Source organism: Acanthosepion lycidas (assembly GCA_963932145.1). Lineage (NCBI taxonomy): Eukaryota > Metazoa > Mollusca > Cephalopoda > Sepiida > Sepiidae > Acanthosepion > Acanthosepion lycidas. The sequence goes on along the minus strand of OZ010576.1, from coordinate 99,415,584 downwards.
TGCTGATTCTTTGTTTTTTGTTTCTTTTCAGTGATGTTCTTTATTATTTCAAACTCATCTCACAGGGAGACTGATCTCTTCTTTTCCCTCTATATGTGGTCAGCTATGCCCGATTTTTCTATTTCCTCTCATGTTATGAATTTACAATGTTCTTGCAGTCTTACCTGTTTCTTATTTCTATTTCTTATTTCTAACCACAGCTGCATGGGATGGCATACACACAGTCCTTAGTCTTCTATGAGTGTTAAAACTAAACAATTTTCTCACAGATGAAGAGAATTGACACAAGATAGATATGGCTCTACAAACAGATGCTGAAAATACCATGGAAAATTTAAGAAAAATAATCACCACAGAGGACATACTTACAATAAAGAAGAAATAGATGCAATTCATGTAATATACAGACAAAAGGGACTTGGCAAATTAGAACATATTGAAGCTATGCAAAACAGGGGGAAATATTAACTGATTTAATGAGTTTGCATGAATGAATTGCAGATCAAAGACCAAGATAGACATTAAAATGTCAAGTTATTTAGACCAACAAAAGGCAGTGAGGTACAGACAACCATAAAAAATGGCCTGGGGAGTCACACACATCATATGAGCAGAAATAGCCTCATCTTCACAGGAATTAAAACATACACAGAAATAACACTAAAAATGTGTTAAAACTGTAAACTAAAATCATATAATTTATTTATTTTTGGGGACTGGTGTGTGTGTGTGTGTATTTGTATTTTAGTTACAAGTGTCTTAAAGTTGCATGTGATAAAGGAAGAAAGTTACTTTGTATTATAACAAGCAATGTCCCCAGGAGATGGATGCCTTGACCTTTGGTAGTGAAGAGACCAAGTTCATGTCTTTTGGTGCTAAATCTGTTTTCAGGCAGAAAATGTTTCTGTTGCATTCTGAGAGAACTCTGTCCTGGGTATGATGATAAACTACATCCACATCCTGGGTAAGACAATAAACTATGTTCAACAGCAAGGCCTCTGATCAGGAGGTTTTGAGAAGTGTGGAACCACCTCTTAATTGCTGGTCCACCCTGACCCAAGGTCATAGCACCTATTAGGTTACCAACTATGGGCAAATAAACTCCCAAACTGGGGTCAAAACATGAAAGTGTAAAAATATTTTTAATGCCAGAAATACTTTCTAAAAAAGTTATTACCAGCAATAAATTTTTGAAAAAAATATTACCAGCTATACATTTTTGAAGGAAAAATATTACCAGCAATAAAAATTGTCAGCATTAAATAACCTATTCTGTTGCCATGAAACAAACAGAAAACTTTTATTTAATTTATTTTAAACAAAGTTTTAATGTGACTTGTTTCATTTTGTTTTCATTATTATTATTTTGTATTTTTATTTCTTAATAATAATGTTCCTCGCAAAATAAGTGAGAATGTAATACTTAGAGGATCATGCTGAAATTAAGAACAGCAAAGAAACACAGCCTATTTAATAAATTTCTTTGAATGGATGGTAAAACAGTGAAGGATAGTACCAACTCAGAGTTACTTGGAGCAACATAAGACAGGAAATTGTAGAGGGCCATCATCATTCACCTGCTGTAAGAGCAGAGAATGCAAAAGAATTAAAAGTCTTTGGCCATGCTTAAAGAATTCATTTAAAATTTTGTTTTATTTCCCATGATTTTCACAATATAACAGGTTAAACATCTTAATAAGCAGTGAGACTTCCATAATAGAGTTTGCAGCAAAAGTCAATTGATTCAACCAGAAAGCTATTTTGACAGAAGTCTTTTAATATCAAGATTTCCTTCTTAATCATTATAGTGTTATCCTTTCCTAAAAAAAATGTAGCAGCCAAAGAAAAAGAAAAAAAATCATGAAACAAAAAAAGATAAAGCAAAAGAAGACTCACAAAAGATAAAAACCTGCCATGTTTTCAATTTATTCCAGGATTTCCCATCTTTGAAAAGAGATAATAGCAGCACCATCACCCTCCTTTTTGACGTCAATTTTTTCAAAACACACAGAAAATCTTGCACGAAATACTGAAGCTGTTTTTTGTTTAAGTATCTCTATTTTTATCCCCAAAAGTTAGTCTTTCGTTTTCATAAAGTGGTATCTTAAATTTTTAATTCTGACTTCATACGTTGCAATTAACAGTAGAGCAAAAATCATTCCAATCTTTCTTCAAATGTCATCTACATTTTATTTTATACATTTTAAAGATTATTTTAAGCAGATCAAATAACATAAGATACTTCTTATGCAAAACTCTGTTGTATTAGCCTCTTATTTTAAGTATGATAACCTTCTGATAATTTTTCTTTCTCATTTGCGAGCTCCTAGAAACGCAATCAGAGATCACACATTGCAACTTGTGTGTGTATGTGTTCTTGTTCTAAAGTTTTTTTTTTTTAAATTGACTAAAAAGAGGTCGTTTTGTACTTTAAATACATGGTTTAAAAAAAAGAAAAAAACACATGATATTTAATCAGGAATTTCATTATGATAAAAAAAGTATTTTACGATTAAATTTTCCTCTTAATATCCTGCTTTAGTCTTGATTACGACAGCAGAAAATTTTGGCAGTCACTGCAAAAGTATAACTTTGATAATTGATTCTGTTCTTTTTTCTTTTACATTTTTCATTTTCACTCTTCTGCCAAAGTTCTCCCATGCTAATTCTGGGGGTGGCTTCAAACTCTCAAACTGTAGTGTGTGCGTATATATATATATATATATATATATATATTTATTTGTGTGTGTGTGTGTGTGTGTGTGTGTATATATATCTATATAGGGCATGTAAGTGAGTTGTAAGAATGCTGACAATGTAACCTGCCTGGGTTTGAATCTCAACAGGGTCAATTTGTCAAGAACATGACTTCTTGATGTTATCAGCCTGGAGAACATGATCAACATTTGCCAACTTTGAAATGTGTCTGAAACCCATACCACAAGTGGAACCAAGTTTTGTGAGTGAAATTGGGTAGATGGAACCTTTGGGAGCCGTCTATGGTTGCACTAGCACAAATTCACAAGTCATCATGTCTGAGCATGCTGGCCTTGTTCAGACTGCTGATCACAATATATAACGCCCTCTCTCCTAGAAACTGAAACTATAGTCCACTCAACATAGTGACAGTATAAACCACACATGGACAGACGCAAATGTGCCTGAGCAAGCGTCTGCAACAGGGATTAGCTAGCCATCCTCGTAGATGGGCCACCTCATACAAGTGGCCAATCATATATATCATTTCATCTTAAGCAAAAAATATATATCTACATTCAACGTAATAACCCAATTCAGCAAAGTCATTCGAAAGATTTATTCATAATTAGAATTAGTTCCAAAAATGAAATTACCTATAACTCAACATGATATATATCTGTTAATATCTTCAATACTAGAATTCAAGACAAGAAAATGTCCCAGTTAAACAAACTAGACAACATTACTACAAAATGGATTGCTAAAAAATAAAACTGTTACCAAATACCATTTCCAAGAAAAAAAAAAAAAAAAATTCTCAGTCACATTATTGCCTCCTGTAAGAAGTTATTAGCTCATTGAAAAATAGATTTTTCAGTCAACTTCTGAGTGATATAAAATCTATGTCAGTTAAGTGCCATACATCATACACACTTGAACGATCAAGTCTCTTTTGATTCATGACTGACAAGGCCAAAGATTTTTCCACAGGAGCTTGCCAACCAAGGCTATATGACCCAGTCTTTCATGCCATTCAATCTGTAGCTGAGGGAGAGAAGAAATTCCTTCATACCTTTCCATAGTGTACTTATATGTAAGTAAATGTAACAAATCCAACCAGAATTAGAACTGCTCTTTAATTTCTCATTCTGAGCCAATATCCATTACACCAACATGTACATCCATAAATCTACATACATATTGAATAATTTACTTATTTTGAAAATGTTAAAATGGTCTACGAAATTGTTAGAATTGTTAATCCTCTTCCTGTTACAAATTCTTCCTAAATCCTGCTTCAGTTTAAATACACTAAAACTTATTTAATACAGATTCTTTCTGGAAATAAATAAATAACAGGTAAAAAAAAAAAATGACTGAAAAGCACCCCTGCTTTTATTTGTTAATGAGCTGAGCCTAATTACTTTGCAGGAAGCAACATGTTCTCAGGAACTGATTCTTGTCAAATGACCTTCAGTGCAGGGAGATATTCGGGGAATGCATTCTAGATGCACATAGCTGTTTTCAAACTTCAGTGTTCAAACCTATACAAAAAGCAGAAATACAAAATTTATCTAAGAGCAGCAATGAAAATAATCTTCCAATAATCATTTTCATAATTACTTTTCCAAAATTATGCTCACAAGGAATAGTTTTGAATTTTAAGAAAGAAATTAATCATTTCCTTATCATGAAAGCCTTGGGTTTTATCAACAGCACAATAATATGGAATTTCATTTTGTTTAAAAAAAAAAAACAAGGAAAAAAAAAGTAGTACTACATATTGTGAGACTTTTAATTTAAGTTTCTTTCAAGTTTATCTTGTATGTAATTCTTACTGTGCAACATTTTGTGAGCCATTCATTTTGATAACTCTGCAATTCAGCTGTTGCGTATGATCACTTTAATAACTTTCAATTAAATTTCTTGCTTGCTTTTTGTAATGAATGTTTCAATTATGGAATATTAAATGTTCTTGGAAAAACATATTCTGCTCCTGCTGTTTTAATTGTTCAATTTTTAGTTGGACCTAGATATTTGTGTTTTAAAGAGATCCATGCTTAAATCTTTGCCTATTAAAAATACAAGCCAAATCTTCTCACTTTACAAAATATATCTAAACATTTAATTTTTAGTGGCCTTTTTACTAATCAACAGCAAAATATTATAGAAATCATTTGTATATTTTATTCTTTTAAATACTGACCATATGATCAGTTTTAGTGGTTAATACAAGGAAGGAAATATACTGCAATTCATTCTATGTTCCTCAATCTAAATTAAACTCAAGTTTTAATTTTCTGAAAAACATTTTTCTGGCTCAAAATTAACCTTTCCAAAAAACAAGCTATGATATGTAATTGGAATGAAAGCAGTGATAGTACTTACCCTGAATCTGTAAAGAAAGAAACAAGATTTAATTAGTAAATGCTAAACATTTTAAATGCTACAGTGTATGGATTAGTTACAATTTAGTATAGAAATTGAGGAAATTAGACATTGATTAAGTTGTGTTAAGGGTGGTATCACCCAACACTGCAAATTGCAACAAAACCAAGATATTAATCTAAAAACTATTCAGGTTCTGAAAAAAATTTTCGCAGATTGAGACTTTTGTGGAGTTACTCCCCTTTAAAAAAGGGTCGGTAAAGGATGCTCCCTAAGCCTATAAATAGGAAGTGACAGTCTCTGTCACCTTTCTTTTCCTATCTCACCCAGAAACAATAAGATGCAGGTCAAACAGAGAAATGTGCAAACACCAGCCTCTTTCTTTCCACATTCTTCTATGTAACACTTTTCTGTAGGACTCACTTCTACAATTTTACACACTCAAACAATTCACTTGTTTAAATGTTTTCTTCGTTCATGTTTTTTTAACCCACAACAATTGCAATTGTCCATGTATACCTTTGTTTTCTTAATATATACTTATTTATGTGTTTGTGTATATTTTATTTAAATGCTACAGTGTATGGATTAGTTATAATTTAGTATAGAAAATTAGAAAATAGAAACTGCTTTTATTCCAATTACATATCATAGCTTGTTTTTTGGAAAGGTTTAATTTTGAGCAAGAAAAATGTTTTTCAGAAATTTAAAACTTTAGTTTAATTTAGATTGAGGAACATAGAATGAATTGCAGTATATTTCCTTCCTCGTATTAACGACTAAAATTCATTTTATTACCTGGACTCATATACCAAGTCCTTCATTATTGTTGTGGGATAAATATATCAGGAGACATGTTTTCCCATCTAAAACACAATCAGCACACTCCCACAACACTTTCATATGGATGTCACACAGAGTTTTGAACACATTCAAAAATATCTAAAATATCAACTGTATAGAACTGCTTCCTCAGATTAATGGTTCAAATGAGACAAGTATATCTTAGCAAGGATCCTTCTTCTTGAACCTGGAGTGGTGCTACAGAATCACAAACATGGAACTGTAAGAAATAACAGAAAAGACATCAGTTGAGTACTTTGAACAGCAATATCAACTAAAATAGATAGCTCTCAAAGAAAAAATAATGACATAATCAAGATGTTGATCTGCCACATGACTTGAAACAATAGTTAAGAAAGGAAAGAAGGAAGGACCTCTCAATACTAGAAAGTGCGATAACAGTTCCTCTTTTCCTGAAAAATTGTTTTTATAGATAGATTTTTAATTTTCAAACTAAAATTAGCACTGACTGCTTGCTCAATGAATGCCCAGCATTTCCTTATAAAGAAAGGACTAATATCACCATTAGAAATGAGGAAAACATATTTTGATCTCAGTTAAATAGACTTGAAAATATATAATTCAAGTCACATTTATCTACTAAGTCAATAAATTCTAAATGCTTTCTTATAATGAAACAGTACTGTTATATTGGCATTACCATTATAAACTTATTTTTCTTTTAATATCATCTGCACTGAATTTCTCCTTAGTTCATTTTGGTCTGCAATGCATTCTTTTGTGATAATACAATTCATTATCTGATTTTGTGCAAAACATTTTGTTGCTATTTTTTTAACACGATGTCAAGTCAACTTTGAATTTTAAATATTCAAAGGTTTCTTTAGCAGCGTTTTTTGGCTAATTTTTTTCCTGCTGAATTTTTTGCACAATCCTTAAATGTTCAGAATTTGTTTTCTTTGCCTCTTGTAGTGTTTCTGATCCCTTAGAAATTAAATTTTTTTAAAAAATTGCTTTTTCTTTCTGCAATGAAGAGAATAATAAATTTCAACAAACAACAGCTCTGATTGCTCAAACAATGAATGCAGAATGTTCCCTTATAAGAAATGGCTGATATTACCATTCTTTGAATTCTTGATGTGTACTTCTAGTTTTTTCTTCAGTCATTCTCATCAAAATAATCATCACTGGCTCAGAGAAATTACACTGTAACAAAATTTCGATTATTTTTGTCTTTGTCAGTAAGCATTATTTCTTAATTGCCTCTGTCTAGAAAGTAAAGGAAATGACTATTATTCCGTTCAAACTTTGTTTTTGTTGATGTTTTGAAACTAACTTATTGTTTTTATTATGTTCCAGAAAAGATTCAGCAACTGATTGCTGAAAGAGAACTTTCAAGAAGTTTCTAAAAGTTTGAACAATTTCTAGAACATCCTGCCTACCAAGGATCATATGATATGATATGATGGGAGACTATATTTGGACCTGAAGCATGAAAGTAATTTACAGTATAAGTGTTAATCACCAAGAACTACTCCCTTCAAATTTTTTTCTGCTCTCTTTTATGTAATCCTAGAATAAATAAATGCTACTTTTGAATTACCACATTTTGTTCCTACTTTGAGTGAGTGGGAATAGTTAAATTTCAGAACTATCATTATCTATCACAAAAGCAAAACAAATTTATTTATATATATATATATATATATATATATATATATATATATATATATATATATATATATACATGTATGTATGTGTGTGTGTATATATATATATATATATATACACACACACTAGATGAAACTATTGATTCAATGTACTTGCTCTACTTAAAGTCAGTTGAAAATGTGACGCCAAGAAACATTGTGTTGCCCTCCAGAAGTCTAGCATCAGTCATGCTGATGGCAGACAGGAAAGTTTCTCTGTACTGGTGGTGAAATGAGATCAGTTGTCTTGGAGGCATTAAAATTTACAAGCTTCAGTTAACCACTGATTGGAGGTCCATTTTCAAGAGCAGCTGCCAGGTTTACTTTCTCAACTCAAACAGATTTGCTATTGAGACTGGAGTAAATGGTAGTGCCATCAGCAAAAATGCCTACTTAAGAACTGATGAAATCTGGAAGATCAGTGATAAAGATCAGAAACAGTGTAGGGCTCAGAATAGAGCCTCGGGGGGACACTTGCATTCATGTGAAATGATCTTGAAGTGAACCCTTTCAAAATGACCTTCATTTCATGATTTGATAGGAACAATTGGGTTAGATCAAACAATCAGCCTGCAATAATGTAGCCCTGAAATTCACATAGGGTTTGGCACATTGGTTGGCTATCAAATGCCTTCCAGATATATAAAGCCACTGCTTGAGCTATTTAATGATGGCCATTAGCACATCACCAAAACAGAAGCCATAGTATTTGTCAGATGGTTTTACCCATGTTCTATCTTGGTAGAAATCTAGAGTAAGATTTTTAAATAAAACTTTTCTTCAACTTATGTGTGGGCCTTTTATAAGATGATGTGCAATATTTCTTTTGTTAATTTTCAATTAATTATTACTGCCAAAGAATTTGTGTTCATCTTTGAAAACAAATTGTCTTCAAAATTTATCAATGAAATGATGCAATCAATTTGATTATTTTTCAGAATCCAAAACGCTTCAGATTAAAATAATAATAATTAGATATTATCAGGTTTACATTAAAAAAAAATGATTATATCAGAATTACTAACTATATATGACTCAGGTTTATTTAATATGGCATTTTAGATTTACAACTGAACAAAATGAGATTTTACGAGTATTAATTCAACAAAAGAAAGTACTTTAAAATAATTGGTGCCTGATTTTAAATCTAAATATTTGATAATGAATAACAATATTAGTAAAAGAAATCAGTTACAAAATTTAAGAATGATTGTCATTTTATAATTAGTTTTGATTGTTGGTTGGGTTTTATGGCATATCAACCACTGTGGGTCATTTAATGCCAAATTAAGATATATATATATATATATATATATATATATATATATATATATATATAGATATATATACCTATACAAATATTAAATATACAGTACTATTAAACATGTAGCTGGCAACATTATCTTTTCAAAAACGTATAGCTGGCAACATTATTTTTACCAAAAAACGTATAGCTGGCAACATTATTTTTACCAAAAAACGTATAGCTGGCAACATTATTTTTCTGAAAACATTATCTGAGGCCTTGTTGTCGGATGTAGTTTATCGTCATACCCAGGATGCATTTTTGATTGTTACTATTAGTAAAGTTAGTAGACTTAGTCAGACATGTGTATTATTTCTTTTTGTTCATTTTTAACAATTTTATTTATATTATTACTTCAAAAAATGTATGTTACATCTTTGAATTCATGTATGCAGTATAGCAGAAATAAATTTTTCAGATTTTTATCTAAACTTTGCTAACATTATCATGTATATGTGACCTCCAAAATGTAATTATCTTAGAATAAGTCAAGCAAATAGGTTTTACACAGAAGGATTGCCATCTCCTTTTTTTAATTCTAAGTTTTTCCTTCTACTAGACTGGTTGCCAATCAAGCCTTGCTCTTTAACCCACATCCAGAGATTGATTCATACATTCCCCCACATTGTATAAAAAAGAAAGTAACTATGCCACCTGCACATCCTTAATTATTATACCTTATGAACTAATGGCTTCTTTTCTTCTTCTATTAAATATTATATAGAAAAATAATGGCTAACTTTAGCATCAATTTTCAAGAACAGATTCATTCAATTTTTTTTTTTTTTATTGCAGCTTACCACAACATTTGTACCTGATTTGAAATTTGTGTTTATGAAAAACAAAAATATAAGAAAAGGGAATCAGTTACAAGTTTCCATGTCTATTTCTTAATCATTAAAAATGTGGTTTTAGATTCTAAAACTTAGCTGAGCATTGACTGTGGGAATTAATACCTCCCAGTCATATGCAAACAAAATTTAAAAAAATATAAAGTAGCCTAAAGCAAAGCCTGAAGTGTAGAAGAAAATCCAAGTAATATCATTTGGAAAAAAAGTGCATGGAATTTTCACAGATGTGAAGCTTTTGAAAAACTTCAGGAAGACACTGGTCACAACTGCAGCAAGCAGTTATTGTAGGTAAAAAAAAAAAAAAAACACACACAAGAAAAAGAAATGGATAATGAAGTTCTTTATCTAATTCTAAATCTGATGAAATTCTCTATTTTAAGCTGAAGATATACAGTAAGTAATGCCAACATGTCGTGCAAAATATAGCAATTAGAAAACATTAGAAATATTAGGTTGGTGTAAAAATAATGTCGTTTTCTCACATAGTAACATATGTGAGAAAACGACATTTTTTTGCACCAACCTAATAAATGCAAGCAAACCAAAGTTCAGATAGAAATGTACAATGAATAAAATCTGCAGGACACAGATGGAGTAGGCATGCACAAAAAAGAAAAATAGTAGGATAGAAAATATGTCCTTCAGCAGGATGAATAAAATACAATGTAGGAAAAAATCATAATTGTAAAAGAAAAACTAGTGAAGATAGAAAACATAGTTAGAAGAACTCTGTCAGAATAATGGAGAACCCTCAATATAAGCCTGGAATGACCCATAATAATGAAGTTTGAGGTATGATCAGCACTAGTCATGATTAAGAGGAAGAACAAAAAAAATGGGGATTTGATAACTGCAAAAGATCAATCCTTATAGCACTATCAAAGTAAACAGGTGCAAAAAAAGCAAGTTCTAATGAAAAACCACATAAATAAACTTATACTTAGAATTCTAATGAATAGAGCTCATAACAGAATTCAACCTTAGATAGTTTAAGAACAATGTATCTTTGTTTAATACACTGGAACAAGAAATGTAATTTCTGTTATCAGAATTGTATCAGAGTTTCATTGATTCAATTTCATTCAATGAACAACAAAAACATGAAATGTCTGAAAAGCTTCATTTATACACAAGTGATATTCAAATAATCTATAACATGTACTGAGAACAAATAGTTTGTTTGGCTACCAAATTACTTAAGTGAATAGACAATAATAGAAAGAGGAGTGTAACAAGGAGGAGATTTCTCATCAGATTTACCCTGTACAGCAATGTTATTTTAAGAGGACTATAAGACTAAAAAATATCAATAGACATAGTATACTCTGCTTTATCCAAACTTTCTAAAACATTTCATAAACATTTACATCACCTTTCACTATATGGGAAAATAGTAAGCGGTGTCAGATCTACAATCAAAATTCAAGGATTGTAATTCCAAAAGTCATAAATCAGTTTCACAAGATCAAAATAAAAAAAGCTAGGGATATTAATCAGAAGGTTTACAAAAAAAAAAAAAAAAAAAAAATTCATATCCATAATTTACAACACACAAAACAGTTTGTAATATACAACTGTCTCCTTCATCTATGTAATACAGGGGATATGCCATGTTGTCCAAAGTAGTCTTTTTATACTGGGGTAAAAACAGCTGTGACTGGTAGGCAAGTGCAAACATTACCATATCTCGGAGCCATAGTCAAGAAGACATGATCATGATTTTTGTTTTCATTCTTGCACAAAGAACACAGATTCATTTTGAGGATAACTTTTCCTTTTTGTTACCACACACACTATGCCCGCTTTTCCCACACATGCAATATAACAAGTGTGTTACAACTCTTTTGCTACTTCAGTGATAAATATTCACATGGGGTCCATTCTTTGGTTACAAAAGTTCAGACCTTCCCAGCAAAGAATCAACTTGCTACTTCTAAGTCAAATTCTCTGAAAACTTCAATTTTCTTTCAAGTTAAGAATCACTTTTCTTCCTTATCCCCAAATCTTCAGTTCCTACCATCTCTATCACTCATATTACACACCTAATTCATAATTTCTATTTTGATGACTATAACACTTCGCCTTCAAGGGTTGTACTGGATTAACTTTAGTTAAAAAAAAACAAAAAAAAAAAAACAACAATAATTAAATGCACAGATGACACTGTTGATAGCAAATTCACAAGTAAAACTAAATTAACAATGTAACAAGATTGTCATGGGTACCAACAAGAAAAGCCTAGCCATCACTTGCAAATACAATAGAAAGAATGATCGTTAACAAAAGACATAACCAAAGGTGTGATTAACATAGCAAGGACATAAAAATAAAACAGGTGTGGCAATTTCACTAACTGGATAGGAGCATAAATGACAACCGAAAGCATAAAGAAATCCAAAAGATCATGCTAAGAATGAAGAACACTTTCTAGAAATTGAATAAAGTATTAAGATAACAATAACTTTTGGAATGTTTTTTAATCTGTTATAAGGCAATGACTAGGACAGTTTCTTCATATAAAGAAAAACTTAAGAGGAAGGATTCTACTTATGAATACTATGGTCAGAGGATATGAGAATCAGAATCTTCAAGCATAGAAATTGTAAAAACCTGCTGATGACAATCATGAAGAAACAACTAAAATTGTTTAAACTGACAAGTAAAGAATAACTGGGGAATTTTTCAGTTGTAATGGTAATATTTTCTTTACAGGAAACTTCCAGTATTCATTGAAGGTGCAAGTCAGTACTGCTTTTGGCTGAAATTTATAAAATCTTTTTCTTAAAATAATTTTTCAGGAAAATCTGTTTTTGTCTAGTCCAGTAGATGTTATTGTTCTCTCCAGTATTGACAGTGGTTTCCTTTGTAACCTTTTATTTGTAGTAGTGTGGAACATCAAAATCTTGATTACATCATTATTTTCTTTTTACATTACATTTGATATGCATTTTAGATCTTACTGCTGTTGAAAGTCCTCAAGTAATGTAGTTTATGTTACCTTGAACAGTTCTTTACGCGGTGTAGGGCAGGGACAAAAATTCCCCTCAGCTACCGCAACCGTCGGTTACGCTGGCCTTGATGCGAGCACTGATCCCTCCCCTCTTGTGCAATGGGAGGGCGCAGCCTTGGGCAGCTCTTCCCCAGGGCTGGGCACCTCTTCAGTATAATTTTCCTCAGTTGCCCCTCTGTCCTCAGACAGAGAAGCCCCTGAGCGCACTCTGTCCAAGGACAGAGATGCAACTGAGAGATGATAAGAGTAATTTATGCGCTAAAAAACAGTTCTTTATGATTCTGCATTGCCTGTCTTCAAGTTTTAAAGAATGATGGCCCTCACCAAGATTGATAGGTGTCACTTGATCAAAGCCGTTTTTAACCATTCATATAAAAGTTGGTCATATACAGCTGACAGTTTAGAGTTTTCTGAAACAGTTTGGTACCACGCATGACATCCAAATAAGCATCTTGATCTGAAAAGAGGCTATTTAAGAATATGTATAGAATTTTCAAATTAATGTTTTGATTTGTAGCAATTTGCTGAGTTAGATGAAACTACCTCAAGAGCAGTATTTTCTAGATTTAATTTCATTCTGATACCAAATTTGTTTTATAACAAATTGATATAACAAGGTATTTTAAGGGTTTAGTATTTACTTGAATTTCCTGAATTTTTTTTATTATGGACTAGCAGAATTACTCATGCCTTGCTGTGTATCACATATTCTTTTCTAAGAAAATGAGGATTTCTTTTCCATAATTGTTATAAGAATTTGTGGAGAAAAATGATGCATTTCAGTATTACTCAATGATCTTGCCGATGTGACCATCATTTTCTAGCTTTCTCTTTCCATATTTTGGATAGGAGTCCTTATTTAGATTTAATTTAAATCAAAGGGAGAAATATTTTCAGTGAGGGGTTTGTACAAAAACAGCTTGATCTGATCCCTTTTGATAATTATTTCATGATATACTTGATTGAATGCATTGATGAGCAGAATTCAACATTGATATGACAGTTGAATTGTTGCAACAAATATGTACAGTAAGACACTACCCCTGATTGGTGATTTCTTGCCCAAATTGACATCCATATTATCTCATTTTGATCTTGCTGATGTGGCCTCCATCTTTTGACATTCTCCTCATATTTTGGATAGGAGTTATTCCCTTGTTCAAATTTCAATTTAATTTAAATCAAAGGGGAAAAAAATTTCAGTAGGGGGGGTTGTGCCCCATGGGGATCCCTTTTGATCAAAATGAAATATACTTATCCAAGTACCCGGAGTAGTTTCAGAATATATATGTTTATGGGGGTCTTTCTCCAAAACCATAGGAGGAGGCTACAACTTGTGTGTGTGTGTGTGTGTGTGTGTGTGTGTGTGTGTATATATATATATATATATATATATATATATATATATATATATATATATTCAGATTACATGCCATCACATCAACTTTCATACCCACTCCAGATTACTGTTTCTGTTTTGAAAAGGTTTAATTTGAGTTATTTTTTGGAACACTTGATAATGAATATTGATTTTCTGTTCAAGATCATTCTTATCCCAACTATGAATACCTATTTCACTGGCAAAGCCCCTCCCATAATTACTACATTGGTGTGGTGAACACACATTAGTACATACCAAAAGAGGCCTCAGAATATGTACAGACTTGTTTATCAACACCAGTTACATCAGAGTTTTCCCCATTAGCTGCAGGACAGCTTGGCCTGTCTAGATACAGGCATGTCTGCATCTGATCAAGATCTGGATCTTTGTAATATGCTTCCTGCCAATAAATTAAATAGATAAACCACCAGCCAGCAAGACACAGTGTATTGTGCAGTCAGTTCAGTGGGCATTTTGTTCCCCTCTGTGTCTATTACACCCATAGTTACTGGGAGAGCAATCTGTTAGGTGTTTTTACCCAACATCAACACACTCTTGCCATACATTCCAATTTCTCTTGGGAGGAAATGCAGAATTTCTGTCTTCTATCAGTTGATTCATTTCCATTGTGTTATGGAAAGCTTAAATTATCTCTTCACATCTATTTTTCTAAATGTGCAGAAGTACGCTAAAATTAAGAGGAGCAGAAAAAAATTGTATCATCTACTTGACAAATTTTAGCAAATTGTTGGCATCAGTACAAAGATGAAGAAAAGTGAGTGATTAAGGATCAAAAATCACAACAAAAGACAGAACGTCGCGGAGAGCCATGAACACTCATGTCCTGAATGGACAAAGAACATTAAGAGAGAACTGCTCTTCTTGAAGTTCTTGACAAAATCCAAAAAAAGAATCTGCAAAGTAAATCCGTCATGACCAGACATCTCTACTCCAGTTACTTTCTCATAGACAAGGTGAAGCTTTCCTCTGTCTTTTCTACAAATATTTTCATGGCCACTGGTCTGATGAGATTTTTTTCCCTGGGGTCAAGACTACATGAATTTAAGTGTGTTACTAGATTGACATCTAAGTTCCACACATTTACTGTTAAAATAGCTAAATCCAACCACCACTGCTAAGCCAACAGTTTTTCCTCACACTTCCCTCCTATTTCTGTTTACTTGCTTCCCTGATAACTACAAAATTCAAAAATTTAAATGCAATGTCAATTGACTTGAATCCTGTTCAGCTTTTGTTCTTTCCTCAATTCTCCTTATACTTAGAATTCTTTCACTTTCACTCCCTGTAACCCTCTGCATACTGGTGGCATTTGCACCTTGCATGGGAGTGAAATGATTAAAAAGAAAACAAAAAGAAAATCTTAAATTTGTTACACTAAATTTATAATTCTAAGAGTCACTATAATGTTGAAATTTTCTAAAAGATAAAATCCAAGTACTTATTTCATTATTATCAGATAAAGTGTATCTGTAGATGAGACAATATGAATAAAATGACAAGAGGTAAACTATACTTAGTCTTAGATGACACATTTTGATCGGCATGAGGCATCTTACAAAGACCTAAATCTTGACCAGATGATGAAATGCATTGGGTATAAGTATAGTTTCCATCTTGTCTTTTTTAAGTATAGTTTCCATCTTGTCTTTTTTAAGTATAGTTTCCATCTTGTCTTTTTTAAGTATAGTTTCCATCTTGTCTTTTTTAAGTATAGTTTCCATCTTGTCTTTTTTAAGTATAGTTTCCATCTTGTCTTTTTTAAGTATAGTTTCCATCTTGTCTTTTTTAAGTATAGTTTCCATCTTGTCTTTTTTAAGTATAGTTTCCATCTTGTCTTTTTTAAGTATAGTTTCCATCTTGTCTTTTTTAAGTATAGTTTCCATCTTGTCTTTTTTAAGTATAGTTTCCATCTTGTCTTTTTTAAGTATAGTTTCCATCTTGTCTTTTTTAAGTATAGTTTCCATCTTGTCTTTTTTAAGTATAGTTTCCATCTTGTCTTTTTTAAGTATAGTTTCCATCTTGTCTTTTTTAAGTATAGTTTCCATCTTGTCTTTTTTAAGTATAGTTTCCATCTTGTCTTTTTTAAGTATAGTTTCCATCTTGTCTTTTTTAAGTATAGTTTCCATCTTGTCTTTTTTAAGTATAGTTTCCATCTTGTCTTTTTTAAGTATAGTTTCCATCTTGTCTTTTTTAAGTATAGTTTCCATCTTGTCTTTTTTAAGTATAGTTTCCATCTTGTCTTTTTTAAGTATAGTTTCCATCTTGTCTTTTTTAAGTATAGTTTCCATCTTGTCTTTTTTAAGTATAGTTTCCATCTTGTCTTTTTTAAGTATAGTTTCCATCTTGTCTTTTTTAAGTATAGTTTCCATCTTGTCTTTTTTTATTCATTATTTCATTATGTATATTAGGATTATTGTTTTTTGTCTTTTTTTTTTTTTTTTTTTTTTACCAGATAATCAATTTGGAGAAATCATGTAAATCTCAAACTAAAGCAAATGGCATTCACCTGAGTATTTAACTGAAGTATCTTGAGTGTCAATAAAGACAAAATTTAAAAATTACAAGTACAACTGGCATATTAAAATTCTAAACTATTTTCCCATTCTTTTTAATCACCTTTCATGCATTTTAAACTAACAACATAAAGAATGGCTTCAGTAGCACCTATGGATTTTCCATAACTAAAATTATAAACAGAAGTCAAAACTGAATATCAATTCTTTTATTTACAGTCCTTAGCAGTGTGTATTTTTTCTGGTTTAATAACTATTTTCACACAGAATCTGCAAAGAGTGCTCTTAACTTCAAAGAGTAGTGAAAAAAATCAACCAAACTGTTAGAGATTTACAGATCTGCACATGCAGTCACAAATCCACTCAAGAAGTTGGTTTTCTTGCTCTCTACCACTGACTTGATATGCATTCTTAAACAACTCATCCAAGTTATTCCATCATCCCCAGAGGTAGCACATCCGAGCTCTTCCATCAACTTTTTCTGTAATAAATAACAGAATGAGTCTGCCCTGTTTCTTTCTTTGTATCATGGAGCCAATAGCATCAACAGACAGACACACTGAGCATTTTTGAAAGGAAGTGGATTTCTTCTATACAGAATGTTTATTAATGGAGTTACTTTCTCAGTCATTCTTTGATTCCTTATATTTTCAATAAAACTTAATATAACTTGTAGCATAGAGGTGCTTCCACTTCTTCCAGCTGAGGTGGAAAACTTACAAAATAAATTTAATTCAACACATGGACGATTTTCTATGCAAAGAACAACATAACTCACAAAAGAATAGAACGTGACAATTATATTTAGAAACATGCAGATAGGAAGACTTTATAAAAAGAAAGAAATATTTATATGCTTGGCTGTGTGAATGATGTACCACATGGCTGTGTGAAATTATGAAGTTGATTTGCCTAGGGGAAAGAAATCTCCTCTCATGGGGACTACTTCAGTTGTCTACCTACACCTGGTTGTGATGAATAAATTGTTACCTAAATTACACAATAACACTGACATTTCATTTTAACAGATATATTTACCAAAACTGTAGAAAAATATCTTGAAAGACTAAAAAGTAAATTTATTCAATAAAATCACCATTGCCTTCAACCAATGCCTCCAGACGACTTTGGAATCTCCTGCAACTCTTATAGAGAGTCTCTAAGTTGGTGAATGCTGCCATAATTCTTGCCTTCAGTTCATCTTTTGTGTTTAAAGGTGTTTTGTTGGTCTGCATCCTACACATAATAATTTTGGGGGTTGCAGTCTGGGGAGATATGTGACCAGATGTAAGGTGTGATGTGGTTGCAGAAATTGTCAGACAGCCATGACTTGGTTCTCCTGCTTGTGTGGCATAGTGCAGAGTCATGTTGCCAGACATAGGGGTTTCCCAGCAACCATCCTCCTGACCCAGAACAGAAATATCTCCTCTAGGCACTTCATGTAGGCCTCAGTGTTGAGACTGAGGCCCTGTGGGAAAATGAATGGAGGCATAACGTCGCCATCATTAGTGATCGCACCAAACACCTTCATAATCACATCCATCTCTTTCTGAATCCTTTACACTGTCCTCAGATTGACATGCAAACACTGTAGAATATTCATATTGGAACTTCCACTGTAAATGCCAAGAAGTATAGTATGATGCTTACAAATTTCTGACAAAGTCAATTGCGCCATGGTGCTCTTCTTCTCACCGCCCAAATGATCATACTATACTGTACAATTGACAGAATTAAAAGGAACGACATGCATATGTGAAATTAAAAATATGAAATGGCAACAATGTATCCATGCACCCTGTACATCGAGTAACTGATGGAATGTCAGTAAGAAACCGAATCTTATTTCCTTCCATGCTGCCGATTTCTATGCAACCTAGTGTCATTAATCGAAGTTCATTTGCAGACAATATAAGGTAATCCTGAAAAAGTTAATCAGTACTACTTAGTCTTACAGTATGTCTTCTTTGAAAGTAAACTGCTTCCTTTTCTCAAAGGGATAAAGGGTATAAGAGAAACTAATATTAATGCTAAACTATTAATATTACAATAAATTTAAACAACCTTAGCTGAAGTTGTAAATGAATGGCAGAACATGAACTAAGAGATATAGTAAAAGAGCAAACATTCTTTAGATCTACAGCTGACAAGAAACTGTGAAGAGCTTCAACACAATGTAAAAGCACATGGCATATAAGAGAAGATTAAAAATGTAACTAAATAAAATGGATCCCTACAGTTTATGAAAGTGATATTTTACAACTGTTATAAAGATCAAACATTTACTATCATTTTCAGTATAATTAAAGTTTGTTTCAAAGGGTGTAATGATAAATAAATTTGAATTCTAACCAAAATCAATACATTTATTTCCATGCAAATATCATTGGAATGATATGAATTCATACTTTCTCTGGTCTCTTCAGGCTTATTTGGTAACCATTCTAGGCAAAAAACAACTCTAAATTCCAAGACAGTTGGGCTTGAGACTCAAGTCCATGCAATGCTTTAGAAATCACAGCAGTAATGCCAAAGGTATTGAAGCTGGGGTCCCATACACCACATTTCTTAAGAAACAGAATGATTAGTAAATTAATTCAATTTGGAAAATTACATATTAAAAAAAAAACAAAAAAAAACTTGCCATATTTCCTCATTTATTAAATTAACACTTACCAAACAAGTGTGATACTGTAATGGAAAATGTAATTTTTTTATCTGGCCTTATATTGACCGATTTTTGTTCTTAGGGTTTTTCTTACTCTCTATGAATTATTTCAAGTTGAAATGAGTTACATATTGTAAGAATAAGCTTAGAGTATTTTTTGATAAACAATGAATCGTTTTGTAATCTCTAACAGAAAAAAGTGTTTTTGCTTTTATTTTTGATATGAGGAACAGCTTATAATTCTGCTTGTTCATTGCTCAGTAAGCATGACCTTTACGTTCTGCCAATTCTTTATAAATAATAGACTAATTTTGATCTAATAGGTACTTGTTCACTTATAATCAATGTCAGCACAAGCAGGTTTTCAGGCAGGTAAATCCAGGTGTCAATAGATGCATACAACAAATAAAATGATCTAATAGTATACATCCTGATCAGCACAAATCCTTCACTGAAACTGATAATGTTCACAAGTGATAAAAGCATTACTCTACCATGATATTTACAGAAATTTCAAATGGATTGCTCACCCAATAAAACCAAAGTATCTTGTAGATATCAGTGTTGGCTGTCATTTGATTAAAACTGTAAAAACAGTTATCTGTTGGACAAATTAACTTTGAAAGAAGCTATATTCATAAAGCTGCTACTTTTATATGTCATTCTTGTAAGCAATCGTCTATTTCTACTAAATGGTATCCTTTGTTGGTCTTAGTAAGATTTAACTTTACACCATCCTTTTCTATCTCTGTTCTGTCATCCATTTACATAAGCTTTGTTAGGTCAGTGAATCCTGGTTTCTCCATGACTGTTGTCTCCAGGATGTCCTTTCAGTGTCAAATTGTTTTTCCTCATTATGTATCAGAAATTTCAATTGTTTCTCTCTGAGTATAAAGATATTTTCTGTTCCTATTTTCTTTAAAACTTCCTTTTTACTCACATATTCAGTCCATGTGATTTTCAGCATCCTTCTGTAGAGCCACATCACTATATTCTATAATTACTTCATCAAAAAGGAATTTTTCTAATATTTTCAGTGACTTAGAATAACTGGTGTAACATAAGAGTTCAACAATCTTTTCATTCTAATTTTCCTGTTTCTTAATACTTTTATTTTTTGGAAACCAACTATCATTATTCCAATGAGCCATCAGATTTCAGTGCAGACATTTAAATTTTCATAATTAATTGATTTTAGTATCTCTAATTTATAGTTCACATCTGGGGCTAATGTTCTTGACAACAACCATACATTCTGTCTTCTTACAGTTGATATTTCTTTTTTCTCAATTCCATTAACTACCATTTCTAGGTGTTAACATTTTCTTCCTATGACAACACTGAATCTGCTTATCTAATTATGTCTTGAAATAAATCCAGTGAGGGAATTCTATAAGAAAAAAAAAAAAACATATCGAAATGGCTTGCCAAATTTGGAAGTTGTAAATGCTATGTGTCTGTCTGTCTGTCTGTCTGTCTCTCTATATATATATATATATATATATATGGAGAGAGAGGGAGAGTTGTAAAAATTACAAACTGCATTTTTTTTTTAAAAAAGGCAGCTTTTTACATCCAACAATTCTGAAAGATTTGTTGGAACAACAATAATGAGAATGGCAAAACTAAGAAGTTGAACATGGGGTGGTAAATAAGGAGCCACAACTAAAATAAATTTATTACTAAAATCAACAGACTAGAGTAAAAAAGGGTCCTTTAAAAGAATGCACTCCATCATTTTTAAAATCATATATAATTTCTATGGTATTAAACACACACACACATATATATATATATATATATATATATATATAAGTGAACATAGAAGTCAACACTTAGAGGCGACAGTCTGTTTCATGCTATATGCAATCGTCAGGCCTGATGATTGCATATAGCATGAAACAGACTGTCGCCTCTAAGTGTTGATTTCTATGTTCACTTTTATATTTACACACAATGTCTCTGATATTGAGCACTTTATTCCATAAATATAGCACATCTTAAGACTATATATATATATATATATATATTTATCGTTTCATTTCATTTTTGCAAGTGCTATCTGATGATCTGGCATCCTTTAAAAGGACTCTGGTGAAATAAATTATTATAATGGTACTTTTGTGGTCTGTTTTTCTTATTTATTTATATATATATATATATATATATATATATATATATATATATATAGTATGTAGTTTCAACTACTTGACTATATGCCTAATTTTATTAGAGAAGTCAATCATCATCATCATCGTCATTTATGTGCCATGTTCCTTCAGGACTGTTACAACCAAGAAAAGGTTGCTGAATGACAAATAACCAAAACAGAGTTTGGAAATAAAATGATAATCTTTATAACATCAGCAAAACAAAATATTAGGTTGGTGCAAAAATAATGACATAATAATGTCGTTTTTGACGTATTTTTTGACGTATTTTTTAACGTCAAAAAACGACATTATTACGTCATTATTTTTGCACCAATCTAATACTTGCTAGCAGCATGAAGTAGATAAATCACTGCTTGTGGTGAACTGCTTAGCATATTACAATAGTGTTCAACATATTTATGAGGATTGGGACACACCCATTTGTTTTCATAGTTATAGTATATAATAACAAGGACGTAGGTGATCACGGCACTCCACAACTTTCTGTGCTTTGTAGCTCAAAGCAAAATCTGTCATTATCTCTGCTATACCATCCATTCACACACTTAGGTAACTTCTGTTACGCTTGACCTTTCCTTCTGCCTTGTGAGCATTAAATTTTTCAAGCCATCCTTCCTCATGGTATTAACTAAATAATGTTCAATTTTTCAAATAGATAACCTGGATATTATTTGGGAAGGATATTATAATAACTCAGAATTATACCAGCAGGGAACTCACTGCATATGGAAAGAAAATGAATTCAGTAAATATACCAAAATAGAAAAGAGTATAATATAGCTTCTGATTTCAGTGTCACATGTTAATATACTTTTTGGACAACTTTGTTATTTGAAGTGTCTCAGTAATTTTCAGTAGGTGCTCCCGTTTAGTGATGAGAGGCAAAGAAACAGACTTCAGACTTTATGTTACTCAGAAAGGAATTTATATGTTAACATTTTTGTATTATCAAGATTGAATCATGTCTATTGAACTAAAAAGACTGAAATTCATAAATATTGCTTTTACTGCTCAACAGGAAAATACAATAAAACTAGTGTATCATACTGATTCCTTACAGAAGAAGGTAAGTGATTATATTTGCCTTATGCACTTTTAGGCAATACTTGGTAAAGTTTCATCACTTGTAAGCTTTTATCTAGGATACCAGAATATAAATCAAGGAACTTGAAATTGAAACTGGATATAAGATTAAAAATGGCAGAATTTCCAGAAGCTTCTTTGAATAATAGTGAAAACAAGTGCAGGTGTTGTTGAAGATGAGAATGTAGAAATTTAAACCCTTATCTTTTCAAAAAATAAAAAAAATAAAAAAAATACAATCTTTGAAATTGTGAACCTGGGCTGTTTTTTCACCGAAATAAATTTAATTTTCCTTATCAATGGTTCTAACAATATTCAGAGAATAAATTCATGTCTGTCAGATAAAAGAATGTTCTTAATTCCTCTAATTCCTCAGAGTTATATCATCTCCTGAGAGTTTAGTTTGGAAGTCTTCTAAAAGAGGAAAACATTACCAAAGACACCAATGTTCCTTGGATGAAGAAATCATTAAGGAATTTGTTTTTAAATTTAAGCTTTCACTGTTGAAATTAATGAGTGTGATGCTGCTTTCAATTCATGAAAATATGGTGCTACAAAATTTTCCTGTTATTTATTCGTGGCAAAAAACTGAGATATTATCTAAGATGGTTTCGGTTAAGGCCAGCGTGGATTTCACCAGAGTGAGCTTTATTTTGATCATCAGAGAAGCAGAACTACAAATCATTTTAGTTACATCAGCGGATATGAATGATATCATCTGAGTGGCTCACATTGCTGGGAATGAGCCTAATAGGCAAATATGTCTGTCTATCATATTGTTCTATAAAATTCAGAAAAAATGAACCCTATCACTTTTCTCACAGATTATGCACCTGAATGAAGCTGTAAAATGAACTGATCAAAATGTTTTGACAGCAATATAAAGAATCAGTTCAGTCACATGAATAACTCTTGAAGACATATCCTTGTGTCAGATGAAGAATTCAATTGAATACAGTCACTGACCCCATTACAGTTAGATTAATGTACTGAGTGTTAAATTGAGCTATCAATGGAACAGGCAACTTGTGTGCATGCATGTAATTCCTGAAATTTACACTCTATATATATATATATATATATATATATATTTATATATCTCATGCTAGTTTAATTACCTCATTCTAGATGCAATTTAAGATGGCCGTATCTGCAGTAGAAGTGTCTTGGCATGTGTAGGGACATTACTTCATGATCGGTCAAATCATTCCCTTTCACAAGATGAGCAGTCAGATTACTCTATACCATAGATAGGCCTTTCTTTGAGAAAGACACAGCTATTTCCAGAATTTGGGATCACAGATGTTCACAGACTTTAACGCTGAACATATTAATATTAAAACCAAAGAAGGTGATTGTATCAGTGGGGAGGATTTGGCTATCTGAAATGGTGGCCTTGCTGCATTAAGTAGATGTAAGGAACAGCTAAGCTAAGCATTTATTGAAAGAGTTCACATTGTTCATTGATAAAAGTTGTATAGAATTGTGGTCTTTGATTATGGAAACTGACAGTATTTAGAGATTTGAAGGTTTCTAATTATATATTCATGCATGAAGGGAACACTTGTTGACAAAGAAATAACACAAATAATTAAACTACAAAAACAATGGAAATAATATATATTAAATTTATTATTTGAGTTTTTGCTGTCATGTGTTAAAAATAAACTGAAACAGTACAATAATTTTCTAATTTACATATTTAATACAGAATATATAAGTTGTGTTACAGTTCTTCTATAGGCCTTATCTCTTCAGGATATGAGTGATCATCGCTCTCCACAATTTCCTGTCCTTTACAGCTCTTCGTAAAGTTTATCTTTTCACTATTACTCCTAATCCCTGTTCAGCTAACCACTTACACAAGCTCGTTATGTAGGTTACATGCTGCTTTTCTTCTGTTTCTTTGTCCTCCTTTATGTTCTGTGAGTGTCAAATCTTCTAAGTCCTCTTTCTTTGTGCCCTAGAAATTTAAACTATCACTTTCTCAGGCTAATTATAAGGGTCTTTTATGTTTCCATTTTATCTAAAACTTTGTCATTGCTCATATGGTCAAGACCATTGTATTGTCAGTCTTCTTTTGTGGAACCACATTTCTGTTACTACAAGTATTTTTTCATCTTCAATGAAATTGTCCATCATTCAGTGCCATAACAGAGGATTAACATTACATAGCAGTTGAACTCTCTTTTTATTTAGGGTCAGGGTGACAAGACTTTCGGATCACCCTGCACATTCAGATTTCAGTGTTACATTTTCTATCCTCTGTTAAAACACTTCTTAGATATTTAAATATTTGGTGGGTTTTCAGAATCAGCTTGCTGAATTCATTTTCTCTACACCTCTGTTGCAGCCATATTTCTTCCCACAGCTATGGGTTAAAAAGCAGTGAATTCTAGGCTCTTGAACTCTGAGTGGCTGCTAGCCAAGGAGAAGAAAAACTTAATTCCATAATGTAGAAAAGTCAGCAGGGAACCACTTGACTATATTTTCCAGCTACACAAGGATAGTCAACAAATAAAGAAAAGTAGTTTCCTGTTAATATGTTGCTTATGCTTTCTAGAAGCTAAACAAAATATTAAGAAACAGGAAAATTGCTTATGAAATAAAGAAAAGAGGTCAAATGTTATGTGATATTAATCATCCAATACAGTAATGAAAGTGAGGAAAATTTATTCCCAGAAGAGGAAATTGAGGCAACAGAGATGTATCTTGTTCTACAGAAGAGAATACTGAGAATACCATGGACGGGACATGTGAGCAACAAGGAAGATTAAAAGAAAATAGAAACAAAAAGGACATATTTAGAATCAAAATAGGTGAAATTTTCGAGGACACAAAATGAGGAAAGAGGATTTTGAGAATGTGACATTCACAGAACATACTGAAGTCAAGAAAGGCAGAAGGAAACAATGAGTAATCTACTTCATGAGCTTGTGCAAATGAATGCCTGAAAAAGGAGTGGGAATAGTTGCAAAGGATATAAAGTTATGGAGAACTTGGCAAATGAATGAATACAAAGGATCTATGCAGAATCATGAATGCCTATATCCTAAATATTTTTGTATATGTGCATTATATATATATATATATATATATATATATATATATATATATATATATATAGTGTATTGGGAAGCAGATCATTATTCAGATATATTGTTAAATATAAGAGACAACGAATGTTTGATCATGAGCCATTCTAAACTCTGGATATTTGCTTCAATTTTGGGTGAAAATAGAGACAAAAGTTGTCCAACATTTAGATATTTTTTTATTAAGTTGGTCCTTGATGTAAGCTTTCAGCTCACATGAGCAATCTTCAGAGTGCTTTCAATTCAAGATAAGTGTTTTATTTTGGAAAGGTCAGCTTGAGTCATATTTCTTAGAACACTTGGTAAAAAAAAAAAAAATAATAAAAAAATGTTGATTTTTCTGTTCAAGATCATTCTTATCCAAACTCTGAATACCTATGTTATCAACTTATCCCACCTATCATTTCTTCATTGGCCTCAGGATGGAAAACAGGACCATTGCTTTCTATTGGAAGATTTATTTGGGATGTGGTATAGAATGCTTAAATGATCTGTGCCCATCTCTTCACATCTGTGCTTGTATATGCACAGGACATAGTCTAGGAAAAGATCAAATAGATTGGGGCTCACATTTTCTCCTTTTTATACTCCTGATCATGTTTGAAACATTTCTCTGTTGTCGCCGTCAGAAAGCATGTAAGATTATGTAGATAAATACAGTTTCTCTATTAGATTGATACATTTTGCCAATTCAGATCTTTGAAAGTGGTTTCTAATAGCTGTGAAGTGGAAGTCTCTATTGATGCGGTCATATGCTGCTTTGAGGTTAACAAAGCAGGTACATAGTTTCCTGTTAGAGAGGTAATCAATTTCATGGAATTGTTTGACGATGTATATATATATATATATATATATATATGCCATCATTGCATCCCTTATCAGAATGAAAACCAAACACAGTGGTGAGGAGATGACTTTCATAAAATGATAAGAGCCTAGTTAATATAATATGTTCATTAATAGTTTCAACTGAGATACATTTTTATGTGTGAGGGTCCGGGGAGCTCCTTTGTTTCCATAATGCATTAATGTGTAATAAACTGCACTTTTTGGATTAGAATCTCTGATTTCAGACTACTTTCATAAAATACAGAAACCTGTTATTGAATTTAGGGAGGAAATAAGCTATTTTCAGAAGTTCAGTTTCAATCTCAAGTGATGCTTTATTATTCCTTAGCTTTCTAATGGCTTTCTTAATCTCTTTCTAAGTTTGTAATTGCTTATATATAGAAACTGACTATGTAATGATTGGATGTATATTGGCATATGTTATATTTCTATGAACATCTTAAATTGAGTGTGGTCAGGGCTGAAATAGGTGTTTTTTTGAGACCAGGACATTTCTTCTGTGGAGGTTTTGATTGTATGTTTTTTTGTGGTTTTTCATTTCTTGATACATTTAACACAGTCTATGCTTCTTGTCTTCATTTCCAACTTTTAGAGATAATGGTTGCTCAAAGAATTAACTGTTTTTTTTTTTGTTTTTTTATTTTCTTTGTTGTTTGGTAACTTCCCTTCCATTGTTTTCCTCTTTAGTTTGTTTTTTTTTTTCTTTGATTAGTTTTTTTTTTTTAAATCCAGATTGTCATCCCATGGGTGTAGTTTTTTTTCCTTCTACTTATTCTTGGGATGGATAGACATACTCCAGCTAAGGACAATATGATAACATTATTTGATTCTTCTATATTTTTTTTTAAATCAAGATTTATTGACATTGTAGATTAAGCAGCAGTGAACAGTATCAAATCAAAGAAACAAATGAAAAAAATAAACACCATGCAATTGTCCTGCACAGCCTTACATGGTTTCAAACTTCATAGTTCAAATTTTCAATTTAATAACAAATAAATAGCCAATAAAATCAGCTTCTGCCAATCAATAAACACAGGCTCCTGGAGCCTAAACAAGGCCATAAAAACCAAACATTCATTCAACTTGGCAGAATGACTGACAAAAGTAAAGAGACAACCTCATTGTCCTGTCTTGCTCATCAAAGTAACAATGAACTCGTTATGATCTAATCTCCCCACTCCATTTTCTCTTCATCACTGAAAGACTATGTTCATTTCCTTACAATCAAAGAGAAGAATTTTCTAGCTTTCATTTCAGGATAAATAATTACAGTTAAAATCTGTGTATCTTACATTTAAATAAATATTAAATACACAATCTTTTTTCTCATTTTTTTTTTATTTATCAATTACACAATAGAATATTTCCCCAACAACATCAATTTGAAGTCTACTTTATAACTGAATTCTAAAACTACTCTTTCATTTTGAAAGAGCTGGATGTTATAGCTTAGTGTTTTTATTCGTTTATATCAACAAAATCTAGCTGTTTTGTCTGCTATTGTTAGTTTAATTACAAGTCTGTAATCAGATTCAAAAGTTTCAGTTGTGTACTTCTAACATCTGTCATAAACTGCCTAATCCAATCTTTTTTAATACATTATCTCAACAATGCCATGTGACATTTAATAAGGATGGGGTATCTTTTTTGAGTAAAGAAAGTTTAACAAGAGTTTCCCATTACTATTTGAGAAGTATTTCAAAGCTTGATGTATTTTTACCATCAAAGGAGCAGTGGTGTTTAAAAATGCTTGAGATGACATTAAAATTCCCATTACTGCAGAGTTCCCTGTTCTTTTCTTATATACAAATTTTACTCAATCCTGTGTAGAATGTCTATTTTTCCAAGCATAGTATCGTCAACCTCTTAACATAGTCAGATCAGAAGACAAGAAGTAAACTACCAATATGGCTGACTTAACTCCACACATTTGAATATTATTGTAAATAAAATCTTAACTATCAACCTGACATTGTTCATCACACCGAGACACTGGTTTTTTTTTTTCAGTTAGGGCATAAGCTAATATCCCTCTTACAGCCATGGACGACACTGTCAGAAAATATCATTTTTTCTGATTGGTGTACAATATTGTCTATTACAATATCTTGTGATTTCCATATTGCAATTACAACTTCATGTTGCCCTTTCTACTTGTGGCAATCTAAAATAAATTGTATCCCAAATACTCAATGGATTCAAAAACAAGTAAACACATATCTTCCATACAGACAACATCAAAGTTTGTTTTCTTGCATTTTCTAAAAGAAAGTGCAACCCAGAATTATCTGATCCTGACTAGACATTGATTTGTCTTTTTCATTTTAAAATCTTTTTAAGTTTGGATTCTGTAGTTCATAGGTGAAAAGTGACTAGACCTTTCCTTACTAGTAACCTCAGCCTGTTGTGTCACCGAGGGATGCATACCTTGGTGACATGCATGATGGACAATAGATTATTCTTATTTTCTTTTCCATGCTAAGAGGAGATAACTCATACCAGTACATAATCACTTTACTTTTGCTTCTACCATATGGTAAAAAATGCATGGTCTAGTGGATTATAGTATTCACTAATTTTTACATATTTCAATCCCTGAATCCAGCAGTTATATACTCCATTCAAAGACTCATCCCTCTCCACAACTTCCTGTTGTTTTTCATACTGAGTCCTTCACCTTAACAACTCCTTTTTGTGATCCTTTTTCTGCCAACATTTCACTCAAACTTGTCAAATAGATTACTTGCTGTTATACTCTGCTTTAAATTATATCTCTTTTCTGCTTCACACTATATCAAAAGATGTTGACCTGATGTGAATGCTAATAAAACAAAAATAAAAATAAAACAAATCACCCTTTGCACAGGAGCTTCAAGCATTATATCCTGCTCACAAAACAAATTGCCTCCAAAAATATAAAATACAATTTAAATGGAACCAATCGCAAAAGCTGCCATTAAAGTTAAAGACATGACCAAACCACTGAGTCATGATCCATCCTCTCTGCTTTTAAGAATGCCATTGCAACACAAGTCAGTCACAACAAATGAGGAAACCATTAATGTTGCCACCAGTGAACTCGGTAAACCAACCCAACACATTACATCTACTCCAGTTCCTACTGACAATTCCCATCTTCACTTCATCTGTCCACAAAGAGACATTCTGATTACAAAAAAAATTAATGGTACTTGTTCCATTTCTTCTCTCATACTACCATATGTGCATTTATGACAACGCACTTTACTTTTACCTTCAATATGCTCTGTCTTTCTAATTATTGACAGAAATTTCTTTGCAGTTTTTATTCTACTTAAAGCTTTTATTACTTCTAAACTCTGTATAATTATATCAGTTGTCAGAATAACCATATTTCTATCACTTCAAGACACTTAATCTTCAAGGAGATTGTTCAACATTCAGTGCCATTTAACAGGGAAGACATTTGATAACAGTTCTGTCTTCTTTGTGAGAATATAAAAATCAAATTTTGTTTTTATATAGCAGATATCAGCAAAAATAAAATTTAATTCTAATACTTGAAATGTTGAAATGGAAGAAACAAAATTTATACAATATAAATAAAACTTATATTCCAAAGAAACAGAAATAACAACCAAGAGAATTCTTCTAGGTTTGTTAAAATTTACTTCTTATCAGAGTATGAACATTTCGAACATTTCTGTCTTACTTTCACTCTCAAAAACTTCTGTTGCCATGGTAATGTGATACAGATTGCTTTAAATAACTATGAATATTTATTATATATAATCAGGGGGTACTTATTTAGGAACTAAATTCAAGTGAAATAGTGAGTGTTATAATCATTTCAAACCAAGCAAGACAGTAATGCCTCAATGGCACAAGATGGTTACTGAGTGTAAATGAATATGCAACAAAAAAGAAATATTATTAACTAACAAGGACAATAAAAGAGGAGGAATCAAAAATATAGAAGATAATGATTTTAAATTTTTGAAGATCAAACTTAGCTGAAAAGCATGGAGCTGTAAGTGAGTTCCACAAGAAGTGCAAGAAAACAAATTGTTACCATAGAACTTACGGTTACATCTCACCAATTCAACTGTAAATTATAAGACCTTGTTATGATGGTAAAAATGGTATATGATAGAATTTAGGTTTCAGCCCTACATCAAGCAGGTTATTTGGGAGTTATGTAAAATAGGTATAAATATTTTAATTACCAAATATCAAATGTATAGATCAAAATAATTACTCAAATTTTTTTTAAAGCTTTCAAGATTTTTTTTCTCATTTATACATTTTCCTTGAGTCTAGAACTAACAGTCTCATCAAACATAAGACTTTAGAAAGTAAATAAACCAAATGTTTCACTGCAATTAGCTTCGTCTATTAATGCGAAGAATTCATTTCGAATGTACATTGAAATATTTGTGTACTGAAGTCATAAAGTACCTTTTTTGATGGCTAAAAATATATAAAAGAATGAAAGTTATGGAGAGCTTTGATCACCAATGTCTTGAAAGGAAACAAAATAAAGAAGAATCAAGTATGACTATATGTAAAATTACAAAACTACCCATGTGAGCAACAATTTTTCATGTTGGAAATTAGGAAGCAGAAGGTGTATCCACAGTTATCCTTAGAATAAATCAGAGAAATTTTTGAACAATAGTCTATTTGTTCGTAACATAACTGGAGTTTCAAATCAATACAATTATTTGGGAGTCATGAAAGTAGGAGAGGTCTTTTTTTGCCCTTCAACTTTGACATGCCATGAAGCTCCAAATAAATATGCTGATGTCAGCTACTATGAAATAAAAAGTGTATTCACTAGATTCAGAAGTACCTTTAGAATAACAATTTTTTTTATTGATGGTTTAATTTTAGTATCATATCTGACATTTCAAATCAATACCTCAACCACAAGAAGTTGGTTGCTTAGAGTGTTTAATGACGTGTCATTCCTGAGGGGTTATTTTGTGCCAACCACCAAAGGAGTTTGTTTCAACTGAAAATTTTGAGTGGGAAAAAATAGCACCCGCACTCTTCCTGGTATAGAGTCAACATTATTAAACAATTTCATAATTTATAATCCTTTCATATTCTTATTTATTAAATAATTTCATAATTCGTGACATTATAATTTTTCCATTTTTATTCATTAACTCTCATGTTGAATACAATTCTCCAACTATGGCTCCATGTTCCTTGTGGGGAAAAGGTCACCAATGATTGTGTAGAAGAGGATTATTTTCAAGCTTATTTGCCATTTTAATTTTGCCAATCAATTTCTTTCATTGCTACAAACATTCTTTTTTCAAATCTTGCCTGAGCTTTCAACAATAGCTGGCCAGGAGCCTAATGAGATACAACCCTGACATAATACTGGCAGCTGAGGTCATCTTGACAGTAGGGTCAGAGCTGGCTTGAAAAATGGGAGTATTCTGCTATGGTAAGTTAATGTAAATAAGCAAAAAATTATAAAACATGAATTTAAAATTATATGGTTAAAATAGAATTCAACTAGAGCCGCAATGTGTGTGTGTGTATATATATATATATATATATATATATATATATATATATATTAGAGTGTGTGTGATATTTTTTTTTTTTTTTTTTTTTTTTAGTGTTCTAACATTTTTTTGTTTGGTAGGAGTGAAGAGTACAAAAACTGTCCATACCATACATTATCCCAAGCACTTTCGGCCACTTCTTTAGCCATTTTCAAATGGATTTTGTTTTGGTGTTAATTTCTTTTCATGTTTTGACTGTTTGAGATGTATTTTTTGTGTTGTTTTGCATACTAATAGGAGCATTTATGCTGAGCATGGCTGGAATTTGAGTGAGTGTTTTTCTACTTTAAAAAAAAAAAAATTCAGCACACAACTCCCATTGTTAAACAAGATGAGGTTGATAGTGGGAGTGAGAGGTTTAATATACAGGGCCTCTCTTATAAAAAGATTTTTTTTTTGGTAATTTGATTTTCATGAAATTTTAGTGTTTTTGACCAAAATTATTCTTAAAGGTTCTTGTAGATTGTAGGCATGTAATTTTTTTTTATTGCACTTTGCTCTGATAAGTGACACATGAGGCATCTACTCAAGGAGGTAGTAGTATGTTTAAAAGAAATTTTGCTGCCCAAATATAAATTAATCATATATTATGTTATATAACTTTATCTATCAGAAAAATGCCAGGTAATTGAAGCATGAAAATGTTGTGTGTTTTGGCCTTTACAAAGAACTTCAGAGGTCAGCTGAAGTTTATTTAAATGACAAAAACATGCTACAGTTTAGACAAAATGTATTGCACACATTTGTCCTTCATCCACCAAATATCATACTG
This sequence comes from Acanthosepion lycidas, assembly GCA_963932145.1. Taxonomy (NCBI): domain Eukaryota; kingdom Metazoa; phylum Mollusca; class Cephalopoda; order Sepiida; family Sepiidae; genus Acanthosepion; species Acanthosepion lycidas. Next base: position 99,382,696 of record OZ010576.1, on the reverse strand, counting down.
TGCCTACTCACACATACACACAATCTGCAGCCTCATGAGAAAAATGCATTTACTTTGCAGAAAAATATTTATCCCCAAACTATCTTTTGAAGGCACTTAATGGTGAATATTTATTCACTATTTTATATTTTTAATTTAACGGTGAATATTTATTGCTATTTTATATTTTTTATTTTTCCACATGCATGTTGATTTATTTTCGATTTTGTTGATTGAACAGTCCAGAAGGGTTAGTTGGTCACTGTCTGTGAAAAGAGCCCCATGACACAAATCACTGCATGAAAAATTGGGAAACGGTATGCTGTACTGCTTGGCATTCATGGCAGAAGCTCCAATACAAAGATTTTAGTGTGTTTTGGGGTGTCAATCTGAAGACAGTACACAGGATTCAGGAAGAGATGGAGGATATATAGTCAACATCATGGCGTTTAGAGTGATCACTAGTGATGGTGATGTTATACCATCATTCATCTTCCCACAGGGCCTCAGACACACACAGGCCTACATCAAGTGCCTTGAGGAGGTAGTGCTGCCCTGGGTCAAGTGGGTCGCTCCTGAAAAACCATCTGTCTGGCAATAGGAATCAGCACCATGCCACACAAGCAGGAGAAACCAGTCATGGCTGTCAGACAATTTTTGCAACCAGATCAGCCCTTACATCTGGCAACTTAACTCGCTGGGTTGCAACCCCCTTGATTATTATGTGTGGGGCACAGTTGAGCAAGAGACCAACAAAACTCATTGCAACACCAAAGATGAACTGAAGGCAAGGATTATGTCAGCATCAAACAAGGAGACCATCCAGAAGTGTTGCAGGAAATTCTGAAGTTGTCTTGAGATTGTGGTTGAAGCAATTTTATTGAATAAATTTACTCTAGTATTTCAAGATATTTTGTGTAATTTTGGTAAATATATCTGTTAAAATGAGATATTCACATTGGTTTCATTTTTGCATAATTTAGGCAATTTATCCATCACACCATATATATATATATATATATATATATATATATATATATATAGAGAGAGAGAGAGATATTATTTATATATATATATATATATATATATATATATATATATATATATAGAGAGAGAGAGAGATTATATATATATATATATATATATAGAGAGAGAGAGAGAGTGTATATATATATATATATATATATATATATATATATATTCACATACACACGCAAACCAAAATATAATTGCACCAACCTGATAGTGGTGCATAGAGTGCATGTCATTGTTAGACACTGACGCATACAGTGATAAGATGTATTGTGACAAAATAACCAGTGCAAACTAGTTACTCCCAGAAATGCATAAATGCTATTTTTTCTTCACCGAGAATCACTTGAATAAGTCACTTTGTGAGTTTTTGTGTGGCTGGATGTTCATTTTGTTAGTTGTGCTTTAATATTGGCACTAGTAATCAAACATTCTGATAACTGTAAACCCGGCTCTGGATGGCCATGTAAATACAGATGCATTGTTTGAGTTACAGTGGCACAGTTCCTGGCATCCACTGGGATTATTAGAAACATGGAATAATATTCACCTTGTTTAATATGGTAAGGGTAATATTAGCAGTTTCCTTACAAGGAAACATTCAGCATTTATTGACCAAGCATTCAGAGCTACTTTAGGCTGAAATTTCTAAAAAATTAAGTTTCAGGAATCCAGTAGCTCTTATGCATTTGTTAGTTATTAAGCATCTCAATTACTATTGAGTTTGAATCTTGTCAATACACCCTTACTTTGGAACCATTATACATAGTGATCTCTAGATATGTTTATTTTAATACAGCTAAATTACTGGTACATTTCATTTTGAGTAAACTAAAATATATTGAGCATGTCACAACTTTACTTCCCATTCACTCGTTTCACATGTACATATATCTGTTAAGTGATGAGTTAAATACTTAAAATTTTGGCCATTTTATGCTCAGGCCCTCCTCAGGTGAGATACATTGGAATTTCAAACCAAACTCTTTATTTGATCCACTGTGGTAGATTGTTCTAGTTCCACATTCATCTATCAGAGTGGATTAAAAGGGTTTTAATTGAAAATCCAACATATATCAAGTGAAGAAGGTCAGAGTATTCAACAGCTGAAACATTGTGAATATGAAAACAAAGATGAGGACAATAGTCCAAACAATGTATATAGTTACAATACCTCATATCAGAAATACAGAGACATTTAAAAGTCTCTATACATTTTTGCATGATATAAAAAAAAAAAAGAAACAGTATGTTATGGTCCGGTTCTTTGTACTACAGTGATAGTCCAAGGTAGAACCAATAAAGAAGAACTCGAACACAGGTATGAAATAACACACATATATTACAAACAGGAATATATACAGAGAAGTAGAAAGTGTTAGTACGAACAATCGGGTTTATTAGTAATTGTCTAAACGCGACACTGTTTCTGCCTGCCTTTGACTCAACTGACTGGCTCGCTTGCTCTGACTGATAGACTTCAGACGGAACTCCCTGCTTCCTCTTGAGGCGCAGTATTTATTACGTATGGAATAGTCCATTATGTTATTATGGGTAAGGTCCCATAACAAGTTATTTATCATTTATTTCAATGAACTGATTTTTTTAACTTGATTAATGGCCCACTCTGGTAAATTGTTATAGTTCCATATGCCATGCACAATCTGAGTGGACTAAAAGGGTTTTGCTCAAAACTGTAGTTATTAAATGATTTATCTTCATTTCATTTCCCTAGCTGGATTTCCAAAGATTCTAACCACATTCTTACACAACATAACATGAAGGAATCGGTGAACATATATGACTTCAGATGTCTAGCTTTTTGGCTTAGTCATTTCTTTTTCTTAATGCCACATCCAGGAAGGAGCCAATCATGATCTGTTACAGAGTTCCATTATTATCTTTGAATTGCTATGACTTCCTTACAAATGTATTAGATTGGTTCCCTATTGTCTTCATAGTTTTGAATTCAGAATTATACTTCTCTTTGTAATTTTAGCTCAGCTCATTGATCCTCCTTTCCAAGTTACTAAGCATTACACTACCTTAATAGCTGTCTGACAATCAAAAGGTAACACAATATGAGAAACCCCCTTTTTTTTTTCCTCCCTTTTACATTCAAATTGGCAATACACCTTTTTGCTATGGTAGTTAGGAGGCATGTTAATACAACAGAGACACACTTACTGAAGATTACTTTGAATTATCACAACATTTTCTTCATTTCTTTATTTTACTCTTCCATAACATGTAAACTGCTTAATACATTTATTGTTTGAATTCCATGTTTTGTGTCTTGTTTTACCAAAGAATCACATAAGCCCACCAAATTGTTTGCAGGAGAAATGTACCAGGAGCCATAAAATGACTAACTTCAATTCCAACAGCACAACTCAGAACACAAAAACTTCTCAGTTGCAGATAATCAAAAAAACTAAAACAAATTCTATATATAGGCGTGTATATTTCAATAATTAAACAGTAAAAAGGTCCAGAATAATGAGGAAATTTAGAAACAATGTGTTTAAAAGATGCATACAGTTTATATTTTAGATTTATTATATGAGGAGTTTAATTTGGTTTGGTTTGTTTTACAGCATATCAATCTCAATGGGTTATTTAATGCTGACAACATTTTTTCCTAGTTTTGTCAAAAATCTATAGCTGGTAATATTTCAAAAAATATATTGCTGGTAATATATTTTTTCCTTCAAAAATTTATTTCTGGTAATCATTTTTTACAAAGTATCTCTGATATTAAACCTATTTTTACGCTTTCATAATGCTTTTTAACTCAATTTCAAGGTTAACTATTTGCCCATAGCTGGGACCCCTAACAAGTGTTACATTGACACACTAGCAATTAAGAGGTGGTTCCATGCTCCTCAAAATCTCCTGATCAGAGGCCTGCTGTTGGATGGAATTTATCGTCTTACCAAGGACACTATTATATGATGAGAAAAAATTTATTGTGTTGGGTTGACTGCTGCATCAACTTTACTTACAGAGGAGTGAGATCACAGATATAGAATCCTTAAAAACTGTTAATAGAAGGTTGGAACAATATCTTGCAAAACATCCAGCAGTTAAATAAGCTATCACATTTTCTGTTTTATGGTGGGGCACCCTGTAGCAGAAACCATTACACTCTCATATATTAGGTTGTCACACATCAAATGAGGCACTATACAGGAAATGAATAAAACTCTTCTGAAATAATTAACTTATTTAGTTGAAATAGGCACTGTGTTGATAATGACTGTTTTCCAACTCTAAATTCTTGATCCTATCTTTAAAAAAAATAAGATTCTCATCCTTTCATGTGATAACTCAAATGCTTCAATTATCTTGTCCTTATTGACAAATGTTTTATTGCATATGAAAATCTCAAAATGCTTCAGTAAGTGATAATCAATAGGACAGTTGACCAAGAAGCGACCAGCCATGCATTGTCATGCAGCAAAATTAGGCCATCTCTATTCACAAGTCTAGAATTTTTCTTTTTCAATTTTTCACATATACGCAATTTCTCTACAATGCAAAGTTGCTGTTATTGTTTTCCCTTTAGTCAAGAATTAATAATGAATAACCCCTTTGAAAAACCATCATACAGTAAAAATGAACTTTTTAGAGTGCAGTGGAGGTTTCGGGTATTGTTATGGTGATTCACTTGCATCTAACCACTGACTTACTCTCTATTGTCAAAGAGTATCCATTTCTTATCACATGTAATGATTCGATGCAAAAATGTTTTTTTTCCCCAGTTTGTACTTATACAGTAATATTACTCAACATTGTTTCATTGTAATCATTTTCTTTTGGCTTAGGAGTAACAAGATATTCAATAAAAAATTGTCTGGAAAGGAAGAGAGTCAGGAAGAAGCCAATATTTTTTTTATATATTAAGGCAGTTACTTTGTTAGATGACTAGATAACAACCAACCAAAAATTGCATCCATGTGTGACAACCTAATATTATTCAAGTATAAATATTTTTGTTTACTTCAACAATTTTTCTTCATATATTTTTACACATTCTATGAAGATTACAAATATTATCAACATCATGTATGGGAAAAGAATATTTCATTTCAGTTTCAGAATCAATTTTATGCATCTATACATCGAATATTGCAGCCAAAATATGGTCTACTACATATTTAGAGATTCTTAAAATACAAAGAAGACACTTAAATAGTATTGGTCTTGACCTAGCATCTCGGCTTCAGTCACTTTCCCACTGTTGTAACATAGCTTACCTGTGTTTTTCCATAAATATTTTCATGGTAAATGTTCTGATGAGCTTTCCTCTTTCGTACATAGACTTTATAAAGTTAAGTATACTACTAAATTAGTGGCAAGTCTCATCATCTTACAGTTGAAATGCTTAAATGTATCCAAAAGTTCTATGTTAACAATTTCTTCCCACTTTTTGCTTGTGGAACTCTCTTCTGGATTCTGATTTTCCAATCAACTTTGACCCTCAAAAATTGAAATGCAATATCAATCATTATCTTCTGTCTTAATTCTGATTCTTTTATTGTTATCTCTTTTTAATAATACTTTTATTCCTCATATTCTCTCACACTCATTAAACCTATTTAATCTTAGTGGTTTTATTGCCTTACTTGAGGAAAAATTATATAAAAAAAGAAAAATCTGTTTAATTTCATGTATCTGAACAATTTATCTTAATGTTATTGTAAAATATTATCAAAGTGGAGATCAGTCACAACAATTCAGCACACTATTGCCTTCATTTTACATTATAATGGTCACAATTTCAAGTTTAAATTTCTTTTTGGAGAATATGGTTATGAAGATTGCAAATATTCCAGTTATGAGAGCGTAACTGATTCATGTTTGTTTTTTGAAGCTTAACCTTTTGCAGGTTATTTAAAACCCCAAAATATTTTTAGATTCTGAAAATTTTTTTTAGAGATGATTTACTGATGCAAGTCCCACTAATTAACCCATAGCTGGTGGGAGAGGAGATGTATTCATAACTTTCGCAATGGTATTTGTGCATAAATGAATATAATGAACCCAACTGGAATTGGAACTCAGCTCTTTGATTACCAATTCCAAGGCATTACCCATTACACCACCAGCATATCAAAGGTTACCACACCTGATATTTCCAAGCAGTTGGGTGACTAACTAGGCTCAACATTGCCCAACTTCGGTGATTGTATGAAGACTGGTGCATCAACATGATATGACTAATCCATGAGAGCATAAAGGAACTAATTCAGGACTGACATTTACACAAACCATTCTGGTTTCTAAATTCAAAAACAAAGCCATTGACCTAATTTAATAACATTTTTGAAACACAGACTATAATATTTAAGATAAAAGAAATCAAGAAGAGCATTAAAAGTGCTAAAGGATACATATCTATGTTTTATAGATTATGCAAATGCATTTTACAAAGTATGTCACTGTTGTCGGGAACAAGTTGATAACCGTCAGTATACAAAGAACTGATATGCCTTCTATTAAATGGACTGTTTCAATAGTAATATATGCATCTATGGTGTTGGTCTCAGGTGGGGGGTTGCTTTCCAGCTTCAGACAAAATTGTAAATATCTACTTGTATTATTTTTGTTTGAAATAAACCCTAATACTTTTTAAGTTGAGATTCTAATTATTATTTTCAATAACCACCCTGGTCAGCATTACAAAAGTCACAAGGAACTTTTTGAATTGCTGGGAAGACTTCATTTACTTGGGAAGAATATTAGAATAATCTGTAACTTACACTGGAAGCAAATGGAAGCATATGGCTAAAAAAACGAATTCACTAAATACACAAAAATTGAAAGCAGTGTAAGTTGGAGATGTGTCTTCTCACTGGACTTATTCAACCTTTGCAGTGAGGTTATCCTGAGAGAATTAGAAATTCTACCTAGGAGGTATGGTGGAATAATGGAGAACAGCTTGGATTGAGGAATTGAAGAGCCAAGTTCGAATTCCAGTCAAACCCATTACATTCTCTTACATGCTAATACCCTTGGGAAAGGTATGAATCCTCTTCTTCTCCACCCAGCTATGGGTAAATAGCAGGACAGAACAGGTTCTATAGCCTTGGATGGCAACTGGTCTACTGCAGAAAGAAATAGCAACCTACTGTGGAGAAAAAAATCTGTCTCGTCAGTCATGTATCGAAAATACATGATTGCCCAAGCATTTATCACACAAGGCACATAACTGACTGACTGACCAGGATTCATTATTAATGGCTATAATCTTAATAGCATGACATATACAGATGATATGATATTGAAAGAACACATTTGAGGAAATCCTATAGAAGGTAGTAAAGTAAATAAATACAAACTAAACATCAATTCTCAGAGGTTAGAATGCATAGTTGTCAGCAAAAGGAACAGCCTGTAGAATTTAGTTGGACAGACAGTATCATATTTTTGACTCTACATCTCCTCCCTCCTCCACATTGCATGGGTATAATGGCCTTTGAGGATAAGTGAGTTCTTTATGGCCTGGCTGATTGTATGGAAGCAACCTGGACAGCCAAAAATATGATACTCACCTTTGCAAGGAGGTTCCCAACTAGCATCCAGTTGGCAGACAAAGAGAAATCAGGCTGTAACTCAATACAGATCCTATACTCGAGTATTCATGGCTGAATGATGGATATTTATTGATCACAGTATCTCCACCAAAGTCAGCAGCCAATTGGAACATGGAGAATAGGCTTGCCCATGTAGCAGAATGGAACATCCCAGTCTGTTATATAAAGCACTCACCAAATGGTCCAAACAGGTTGTCAGAGCAGACTCAACTTCCAATGCAGTTGAGTACTGTCTGTTTGTCCAACTAAATTCTACACGGCCCAAGATGAAAGTTGCAAATTGGTGACACCAAAATTAAGTAAATACAAAAATTTAAATACCGACTACATGTTTGAAAAGAAGACAAAATCAAAATCTGAAGACATAATGGAATAGTGAAAGATGCCATATAGAAGCTAAGAAAAGTATGAAGAAAAAGCAAAATTTTGTTAGAAAAAAAAATACTACTGAAGAGTTATGTTATATTAGTCAACCATATAACAGTGAATCCTGGACTATCATCTCACAGATGAAGAAGAGACTTGAGACAACAAAAATGTGGTTCTACTGAAGGATACTGAGAATAACAAGAGCTGAAAAAGTGATAACTAAATTTTAGGGAAAATAGAAGTAATAATGACTCCTGAATATACAGAGTCATCTGAAAGTCATGTGATCCCTACCGAAAATAATGAGAACTATCGAAGAACTAGTAAAATTTTAATGTGAAGCACATGTATTGGATTAAGTTTATTCTTTTCATTGACAGTCTCACTCATCAAGAAGGGCTGTATGAACACCACCGTTTTTCTTGCACAAAATGATGCAGCACCATGTCCTGTGTGGCATTTTTATAAAACTGTGCTTTGTTGATTCTTGCAAAGGCTCTACAAATGATGATGTTCAACTGATGGGCATTCTGGTATCATTCATGTGAAACTCTCCTTGATAATACCCAACAGAGTGTTGAAATTAAAATTATTTTATGGATGACAAGATTTTCAGACCAGTCTGTAGGATTCTAAAGATACAGCTGAAATTTCTAAAGCACAAAAAAGGGGGCTTGTGTCAATAGTTGATACAAAAGGTATTAGGAGAAAGAGAAACAAAAAAAACAACTTTAATACAAAGGAAAAGAAGTTGTGGAGAGCCAAGATTGAAAACATCCTGAAGGGAGACAACATATAGAAAATTAACAACTTTATGTTTGCTACCAAAAGATGGCATTCAATTACAAATTTCTAAAATGAAGTAAAAAGTAATCTCAGGATTTGCCAAAGTAAAACATGTTTGTTTCAGTAAATATAAAAATGAATCAATAGGATTATAAAGGATTAAAAAAAATAGTCACTTAATCTTGTTTCAGTATCAGAGAACCAATAAGAAATACAATGGAGTTTCAAAATTATATGAAATTCAAATAACTTTGACATTCAGATATTAAAATCGTGGTTTCTTCAGTAACTCTAGTCCATCAAAAACTTACCTAACATGTTTCTTCAGTTTTGAAAGCCTTATAGTTGCTTCTCCAGTTAAAATGTATGATAAAAATTTTCAGGTAGAAAAAAAAAAAAAAATGATATATATATTTTACATAAAAAATGGCTGACCTCTCATATCAGAGGATGTCTGCTAGGACAGCTAGCCAATAATTGTTGCAGTTCAACACCCACAAAGTCCACCTATAGTTTAAAGTGCAACTATGCTGAGTGGACCTTAGTTTCAGTTTGAGAGAAAGCAAATTATCTGGTGTGATCAACAGTCTGGACAAAGCTAGCATGCTCAAACCCTCGGTCATGATGACTTGAGACTTCATGGTAGCACACCCATCAACAGCTCCCTAATATTTTCATCTACCCAATTTCACTAACAAAGCTTAGGCCAATGTGTGGTATGGTCTTCAGACAATTTTCCAAAGGAGTCTGTTGAATAAAAATGTTGTCCGAGAAACACCGAGTGTGACTTTCACCTTACATTTAGAATACAGAGGAAATGAAGGTGATTCAAATCTCTGAAAGTGGCATGGTGCATCTTAGCTGTAAAAATGATTATCAACAATGGAATTGTTTGCCATTAAATTTTTCTGATTTGTGATCACAAAAGATTTCAAGATTTATTAGCATAATAATAGAAATTTATTAGAATCCCGATAGAATTTATTATATGATGATCTTATAAAGAAGATTATAATGAGAAATTAAATAGAAAAGTTATGGTGTAAACCAAACTGGAGTAATTGGCTCTGTTTAAGTGTTATTGACTAAGTTCTCAATAGATAATAAAAAGATGAGAAAGAACAAAGCAAAATAATACTAAGCGAAGAATATATATAAAAGACAAAACTAGGCTAAGTAACAGTAATAAGGCAAAAAGTTTCCACAGATACAATGAATTAATCTTTTTGTTCTGATTTCAAGATAAGAAAGAACGAAAGAATATGGTGGATAAAACTTCATCCATTTTTATTGGTTAGGAATAAATTCCAGCAAGCATCTGTAGAATTTGTTTATAAATTTAGGGAGGTGATGTTCTTAGCAGTCATTCCCAGAGAGATTGGAACCAATACATATATTATCAACCATTTTCTTCTTTTTGTTTTTTTTCTTGCTATGCCTCCTAAAAAACTCTTTTTAGGTTATTGGCCCCATTCCTATGAAATGAGGATAAAAATTTAGCACAGAAAAAAAAAAAAAAAAAATTACTGTGTAGAGCTTTCTCTGAAAATTAGAATTTACTATCTTCCTACCACCTTTTCTAACATTTATATCACCCACGTCATTTATCATAATCTTTTAATCACTAACTTCCTACCTTGGGTGGTTCTCGATCCTTGTACTGAATGAATTTTACTCTAAGAAAAATAAACATTCAGCAGGTGAGAGAACTATTTTGTGGAATGACCTTTACAATGGAAAAGATTTATCGGAAATCATTTTTCATGAATTACTCAAAAAGATTTTTTTTTAAATTCATGACCTAAAAAGCTGTTTGAAATACTAGAAAAGCTTGACTTACACATAAATTATCTTTGTCAGCACTTTCCATAACTTCAAATTTCTAGTTTCTAATAATGTTTGTCTTTCTATTATCCTTCCTACTTCAAATTGGGAATGTGGACCACTATCTCTCCATGTTCTTTTTATCTTCTAAATATCATGTTAGTGTCAAATTTTCCAAGCTCTCCTTTCTCATTATATATACCAGAAATATCAACAGTCTCTTTTGGATTTTAAATATAAGTTTCCTTTGTTTTGATTTTCCTTAAAATGTCCTCTTTACTTATATTCTCAGCATCCTTGTATAGAAAAACTTATCTGTTGCCTCAAGTCACCTCTTCATTGATAAGAAAATTGCCCAGCATGCACTGTCATAAGTGAGGATTAATACATCGAATGAATTTGGACACAGAAGCATTTTTACAGTTTTGTCTTTGATGTTTTGTTATTAGCCAAAGGTAATGCTGGTGACTCATTTCTGTTACTTTGTGAAGATGAGAATTTTAGAATTGGTCTTAATCAGCTAAGTATTTTACTTCAGTACTATTTACTAACTTCAGGGTTCCAAAAGATATTAAATTGTAAATTGACTCTTACAATTTATTAGTAGAAGAGAAAGAAAACAAAAGAGAATAACATTATTCTTTTGATCTGATTTTGTTGCAGAGGCAGAAATGGGTAACATAGAAGACAGAACCTTGTTGTTGTTGCTACCGTTGGAGAGGTCAATTCCTTCTTCACCTTGGCAAATGTAAATCCAATTGTCAAATAAAAGAGGACATAGAATAGGGGTAACCATATATACATACTTCTTCAGGTGATTGGAATTTTGAATTAAACTCTTTATTTCGTCCATTGTTCTAGTTCCATTTGCCATGCCTTTTCCAGGTGTCTCAGTTATTTCCTTTTAACTCGACTATTTATTTTTCACCACTGGTATTGAATTCACGATTCTTTCGGTCTAGATACTGGATCTAACCAATGTCTTTATCCACTGGGCCATGCGTCCTTGAGGACATCTGCTTATGAATTTCTGGGACGTATAAATCTAATGTCTAAATTTGTTTTTACCAGTGCTCATATTGCAATTTTTCTATTATTATTATTGATTATTTTTACCAGAGTTTATATTGCAATCTTTGTGTTGTTGTTCGTTGCTTTTCTCTAGCACTCCTTATTACTGGTTCCCATACTGTATTCATTTCTATGCTTGGTTGGCTCAGGAGATTTTTGTGGCCAGACATTATGTGTTGATTCCTTAAATGAAATATAGTGAATATGGCAATGAAAATGAGGATAACAGTCTGAATAATGTAAATAAACATTAGGTTGGGCTGTTTGAATTTTGATAATTTTTTGTCAGTTTGAAATTAAAGTTTTGGTTTTTGAGTGGGAGTAGCTCTGACTGGTCATAATTTTAGTTTTGTTTTGGTTAAAGCAGATGCATGCATTAAGCTGATGCATAGAAAATTTATTATACTATCTACTTATGGTTAAATCCTGTACCACAAAATGTAAGGTACAAAATCCATTTTGTTAGAATATAGAAAGGAAAGTGAAATTCAACTACAGTCAGAAAGAAGTTATTTAAAAACATTCAATATATAATTTAAGATACAGGGTGATTTTTGTGAAAAAAAATCTATATATATATATATATATATAAATAATCAATGTCGATAATACTGTTATAAAATAAAATAAGACATATCTCGGCTGATTTACAGGCAAATACTCAAGTGCGAGAGCCAGATGTGAATGTGACAAAGCCCCATCACAAAATGACCATTATCTTCATTTACAAATGTTCCCGACACACGAGTTCCGGTCAAAAAATAAAATAATATCCAAAGAGTTCTATTTTTCGTCCAATAAAAATGCTTCCCTCCTAATTATACTCACTTTGTTTTTCGAGCCTGTTAAGCCATAAAAAACGCTATAAAAGGGGTCACACGGAAGTTCAACAGGCAGTCAACAGGTGGCCAGGGACGAGACCCTTCACTGTCAGCAGCTGTCAGCAGGAGAGCATCAACCACCGTCAACATGTGTGAACTACTATGAGAGATCGACCTAGATCCGAAGCCGGCTTATGAACTATACCACAAGGTTGCTGTCCCAAACCCTCACATTCCTGTTGAAATAAACCATGTAAATCTATTTCTGCTGTTGTTGTATTTCTTTCTTGCAACCATACGCTTGTCTATAACAATTCTAATATAAAGAAGATCTTAATACTTTAAAAAAAAAAAAATTTCTAGTTTTAAAAAAAGAAAAAACTTATTTTTTCTTTTTTTTTTTTAACTTTTATTACTTCCTCTTGGAAATTATTTTTGCTAACAATAAATTAAAAGGAAAAAAATTCTATTACTTAATTATCATTGAGCAACTTTAATTTTGATGAATTAGACATTAGATTTTCTAAGCTCAGTTTTCTCAAGCATTTGAAACCATTTAATTATTTGAATTAACTCTGGTAATTGAACCAAACTGTAGTTGAGTACCAGACCAGCATGAAAAAACCCTGATGTGGATGTGTCTGGTGTAGGTAAGAGTTGTGTTCTCCTGAATAACTGGATATTTGGACAAAGTAGTCTCAGCATAGATGACATCCCTGCCAAGTTTTGATGGCAGTTGTTGTACCAATTTGCATGTGAAACAGTGTTTGGTCATCAACAAATGATAGCTAATCTGATTGTGGCTACAGTTAAATAAGATCTGTGCTTTTCAGCATCTAGAGGTTCTGTTTGTACTGGCAGTTGGCAGGAAACTACTGAAATTTTCAGGTGTTCATTTCTTTATACATAAAACATATTACCAATATGATTTGGAAAATCTTTTCTAAGAGGGATACGCTGAATAGCACTCAAAGTAAACTAGAATGTAAGAAAAACAATTTTGCTATTTGGTTAATTGGTCAGATCAGGGGAAATTGGTTGGATCAAGGACTTTTCTGCTTTTTCAACTCTCACAACAAACAAATTTTACTATGTCTGCCAAGACAAGTAAAAATATCAGATCTAGTTTTAAAATGATGTTTCTCTTAATACAATGTTAATTCTGCTGCAGGTACTTTCTGATACTAATTTGATTTTCAACATCATTATGCAAATTAACTCATCATTGGTAATTATATCAACATTATTGGAATAAATATGTTAATAAGCTCATCACATTAATGTTCAAATCAATTCATATGACTGGAATATTTTCCTTTCTTTGCTTTTCAGATTATCATAAGAGAAGATTACAAACAAGTTTAATGAAAATGGCTCCAGTAAAGATACACAACTAAAGTCCTAATTGAAATTCATGTGAAAATTTCCCTTGCATTTAAACAGCCCTTGAGGTTCAATGAGTTTATATGAAATATTATAAGAATTTACCAGAACACTGCGATGGAGCCACTTAGCACAACTGTTGAAGAAGGATAAGATTATAATCACCTTTTGCTTCCAATCCATGATTATGTCATTATCTCAGACCTTAGTGTAAAATTCTTAACTTAAATGATACTTCATATGTATTTTGTTTCAATTTTCTTTACACTGATAATACACTTTTGAGAAAATCAGCACTCCCTCACAGTTTGTGTGTTTTTTTTAAAACTTTGCCAAACACAAACTATCAGGTTTCTTCTCTCTATATTTTTGAGTGTACCTTATCCAGGATGCCGATGAAGTTTATAGTAATACGAAAGATGAAAGGAGAGGAGAAACAATACCAAGGTATGATACAAAATATATGACATTAAGCAAGGAAATTTGAAAGAGATGCGAGCAGGAAAAAAGATATAGCTCAGTGAAAAGTTTATAGAGATAAAATGAGTGTCATCAGCAAGATTCATAAAATTAAATGAAGGAATGCTGAAAAAGAAAAGAACAATTAAAAAATACAATCAATAAATTGGAAAATTCTTTCACAACAAAAAAGGAAAACCCCAAAATACACAAAATTCAACAAAAATTGAATCAACATTGTCCAAATTGAACAAGAACAAAACAGGTGAAATTAGCAGACGAAATGATTTCAGCATTGACAAAATTACAGAAATAATAAATTATATACATGACAATGGTGATCTACCAGAAGACCTCAATAAATCCATTTTCATCATGTTACCGAAGAAGCCAACTGCAAATATATGTGAACTCCAATGACCAATCAATCTCATCAGCTACATAACAAGTGTCAATTGTAAGTTAGAATATATTGTTGTCAGCAAAATGAACAGCCCAACATGCAAATTCCAAATTGAGATTCTAAAATCAAGTGAGTACACAAACTTAATTATATAGTGTTTGAACAAATGATGGAACAAAATATGAAGACATGTTAGAATTGTCAAAGTTGTCTTACAAAAGCTAAGCAATGTATTAAGAAACAAGAAAATTTCATTAGAAATAAAGTGTAATAAAGTTGTCACATCCACCAGTTCAGCAAGCTGAAGTAGATTAGCTCACAGACTGAGGATGGTTTTATGCACTGCAATGTGCCAGTGTTTTTTAATGCTAACAAAACTCTAGGTTTCAAAAATTATATATAGGTAATGCATAAAAACTTGATGAACCATTCCAGACAGAATACTAGTAGGAAACTTTGCTCAAAAAAGATATTTTCTAAATGTCTACGTAATTTCTTAGGCAATGAAATAAGACAAGTTTTTTATATATATATATATATATATATATGTGTGTGTGTGTGTGATCGACTCTACTGTCGAGATTTGACGTATGAAGGTCAAGCAGATCAGTTTCCAGGAAACCAACAGCCCGACACCGGCACATGAGATTTGATTATAGTGGTGAAGGGCTCGTGCAGGACCATCCACACTTTTTGGAGGGACAAATACAGAGACCTGGTGCACCGAATGCCACAAAGTTCCTAAACGACCCTCCGCAGGTTTTGAATTCAGAGTTGTCCTTCTCATAGACCAGTTGCCATCCAAGGCTATAGAACACAGTCTGTCCTGCTATTTTACCCATAGCTGGAGGGAGAAGAAGAGGATTCATACCTTTCCCAAGGGTATTAGCACGTAAGTGAATGTAATGGATTCAACTGGAATTCGAACTCAGCTATCCGATTCCTCAATCCAAGCCGATATCCATTACTCCACCGTACCTCTATATATATATATATATATATATATATATATATATACACACATACACACACAGACACTTTTTTGACCTCTGTCAGCTTTTACCTCCACACCAGGGTTATGTTGCTGATCCAGTCATCACAACTGTAAGGATCATCTCCCTGACTATAAAGGTTGCGTGAAGAAAGTAACTTTCTGCTTTTGGTCTTGAGGTCCTCTCTTCATGTTTGCCTTCTTTACCTCTTTTCACCACTTCCTTCTTGGGAAAACACAGATATTGACTTTCCTTCTCTTCTCTACTTACCTTCTCTCTTGAAAAGATGAACTGAATTTGCTTTTCCTTTCTTTGTCATCGCCCCAGATTTGGAATATCCCATTCATTTCTGATGAGCAACCCAGCCCTCCACATTGTTTTTTTTGTATGTTAATTCTCTTAACATGTCATTCACAGAAACACTATCATGATGGCCTATGCTATCATGATTAGTTACTTAGCAACCACACATTTTGGCATCCTTTTTCATCACCATATTGAATTCAACTTAGCAACATGACGTCTTAATTTGGTTTCTCACCAAATTTCTGGATTTATGTAATGACATGCTACATGTGTCATCTTCATTTCAGCACACTGCCATTTTGGGATTTTTCTTACCAGTCCCAAATCCACTTCATTCAAGTGATTTCATTTGAGTTTAAGTTATCCTTTCATCAAGGAATGTAACACATGAACTCCAAAGACTTACCACTTGCATGTGTTTGACATGCCTCTTTTTCTGGACTACTAATTTAACCAGATTTGCATATCTACACACTAACATTTTTGGAACATTTCACTCTCTTACCAGGTGGTGACTCCTATCAGTTCTTACAAATCTACAAATGTGCATATTTATAATTACATTGCTGGTTGTTTGCCAATGATAAAATTTTAGGCTTTGTTGTAACTCAGTTTTTGGTGTCAATATTTTCCTGTATATTCTTTATATTAAGATTTTAAGAAAAAATAAATAGGGGCCTCTCTGTGGGTCACAATAAATTATCTAATATGAATTCTCCTATATGGCAATGAATGCTGAATATCAATCGCACAGATCAAGAAGAGACTTCAGACAACAGAAAATATGTTTCTATAGAATAATGATTGACAGTTAATAAAGTTGTAAATAGAAACAAAAAAAAAAAAAAACTTATAATTATATATCAGAAAGAAGCAAGTGAAATTTTTTGGACACATAATTATGAAAGTGGACTCGGAGAATTTGACAATTACAGACATGTTGAAGAAAAGCGAATTAAAGGAAAGTAGTGAAGAAACTAACAAACTTGTTTAGTTGGTATGTAAAAAATGGATTAGCAAAGATAGCAAAAAGACAAACTTTACTAATATCAACAATTTTTTTGTTTTTTGGATTTTTTTCCTAAGCTTCACTGGTATGGAAAAAGTCCTACTGCAGCAGTCTATGCCCAATCTTACTGGCTTTGTGTGGTTCAACCTGTATTAGCTACTATCATTTCCTACAGGCTGCTTCTTCTACGTGATGTATCCCTTCAGTATGTGGAGATAATTCCTTCATCTTTTGCCTGTGCCCCTATCAATAGAAATTTATAAAATCTTTTAAAACAGTTTTTCAAGAAAATAGGTTCCTCAAGTCCGGTTTTGATGGGGGTTTCCTTCCTAAACATTTATTCATTGTAGTATGAAACATCAACCTCTTGATTCTATCATTGTTTTCTCTTCGCGTTGCATGCGATCACCATTTTAGTTGTTGCTGCAAGTAGTGTAGCTCATTATCTGGTACAGTTCTTTCTTTGTGATTCTGCCGTGCCAGTCCACAAATTTCCAAAAAGGATAGTCTTTGCAAAGACACACAGACTTCACTTGCTCAAAGCCATTTTAATTCTTGATCAGAAAATGCAGTTTCATACAGTTGACAGTTCAGATATTTCTGTACAGATTTATCATGTGTGACATCCATATGAAAATCTGACAGCACCATTTACAAAAAATTACTGCTTAAACATAACCTATCAATGTCCATCATGAAATTTAATATTAATTATAGATTTCTACTAATTAAGCCCCACTATCACTATAGATTTGTACAGTGGATATTCATCAATTAATTTTTCCTATGAATGATAATGTTATTAGTAGCCATTAACATTAATGTCATTATTAACTATTAATATGGCAATAAAGGGTAATGTTACTATTAGTCATTTCTTAAATAAGGAGATATTTGGAATTTACTCACCAAACAGCCAGTTGAAATCCAATATATTTAAACAATTTTTCAGGAAAATTTTTCATCAAATCAACTTAAACCAGTGTTCTTTCCAGTACTGACTGGGGCTGTCTTGTGAACAGTTTTTTCATATAGTGTAGACCATCAATATGCAGACTGAAAATTCAGCTTTCTTACTTTTTAAATCTGACTATTGTGGGATACGCAGTGTGGTGGAATGGATAACAGCTCAGGAGGAGAAATTGGAGAGCTGATTTTGAATTCCTGTTAGGTTCATTATAATTATTTATGTGCAAATGCCCTTGGGAAAATATTAAGCTATGGGTAAAATAGTTGGCAACTAGTCTATCATAGAAATAAATGACAACCTACTGCCAGAAAACCTAGTCAGTCATGAATTTAAATAGACATGATCATCCAAGGGTGTATTACATATAGCACTTGACTAACTGATTATCACAAGATTTAAATTGGCTGTGCAATCAAGTGAAAAAAATTCTCCAAAATTTGTATCATGGTCTGAACCTGTAAGGATACTTAACATCAGGAAACCAAATCACATTGAAACCTCAGTTCCCATAAAATCTCTGAAGTGATATCAAACATGATTAATACCTAGACGGGTGACCACTTGGGAAGACCAGGTGCTGTAAACTTGGATGTGCACATGGTGTAATAGATAATGGTTTGAAATTTTTAATCAGAGAGCAGTGTTCCAATACACATTAGGTTCATTATATTCAATTATGTGTAAATACCCTTGGGAAAGGGTATGGGATCCACCCGTTCTTTCCCTAGATATGGGTTAATTAGTAAGAGCATTATTATCGCAAAAATCTTACAATTTTTCATGGGATTAAATATCCAGAAAATTATTGGTACACTGTAGAAAATCAATCGGTTTAAAAAATCAGAAAGAGAAAGTTGAAATGTCTGAGGAAAGTGGGTTTGGAAAAGCAAGAGGCAAAGAGTGTATAATCTATTTTCATGCTTGTGTAAATGTTTGGCAGAACAGGTTAGAGAAGCAATAGCCAAATGACAAGATTCTCAGAAAATTGTGGAAAGCCATGACAACCTACATCTTAAAAGGACATGGACACATGGAAGAAGTATTTCTTTAAAATATATATATTTTTTTAAGTAATTATCAAAAATTTAATTGATAGTGAATAGGTGATTTTTGAGTGATTTTTTAAGTCAATTTTTTGAAACCAAAAACTGACATGCAAATTATGATTATTTTTTTTTACAAGTCAACACCTTTTCACACTTTTTCACTTTTCAGAAATATCTTGATTAATGCAGAATGCATATGATTTTGATATTACCATTCCACATTCATATGACTTGCATGCACAATGTATAAAATAAAGCAAAACTCTGAATAATATTCAGATTATTCTTCTATATGCCATATCAAATCAGGACATTGGTGATCATGGCTCGCCACAATTTTCTATCCTCTATAGCTCTTAATTTTTTTTTTTTATTCTTCAAACTATTAGAAATATTTTATAGTCTCTTTCTTTTGATTTTTGAAGAGTAAATTCTACAAAGAATCATTTTCAGCTTGGGATATTTACTAGAATTTTTTTTTTTTTTAATTCCAGAAAAATCTCCTTAAGTGAACACTGAAAGCTGGGGAAATAAATTTTAGGAATTGATTGACCCACAATTTCCATGGTAACAATAAGAGTACAGAAACAAATAAACATTGCAAGTTCTTTTAAATTTGGCTAATGTTAATAATACTGGAGAAAATAATTACGTTTTTGCAGACTCGTGAAAACCAAACTGGAGCCAGAAAAAAGAAAAAGCATCCAGTTTTTCTCACTTAATCAACTCCAACAATCTGCTGACGATTGAAGCTATTTGTCAGACAAATTATCATGAGTAAAATCTTATTGCATGATAAGATATATTAACATTCAAGTCTTCACAATAAATATATATACATATATATATATATTCTGCAGGGCCTTCATTTGGCAATAGTGTTGCATTTGAAGACAGAAAGTCTTTAAGTCATGCAAAAGATTTATTTGAAAACTGAGTTAAGTATACGGCAATATTTTTAAATCACATATTCATAAAAATTTGAATTCACTTAATTTATGAATGTCTTATCTCAAATTAAAAATAATTTCTTCAAAATGAAGAGTAATTTCATTAAAGTATTTATAATATTCTTACATATTTTATGAAATATAAATTTATCAAAAACACAATTCCCCATAAAATTTTAAGCTGAAAGTTTTGACTAATTTCATTATGTGGAATAAATTCGTTACTGCATATGGTTTTTCTATAACCACTGCCTAATGACAATACTTAGAGAATTAGTCTGCAAAAAATTTAAATGCAATGTCAATTGCTATATACTGTACTCCTTATTACTATTTTGCCTTTCTGCTCATTATTAATATTTATATTCCTCAATCTTCCACACACTGTAACGCCTTTTGTCTTAGTGGCCTCACTGCCTTGCATGGGGTGGATATTGATTAAGAAAAAGAAAAATGTATGAGGGGCCAAGTAGGTTTAAACCTTTAAATCAGTGGCCAGCTTTGAATTCCACTAGGACCAATTTCTCAGTTAGGTAATTCTCAATATCAACCTGGGGATTATGATCCCAAATGTGCGACACTCTTCAGAAGTACCTGGAATCTCATATTGACCCAAGCATTGATTCGACCAAACTGCTTAAAAGCCATCATGAATTGTGTGAGCATCAAGTTACAACTTATCATGATTGATGGCTTGAAAGTACTGACCTTATTCAAGACTTCATCACATCAGATTATGTAACCTCTCCCAAAAACCCTAACCAAGGTTCACTCAGCATAGTTCCAGCATAAACCACAGGTGGGCCTGTGGATGGTGAAGAAAAAAATCTATCTGGACATGCATCTGCAACAGGGATTAATGAGCCATCCTAGCAAACGATTGTACCTGAATATAAACAGCCAGCTGTATATAATCGTTCAAAATCTTTATTGTCATTTAACACAGAAATCATTAACCATTCATATTATACAGAGGTTGGTTGTTTGTTGTTTGGTTGGGTTTTATGGCATATTAACCACTGTACGTCATTTAATGGCAAATTTAGTTATATATATATATATATATATATATTAAATATATAGTACTATTAAACATATAGCTGGTGATATTATTTTTTCAAAAACGTATAGCTGGCAACATTACTTTTTCAAGAACATTATCCGAGGCCTTGCTGTTGGACGTAGTTTATTATCATACCCAGGATGCAGATATAGTTTGTCGTCATACCCAGGACTTTGTTAAGGTCTGGAAAAAACTGGGAGTACACTGTTTGCCCATAGCTGGGACCCCAATAGGTGCTACCACCCTGGGAATACCAGCAATTAAGAGATGGTTCCACGCTCCTCGAAACCTCCTGATCAGAGGCCTTGCTGTTGAATGCAGTTTAACATCATACCCAGGATGATTATACAGAGGGTGCAATGCTCAATTTAATTCTTTTTACTATCAAAAATCAAAAGATTCACAATGTGCTCCTACCTTTTTGATCCAAGAAAAACCAAGAAGTACTGTTGCCAAAAGTGGTTGTGCTTCAGAACAGTTGCCATTGGTCAAGACTGGTAAGCAAATGCAAACAATTACAATATTTCAAGGCCTACTAAAGTCAACCGGATCTGATTTTTTTTTTTTTGACTGGTAGCACAGTGAACACAGATTCTTTTTCAAAGTCAGGCTGTTTGTTCCTTCATCACCACAATTGTATATAATTTATGCAATCAATTTTCAATATCTCTAGTTTTATAAAAACTTAGAATCATATATTTAATATACTTTAAAAGCATCTCATTTTAAAAGAATTACTGTAATCTAATTGAATAATCTAATAAAAAAAAAAACACTTCCTAAAAGATAAAATTCCAATCACTATTTATGAATTGATGTGCATATAGTCTTTCTGTTATTACATAAATTAAAATTAGCCAGCTGAGTACTATTGCCAGCCAACAAAGTTGCTTCTCCCTTTAGCTATGGGATAAATAACAGAGCAAATAGGGCTTTCTAACTTCAGTTGATAAGCAGTCTTGGAGAAGATTCTGAATTTTAAAAAAATGGTTGGGCAAGAATCGAAACCAGTATAGCATCACCTCAGGTGGTGTGGCTGTAAACCTAACTTCCACATGGCATCCACAGCTTCATCGAACTAACTGGCAAAATGTGAATGAGGAAAGGTTTCCTTACAGATTTTCAAACAATTTCAGATTACTCTTTAAAAATACAAACAGAAATAACCTCCTTTTTGTCAGAGTTCAAACAAAATTTAATAATTTTCTAATATCCTGAACACAGACATGTAATATCTAAACTGATTTTCAGGAGACAATAATTCTAACGTTAATATTATCCAAAGACTGAGGTCAGAATTATTTTGAAAGAAATCTAAATATTCCTAACTTTTTACTTCTTTTATTTGAATCAAATTGTTGATTTTACAAACAAACATCTGCAAAATCTTGAAAGCAATAATGACATATCAGTGTCTGATTTATGTTGCTGTGTTGCACGAAGTTAAACGAGGTTGGAAGAAATGCTGTTCTTGATTTAGTATTTATCTGAACAAATCTAGTGAACTATTCTGAAAACTCCCCATTCTCTGACTTTAAAAAAATCTGACAAATGAGATTAAATATTATTTTCAAGAAAAAAAAATAAATATGATCACCAGCTTTCATTCTCTTTGGCATAGTAAAATAAGAAAAAAAGTACAAAATGTGACTCTTTACCATCCCCGTTTAACCTTGCTCTGCAATCCATTTAACACGAACTCAATAGATAGGTTACTCATTGCTTCCCTCCCTATATCCAGAGGGTGTTAAATTTTCTAAGGTCTCTCTCTTTATAATGTGTCCCAGAAATAAGAGAATAGGAAAGTGATTGGCAGAATTTCAAAGTAAATTAATATCTAATTAATGAAGAACAATTCTTACTTCATTCTCTTAACCTAACTCTCGCAAGAATATTTATAGAATATAAATAACATGAAATGATGTTGTCTTCAAAACTCTGAATATGACAATATGGTTTTATATGATTTAGAATTTTTATGCAACCTTTACCAGTTATGGATAAGATAGTGGTAGGTGTTGTTAAAGCACTGAAATTGCTCAGCATGGATTCCAGAGGAAAATCAATTTTTCACCTTCTCTGAACAAATTATTGGAAGCGTTTATGTAAAAGTTGGGCTCATTTTTAATTAGCAGGTGGGACAAGGTTATTCACAAATAATTGTTAGGCAAGGACGAAGAATTCGCTTCTCAGGAGGATTAGCATTAACAATCTACATACTACTTATTTGAAGCATAGAAGGGCATAGTTAACACCTCTTTCCCTTTACTCTTTTCATATAGACAACACTGGTGGCTTATTTGAATTTTTTTTTTTTTTGATCACACAGTACAAGGTCTGAAAGCCACTTGAGGTAGAGGGTTACAGAGTAAAATGCACGGTTTATGCTGATAGGTGGTGAAGATAACGGTTACTTATAGACTTGAAGAGGTTAAGATTGGAAGCATTGGGAAAACACCCATTTAGGAGTCAATTCCACAAAGCAGCAGTTCACAGGAAGAAGCTGATTGAATGAAGCTTACATCTTACAAATGAAATACAAAGGAAATGAAGTCGGTTCACTATGATACGGGGAGTCTTAGTTATGAAGGTTAGAACTGAGCAACATTTCCTATCACTGTTTTCACATCAGTATATAAAATTTATTTTCTGTAAAAGATCCTGCATGTGAGCACAGAATGAAGTGATATTAACAATTTTGATAATAGTTATCTGAAAGGTGAAATTTCAAAGTTAGAGCTCTCCCCCTTTTTCTTTTTTCATGACAACAGTAGTGACAGCTTATTTATCATAGCTTTCACATCAATATAATTTTTTTCATGGAAAAGATTCTGGACTCACATACATGATCCAGAATCTTGTTAAGAGATTCCTCTTTTAGTCCATCGACAAATTGGCCTGAGCTGGGAATCCATTCAAGTTTATATATAATCATTTGTTCCTACATTTTGTGAATAATTGCCATTGAGTATCTCATCCAATATTTGTGCAGACAAGTGACCAGAATAATGCAGGGCTGCATTGTTAGTTTTACATGAAAAAAAAAAAAAATATGCAGACTGAGTTCCTGAATATTTATGTGATTTTATGTGCTTTGTTTCCATTCCAACATTCTCCATGTTAAAAAATATGTTATTAAAGTTCTTTTTTTATCATCATGTCAAGTAAGTAACCAATGAAGTAGGGTGCTTGGTAAAAGGGAAGAAATACTTTGGTTCTCTCTTTATTCTTCAATACTTGCATTAGGTGTTAATGTATCGATCACCTAAACATGGCGGAAGAAAGGTTAGGTCTTTTTTAGTTTAACTTGGTTTGTTTTGTTTCATGGTATATCAATCTCAATGGGTTAATTAATACAGACAAAATTCTTATTGTTGGTAATATTTTTTTTTTCTTCAAAAATTTATTGCTGGTAAAACATTTTATAAAGTATTTCTGGTATTAAAACCTATTTTTACACTTTCATAGTGTTTTGACCTCAGTTTTGGGGTTAACTATTTGCCTATAGTTGGGACCCTAACATATGCTACCACCCCAGGTCAGTGTGGACCTGGAAACACCAGCAATTAAGATGTGGTTCCACACTCCTCAAAACCTGATCAAAGGCCTTGCTGTTTGATGTAATTTATTATACTCAGGATGGCGGAAGGAAAGAAAAGTTATCTCAAAGAAATTAATTCCAAAACTGAGTTGTACCTGAAAAACGTTATATAGAGAATGAGAATATACAAATATTTCAGATGAAATGTACATCTTACAAGAAAAAAATTCCTAATACATATGAAAAATAATGATGTCGTATATGAAGGGACAACTCTAGAGAAAGTCTTATTTGTAATGTCACTAGGAAGGATAAACCTAGTCCTAGTGATATGATTTATGTTACCTATTTACGATATGATATTCACTCATTTGCTGAAATGCCACTGGTTACCACAACAGTCTCCAAGTATGTCCAAGTAAAGATCCATTTTGGTCAAAAGCTCAACAGCAATTATCATCACACACAAACTCAAGGCCATTTAAAATAGTAAATTAATTTTGTAAAAAAAAAAAAAAAAAAAGAAAAAAAAAAAAAAATAGTATTTGCCTTCTGCATTTCTACAAGTGATTAGTGTCAATTGGACTCCACTTGTTTCCTGGTAATAAATTCACATATAAATGATCTTCTAACCAAAACATCTGATTGCTGTCTTCCACAATAAACTATTCACAATGATTGACTTTACTTAAAAAAAAAAAGAACAAAGTCATGCTTTATTCCCGACACCATTTAACTACCAATCATTTTTATATGTTGACTCTCAGCTAATCAGCAGTGGGAGGAAGTGATGTCACACTGATTTTGAGTGTCACCTTCATCTAAATATACAATAGACTTTTGCTGGATAAAATCATATATTTAGTCAAATATTTTGAATCATGTTTGACTTTTTTTATGGACTATTTGTTTATTTGCTCACCTTGTTTGGCATTTTATCTTATCACTTGAACTAAAAGCAACGATATGGATGTCTAAATGAAAAAAATAATTGAATATTGTCAATAATTCCAAATATTGTAGCAAAAATATTTAAATGAGAACTTTTTTTTTTTTTACCAAATATTTTGCAACATTTAATTTTAACTTTTGTTCTGTGGATTCACAAAAAATCATTAAAAAAATGAAATAATTCAGATATTTCTAAAAATAATTCAATTATAAATGTTATTTCTAACTTTTTAGCCAAGCAAACTATCTTCCCTAGAAGAGCATTTACTGTTTCAATTCTAACAAAAACGTTTGCCTGAAATCAAAGATCAGATTTTGATGTGCATTGGTCTTTTCAGTATTTTTATACACTATCAAATCTTAGATATTAACAGTAAAACTGTAGTATAGAATCCAAGTATTAGAAATGAGATGTTACAGAACCCTTCTAAGCATCTGTCAGAACACACTATAAATGATGCAGTGCTAGACGCCATCAGCCAAGAAAATCAGAAGCGTTATTAATAAGAAAAAGTTGAAAAATGACTACGTCTTAAAAGCCAACAATCTTTCCACAACCAACACACAAGGTACCACCTTCAGCAAAAGAAGTAAACAGAGGAAAAAGATGACCTGACAATGTCATTGAATGGACTGGAAGATACTTTGCAGAGACTCAGACATTGAAATGCAACTGAGACATATAGAGGAAGCTGGTCAGGTACCCAACTGTGCAGCAACCCTATGACCATACCTTGTTGTGTGAATGATAATGGTTATGGAAATACTACTTCATACTAATTTTAAAATTCAAATGACAGTCTTATAATAAAAAATAATTAGGTATTCACAAAAATTGTCACTCGGTAACAATATTAATGGCAATGCAAACAGTTTTGCTTTTAGTACTACTAAGATATTTTCTGAAAATAAAATGAAATACATGTTGACTATTTTTTATCAAACTCTTTATGGATTTTTTTTCTTGGGTTCTAAAATCTTCCCAATAAGAATAATAATCAGTTGTAACTTAAAGTAAAATCTCATCTAAGTGGCTGTTTTAGAGTGACAAATATAACAGTGATTAGGAATTTATCAGTTCATTGCAATATTAAAGGCAATGAAGATTGTAAAGATCATACCAGTAAGAATAATTATGTAACTATGTACACCCAGGAAGCATCCGATATAAAGACGGATAATGAAGAAAATCATTCCAGTCATAAAATATTGATATTAGGTTGGTGCAAAAATAATGACGTAATAATGTCGTTTTTTGACGTTAGAAAAATACGTCAAAAAACAACATTGTTATAATAGATGTCAGAGATCTGTCTGTAAATGTAAACTTCTTCCATGTATAAATTTGTGAATTTTTTTCACTGCAAATATTATTACTCATGTCTCTTTTTCAATCTGGCTCTAGTTTTTTTGTTTGTTTTTTTTCTGCCAGTAGTAGTAAATGTGAAGCATGTGTGGCAGCTTTCATGTTACCGTCATCATATTTATATAGAATTACTACTCCTATACCATAGTCCCTAGCATCTGAAGCCAATACAATTTCTGCTTTGGGATCATAGTGCACTAATGATAAGTCTGAAATTAGTACTTTCTTGATTTCTCCAAACACCTTCTGACACTTATCAGTCCAGTTCCACTTTATGTCTTTTTTTAAGCAAATTTTTCTTGTGGAGTTTTTCAATTCAGCATATTAGGCATAAAGGTTTGATAATAAATAGTTTGCTAGTCCTAGAACTGCTTGTAATCTAGTAACACTTGTTGGAGGAGGGATATTCTTAAATGCCCTTGCCCTCAACAGATATGATTGATGATCATTTTTGTCAATGATTTGTCTGAGGTACATTATTTTAGGCTAAAACAATTTACATTCCTTACTGGGTTTGAAACCGTATTTTTTTCAAAAACTCCTTTCACAGGCCCAATATGTTGTTCCTTAGATACAATCTTTATTATTTTTTGCCCTTAACCCTTGAATGAAAATTAACTCTTTAAACATATCTGTAAGGTTGTTTAATTTGAATCTTTCATTCCTTGTTAAGGATTCCAGCATCTGACAAATTCTTCATACACTTCCAGTGAGTATTGAATAATGAACTTTTCTTATTAAAAATTTTAGTCAGAATATTTACTGTTCCTTCAAAGCAAAAATATGAGGGAACTGTCTGAACAATGAAAATAATGTAAATAGTTACAATACCTCATGTGGCACCATTTAACGAGGCAGAAAGGGAAAAGAAAGAAAAGAAGAAAAGGAGAGGCTAAGAACCAAATCCTGAGTGATAAGCAAAAACACACACACAGCTAAGAGACAATGGATAAAAGGATATTTTGATAAGTAACAAATGGCGAAAGAGTGTCATTACAATCACAGGGAAATTCTGAGTAAAAAGAAAGGGAAAGAAGGAAAGAATCAGATATGTTTTGGCATCGGCTGTGTTATCTAAGGATATGAAAACAAACTATTGGTACGGGAAGACATCTTATCAACTACAGACCGGCTGGCCAAAGAAAAAAAAAAATTCAAATGAAAATGTTATTTCGTTAAGTGACGAAAAACAGGCAACTAAAAGGACTTGGACAGATATGAAAAATTAAAAACCACCCACGAGCATCCGACGGAACATCCTTGGCCTGCCATAATAAAATTTTGTTATCAGGAATTTGTACCGAAGGAAAATGAATGTGTTTTTTTTTCTTTCTTCGAGGCGACAGACTGACTGGAACTTTGGAGATGTTTCTTTTTGAGACCGTGTTAAGAAGACCACACATTCTGATAATTAGCGATAAAATACCTGACGTAAGAGAAGAGATAATTTTTTTTTTAAGCAAGATATTTTTTTTTCTTCCTGAAACAAAGCCGCAGATTCGTTCACGCCCGGCTAAGACATCATTGGTCGAGTGGTGATCACGTGATGCACGAGGGAGGCTGTTGCCGCCCATCTGGAGGATGAGTAAGAGAGGTTGCCACGAAGATGTGGGGAGGGCAGATCACGCCCCTCTGAAGTATGATGAGAAGGTGGGAGTGAGGAAAAGTTCCCAAAAATGGAAAAAGGTGGAAATTCCTAACCAGAGAGGTGGATATGTATTTAGAATTATCGAGGAACCCCCCGGCGCTAACAAACTCACCTCGGTTTTGGTCGGCGCCCATATAAACGAGCCACAACGAGCAGAAATGAGTCGAGTCCCAGCAGTTCCCAGAGTCAGTCTCCGGTTGAGGCAAGCCTCGCAGATAGCTGACCAGGATTCACGCACATTCCGGACCCATCTTCAAACCAAGAACAATTATTTTGAAGAGCGACTTAGATCCAGATCACCGAAATAAGTTTTTCTTTTGACTTTCGTCCAAAGACCCACCGAAACACCAATTTCTTAGAGAGCAGACGACTTGAAGTGTTAAAACTTGCATAGCAGAAAACGACGTGTCACAATCCATAGAACGGGTCGGGAGATAGATGCAGTCCTATGTATCGAACAACAAGACATAAAGTTTGTTACCTTTTTCTTTGATACCTTGAACTTTTGAGTTTTCATTTTATTGCCTTTTATGCATATTTGTGTGGTATCACCCCCGTTGATCTCGGTTTGCAGTACGGCCCCGACGACTGATTGATTTCCTCTGCCTAGATCAATTCACAACGTGGGTAGGCAGACTGGGAATCAAAGTAGGACGTCACAGTTGGTGCCGTGGTAGACTGGGATAGAACGACACGGTTGGCGCTGCAACCAGGGGACGACGTCACACTCATCTTAGAAATATAGACAGATAATATCATCAACATATGGTATGCAGAAAACGATGCACTGTCATTTATGTGCCATGCGTGATACATGCTTAAATGATCATGTAGCTTTTGATAGATGTCCGACAAGTCAGGTTTTTCCCCCGCAGTAGGTTTCCAATTCTTTCTACAGTAGACCATTTGCCATCCAAGGCTTTATAGAAACCGGTCTGTCCTGCTATTTTTCCATAGCTGGTGGGAGAAGAAGAGGATTCATAACTTTTCCAAGAGTATCAAGCATGTAAGTGAACATAATAGATTTGACTGGAAGTCAAAATCGGATTTCCGTCTTCCTCAATCTGAGCCACTATCCATTACTCCACCACGACTCGCAGTGATGACAAATGGAAACGTAAAAAGTATTTTAAGAGAAATGAAAACAACTAAGCATTAAAAAGTGTAAAACAAGGATGCATCATCTAACAAGATTCAACCTGTAGAATAAGGTGATCCAGAGAGAACTAGAAAACCAACGAGAACTTATTAAGAAGCACCATCTTAAACAGTTAAGATAGAAAACTGACACTATGTTGATGAGAATGTCAAATCTTCTTGACACGTTAAAAAAAGCATGAAGATGAATTATTAAATTTAGGAAAATGACATGCATGTTCACCAGTAAAAAGGACATTGGAAAGTGAGTTACAAATTGGGAATATCATAATCAACCAAGTACAGGAATTTAACAACCTGAAAAATATTCTGACAATGGAAATTGTGTCGCAGAAATCCAAACGTACAATTGAGAAACAAACACTGGCTTCCATAATCTAAAAGTATTAAAACACATACAAGTTTTTTTAGAAACATGTAACATCCATCCTCATATATGACCAGGAAAAGTGGAAAATTTCCTCATAAAAAAAGATTAAACTTAATATATTCAAGGCAAGAGAGCTAGAAAAGAAAATCAGCAAGCTTGTTTATTTACAAGAATAATTTTATATTCTAAAAACTAACGCAATATTTACCATTTAACAATTTATAAAGAAATAAATATGAAAATGTTTTATTCATAAATTTATGAACATGTACAAACTTATGACAATATGTGTACTATAATGAAATAGTTATTTTAGAAAGTTTGAATCAAGTAGTTGATGTTTTACCAACTATTCAAATAAACAATAGTGTCAATAGAAAATATAATAAATAAATGGTGTTATTTTTTTGCCGATTTTCAAGAACAAACAAAAATGTATAAATTTACTTTCATGTTTATCTTTTCTTACAATTCTAATTAACTCTTTTAAAAACAACAGTACCAAGGAGTGAAGGTAGTTAAAACAGTAGCAGTGTCAAGGGGAAAACCATTTGATGCTACATTTTTTTTTTGCATGCAGATAAATAATTACCTTACAAAATTTATCTAAATAAAAACCAGAGTGCAGGTTGAAAAAAATGGTCAGTGTTTAACATTGCTTAAAATAAAGGGCAGAAACCTGTGGAGAGTTATAATCCTTCACACTCTTAAGGAACACAGCACATAAAAAAGTAAAGAAAATAACATCTTTTCAAGGCAGCAAAAGCGAGACAATTTCCTTACAAATGAGGAAAAGACAAAAAATGACTGGAGATGTTTTTTTATTCTATGAATGCTGAGAACAACAGACAGCACAGGTGACAAATTAATAAGTATTGAAGCTGCAACAAAACTGTTACTAAAATGATAAGCACGCAACTGATGTGTTTGGAATGTAAGAAAAGAAAACTTTAAGAACTTAACACTAACAGGACATGTTGAATGCAAAAGAAGCATAAGAAAACGGCAAGTAACCAACTTGAGAGGTTTAGGCAAACGGATTATCAATGATCAATTACCACAACGACAAAACATGATTACAAATGTCTCGGTATTGCTGAGAACAAAAAAAATAAAAATAAAAATATAACATTAGAAGATGTGGAGAACCATAATCTCCAGCATCTTGAAGAAACTGGTACATAGTTTACCAGGCTTCAAGTTTTACAACTTTTAATGGTAAACCAGAAGGAATTTTCTGCTGAGCATATACATCTCTCTAAAATAAGTAAATGAAATAAAAAAAAAAAATGCCTGGTTTAATTAGTATATTACTATTATTTTGACTTTGCAATTAGGACACATATACTTTGAATAAGAATTAAACTACTGAAATTTCTAAGCCTTATGATGAAGGAATGTTTGGAGAATATGACACTCACAGACATACTGAACTCAAGAAAGAAATATAGGACAGCAGTGAATAACATACCTAATGAGCTTGTCTAATTCATTGGTAGAACAGGGATTAGGAAAGACAGCAAAAAGAGAAACCTTACTTAGAGCAACAATGAACAGAAAATTGTGATGAGCCATGATCACCCACCTCCTGAAAGTATACAGTATATAGAAGAAAGGTAACTATTGCTGGCTGCTCACCTTGCTGGGTTTGAGATTTGTTTTAAATACATTTTTTTTTAAACTTAAATGGTGTATAAAGAAATCCAAAAGAAATAATTCAAAATTATGTCACAATTACCATTTAATGTGTTTATGGAAGACTAAGAAAAAAGTGCAAATTAACTATTTGATAAGTTTGCAGAGAAAAATCAAAAGGATTATTAATTGTGAAAAGAGAATATTTGGTTGTCAGCAAATGAGGAAGGCAAAGTTACAAGCTATATACAAGGTACATCCAAATAAGCAGATACAAAAATTTAACTATCTAGTTTGTAGAATAATAAATGACAAAGAATAACAGAAATAGAAAGACATAGGAATAAAGAAAGGTCCCTTTCAGAAAATACAAGTATTCAAAAATAAGAAAATGACCTGAGAAACAAAAAAAAAAAAAGAAAAAAAAAAAGGAAAGTAAAAAATGTAAAAATTAGTGCTGAGCTGCTATGTAACCTCTATTCTCTTATATGGTGAAAATGCTGGACAATCTTATCAATGAAAACTTGTAGCAACCAATATGTGAATGAATGCTGAAACTATCATACTTTACACTTGATAATTCTTCAATAAATACTCAATGATGACATTTTTATTTACAACTGTTGGATTTAAACAAAAATACTTACACATCTGAAAAAGACACATCTTACATTATATATATATATATATATATATATATATATATATATATATATGTGTGTGTGTGTGTGTGTGTATTTTTCATTTCAACCTTTGGAAGTCTGATGATCCAGAGCCCTGTTAAAGGGGTTGTGGTGAAATAACTTATTACATGGAACCTTAAATTGGTCTGTTTTTATTCAAACATATCTGCTCCGAATTTTACATTGAGCTCTCTGGATATCATCCTCCTTGGGTCTACCCATGTGGATTACCTAGTTTTGCATAAACTATATATATATATATATATATATATATATATGTGCCCATTTCATTGAATATGACAGACATCATCTACATGCAAAAAAAAAAAAAAGGCTAAAAATAATGGAAAATAAATAGAAGCAAAAAAAAAAAAAAAAAAAAAAAAATACAACACTTAATAATATTAACTATGAAGATGGACACAATATCTTGACAATCTTTTGAAAAATGAAAACATGATATAAATACATACATGCAACAAACTATTTCTTATTTAGCAGTTAAAATATTTAATCCTTGAAAATGACTAAATGTATAACCGAAAGTGCTCAGATTAAAAGAACAGACAGTTTTTATATAATTATCTGAAAGAAAAAAAATTATTAGATCGCATGAGAAATTGTATAAAAAACTAAATCAAAGCACCTTTTCTGTCGTATTCAATGAAATGTGCATGAAAGAAGGAGTGCTGCTTAAATGCACAAATATATATATATATATATATATATATATATATATATATATATATATATATATATATATACATACACACACAACTACAATGAAAGAATGCCCCGAACAGAAAAGGAAGCCATGGAGGAACTTGCTGAATTATACAAAATTACCAACAATAAACAAGAACTTCTGGAAGAAGGAATACAAAAATTGAACAAAAATATGGACACTATACTTCTACAAATCACATTGCAGCAAACCAGGGAACACAACTTCTACACAGAAACTCAGATGGAATATTTCAAAAAACAGTGTGGATGCCTAGAAAATATCGAAACACAGTGTGGATGCCTAGAAAATATCGAAACACAGTGTGGATGCCTAGAAAATATCGAAACACAGTGTGGATGCCTAGAAAATATCGAAACACAGTGTGGATGCCTAGAAAATATCGAAACACAGTGTGGATGCCTAGAAAATATCGAAACACAGTGTGGATGCCTAGAAAATATCGAAACACAGTGTGGATGCCTAGAAAATATCGAAACACAGTGTGGATGCCTAGAAAATATCGAAACACAGTGTGGATGCCTAGAAAATATCGAAACACAGTGTGGATGCCTAGAAAATATCGAAACACAGTGTGGACGCCTAGAAAATATCGAAACACAGTGTGGACGCCTAGAAAATATCTAAACACAGTGTGGACGCCTAGAAAATACCTAAACACAGTGGGGACGCCTAGAAAATATCTAAACACAGTGGGGACGCCTAGAAAATATCTAAACACAGTGGGGATGCCTAGAAAATATCAAAAAATCACACATCCAAGAAGCATAAAAAATGAAGAGATAGAATCTCTGGATGTGGCACAACCTACTTAAAACAAGCATTTTTCAATGCCATCAAAAATAAGGACACCACAACAATATACGGAAGTCTCACAGAAATGGAGGAAACATTTATTCAAAAGAAATTCCATGAAAAAAATCAATCTGCAAGATTTCAAAAAAAGAAATAAAAATTACGCCAAGCTAAAAAACAAAAAAAAAAACAATAAAAGTAAAAACATGATCTAAAATCAAAACAAAACAATACTCAACACAAAACAATTACATGCGATATCAGCAAATACAGAGAAAACCGCACATCAGAGGTAAGAACCCGAATATATACTACCACACAAACACTCCCGACATATACAATTATGAAAATATACTTAACAACGCACAAAAAAAAAAAAAAAAAAAAAAGAAACCTTTACAATATACCATTACATCATAACACAAACAAATATAGGTCAGAATACACACACATTCACTAAGCCAGCACTTACAAATACCACCTAACATAACGAACCAAACTTAATAATCACTACCCATACCAAGGAACACAATCTAAATTACCCAAAAATCACCATATACAATCAACAGAGAAACATAAAATCCAGAAACATCTGGAACACCCCTTATAACAACAACAGATACACTTAGACAGAGCCATCTAGAAACAACAACCCCAATTTTAGCAAGAGAAACACTCACTGGCTAGAAAACCCAAAATGATTAGAGAGAGGTTAACTCTTGGAAGATCTGGGATGTTGGAGGGAGACATTCATTGTTTTTTTTACAGGGCCCTGTCCAAGAAGCAGGACAAGTTTAGATGGTACAAAACCCAAAATAATAGACCTATGTACACTTGTGGGGGACAAGGTCATCTTATTGGGGTTGGGCCTAGATTGCTGCCCTGCTCTGAGAGGCAGTGTGGCAGACCTGAAGAAAGACATTGGAGAGTTTAGGTGCAGACTCAGACTGAGGGAGATATTTAATGGTAATGAAAACATTACAGGTGAATCATTAGTAAGAAATTAACCCAATTTCTTCCCAAACAAAAAATAATACAAATGAGCTAAACATATTTCTTGAAAAAACTATGGTACCTCAACCTACAAAAAAAGACAAACCTTAGATAGCATCCATAAAAATAATATAATTATAAAAGAAGTAGATAAAGGCAGCACTAGAGTGATCATGGACAAAATATACTATAAAACAAAAATTCTAGAAACACTAGCGGGTAAGAACTACAAATTAATTGACACCATCAAAGACAAAAATGTATCAAAAATTGCAAAACTCTGCACAACACATAAAATATTAACAAAAAAAAGGATTTTCTAATAAACTTTGCATCAAAAACAAGTAATTTCTACTGACTACCAAAAATTCACAAATCAAGTTAAATAAAAGGCAGCTATCCAAACACAAATCTGAATACAATAACATCCCAAACTCCAGCAACATTACATTCAGACCCATAGTAGCAGGACCAGCCTATCCAACTAGCAGAGTCAGTCACTTAAAAGACACAATACTACAACCATTTACTAAGCAGATTATAAGCTACATCAAAGACGATATCCACTTCCTTACCACCATACTCCAAAAAGTTGATCCAAGAACACTTAAGTTACTTTTGACATCAGTAGCCTATATTGCAACATACCCCATGAGTTAGGTAAGCAGGCAATCTCATTCTGGATTGAAAAACATCCAGAAACACCACATCCCAGATTTACTAAGGAATTCATTATCGATAGTATAGACAAAATCCCCCAAAAAATGTAACACCAAACAAACATGAGCATATGTCTCAACATTCAATAAGAACCGTCCAGAAACATTAATGGAAATTACAAGAAATATAATATATATATATATATATATATATATATATATATATATGGGGGTTTGTGATGTCATTATAGTAGGGAAATTCTAAATCTTTGAAAACACCACAACTGCATTCACAATGAATAAACATTTTAACTGCAACTACAAAAAGTGATCTATGCATTCAAATGCGCAAAATTCAAGAAGTCATATATAGGCATCAGCCAAACACATCTATGAATGCAATCAAGGCAAATTTAAAATTATGCCAATATACCAAACAGTCAACTACTTTCTTGAGAGAAAAAAAAAAAAAAAAAAAAAAATTGTAAACAAATTTAAACCAGCACTAAACAGAACATAACACCACACACCTGGACACACTGCATGCACACATGATGGCTGGTTGGACCACACACATGCATGTATGCATGTGCTAAATGGTACCATAGACAACATCATATATATATATATATATATATATATATATATATATATATATATATACACACAGAGAGCCAAAAACAAACTACACATGGGCACACACGTGAGCCCTACGTAACACGGGAAGAATGTGTGTATATATATATATATATATATATATATATATATAAAAATGAATCATTCATACAAAAAGCAGATAAGTAAAGTTAACAGTATAAAATGGCAAAATTCTTTTGCAAACAAAATTTTAAAGTTGTATTAATCTACAAATCACTCAAATGTTATGAGCCTTGTTTTTAATAACTATAAGTTGTATAAGGTCGAGTGATTTGTAGGTTAATGCAACTTTAAAATTTTGTTTGCAAAAGAATTTTGCCATTTTATACTGTTAACTTTACTAACCTACTTTTTGTATGAATCATTCATTGTAATATAAATTGAACTACAGCACATTATATATATATATATATATATATATATATATGCATGTATGTATGCTGATTCATGTGCATTCTAGTAGGGACATGCATAATTGCACATTATCCAGAAATGGGAATGGATTTCATAGTCTGAGGGGTGATGTGTAGATAGGGGTCATCTATCATCAAAACATCTGTTATCACCACTACCAAAACCAAACCTAATGATTTTATTATCACTTATGCAGAAAGTCACTTTTACCAACAGTCAAAAAAAATGAGATTAAAGCTCACTACAAATAGAGAAAATGAACTATGAAATATTAAAAAAAACATAAACAAATTTTATTTCTTTAAAAATTGATTCCTTTAATTTGCCCGAAGAAGGTCACGAGACTGGAAGCCCATGTAGTAAAAATATGAAAAATATAATGTATACACTCAAACAAATCCACATTATAACCAAAAATGTTAGCAGTTTCTCTTTTTAAATACATATATATTTTTAAGACATTTTTTTATGTTTATTTATATATATATATATACACCCATATATAAGAACGTATTAACAAAAATGTCATATATATATATATAAGAACGTATAAACATGAAAAATGTCATATATATATATATATATATATATATACATACATACATGAAGCTTGAAAAATTTTCTTTGCTATAGACAAATGTTTTAACACAATTGCATAAACTAATTTAAAACACTAAAGGTGTACATAAGGTATGAAAATTTTTGAGAAGGCTGAATAAATGTCTGTTTTAGATTAGATAGAGTTTGAACAAGTAAATATTTCACTCATATCAAATGGTTACTTTTCCAGCAAAAAATGACAGTCATTTAATTTAAAAATAGAACTTGTAGAGTGTAAAAATCCACTGCTGTTAAGTAAAGAACCCCTAACTAAGACAGGAGCTATGGTAGACATTAAGCAAAATCATGGAGTGATGATCAGCAAGAAAGTGAACATGCAAAGAACATCAACAGGAAAAGAGTGAGTGAATATCATGAGAAATGATAAGGAAAGGTGAAGATGTGCAATGGCTGATAACACTGTACTTAGAGATGACTTTTTAATTGCTGATATTT
Organism: Acanthosepion lycidas; assembly: GCA_963932145.1. Classification (NCBI taxonomy): domain Eukaryota; kingdom Metazoa; phylum Mollusca; class Cephalopoda; order Sepiida; family Sepiidae; genus Acanthosepion; species Acanthosepion lycidas. Next base: position 99,344,963 of record OZ010576.1, on the reverse strand, counting down.
CTTAGAGACAATCTTCCCCAAAAGCTTTTGTTATCAACCTGGAGTTTTAACTTCATCTTATCACCATCACTTTTCATTATTTACCCACCTAGATGACATGAATTTTCTTTCAAACTTCTCTTGCTGAAATTTAATTTCTCAAGGCAACAGATATATGGTTCTACCAATGAATGCTGAGACTACCATGAACAGAACAGGCACGTAAGAATATCTTTCAGAAAAATAGGAACGACAATGAAAATGCTACTAAAAATAAAAAATGAGAAATGACTGCTTGGAGAAATTAACACTCACAGTACAAGAACAGCTGTGGAAAACAAACTAATTAGTTTGAGTAGTTGGTTCAAAGAATAAACAGTTCTGTTAAAATGAAAACAGTTACTTAGACTAGCAAAAGAAAGGACGTTGGGGAGAGCCATTATTACCCACATCCTGAAGTCATATCACATAAAAGAAATAAATTATGCTATGAATACATCAGCTCAAAGAAAATTTGCTGAATATTTTCCAAGTATGCTTGTTACTTTCATTTGATAACATTTTCGAACCTCTGGTTGTTGGCTATTTTTCACTACTGATTGACAATGGAAACGAAAGAAAGATCCAAATGCAGTATATACTGAAATGTAGGTTTCACATTCCTGAGTGTTTCAAGAAGGCCATTTCTTATGAAAATGACAAATCAGTGTAAGGTGCATGGAAGGAATGTTGTGGTGGGGGATCATTGTAGCAGGCCAACAGCTTTCAAGAAGGACCAGCAGCTATCCAGGACTTCAGTTTCTGTCATGGTCATTAGCTTATGAGTTACTGACAATGCAGGCAGCCAGTGCTTCAGTTCTAACAATGGCCCAGTGCATTTACAATTGACTGCATTGGTATATTGTTCAAGTCATATCCACAGAAATTCTCAAGTGGTTTATTTTGAGCTAGTAAACTTTTAAGGGTGGGCATAAACAATATATATATATATATATATATATATATATATATATATATATATATATATGTGTGTGTGTGTATATATATATCAACTATTATACATCTGAAGCAACAAATGTTTAAGTTAGGCTATGAAGATTTTAACATTACAAACAAAATACTGAAGCTTAAATGTGAAACAAACACTCAACTGATTATGGACAGAGGTTATCTCTACAGACTTTTGACAAATATAATAAAGAATTATATTTTTGAATCCATACAAGCACATGTTTGTTCAGAATAGAAAAAAAAAAATCTGATTTTAAAACTACTGTTTAAGTTTGTTTTTCATTTTGTCAAGAAAGGAAAAAAAAAAGAACCAAGTAAAACACCTATGTTTATCAAGTGTGTGAATAGGCTTTTGTAAAAAAAAAAAAAGTTTCTATTCAAATACTAGAATTCTTTTCCATATTGCTGAATCAGGAAAGAACAAAAAGTGCAGTTTATTTCTATTCTCAATGTCCTTGTACCTCCCTGGAAAATTCCATCAAACAGTAAACAAATGAACACTGTGTATATAAACTCTTGCTTGTTCCTGCACAAAGAGATATTATTAAAACTTAAATTTCTATTTTTTTTATATAAAGTAACCCAAACATTATTTTGCCTGTCAAATCCTTTTAGCACAGAGGAACTATAATTTTGTGTGTGCAAATAAAACAATTTTCATTGTGAAATATTCAGCCATACTAGCTTAAATTCAGCTGTACTAGCCATGCTGCAAAGGGCTCTTGATTGGATCTTTGACTTGTTCAGGAGTTTGAGAGTTCTTGTCTTTGCCTATTCTCAGCATTGGAAGCACTCCTGACTGCCATTTAATATGGGTTTTCAATTGCAAAGGACTTTCTTTTCAGTACTGTAGCCTTGGCTCTTTTGATTATGATCTGGTCCTCTTTAAGTGAAGATTTGTTTTCACAAGGCATACTGCCGACATATGCGATAGGTAACAATAAACTTAAGGCTTCAAAATTAGTCACTGCATTTAAATACTGCATGAATATTTAAAGCTTGACTTTTAAAAGTTCACTGTTAATTCTTCTGCCACCACTTAATTTAAAGACAATTTGACATGTGTAGTTCCTTACTTTTACTTCTTACAAACACTGGATTTCACAATTAAGTTTGATTATTCCCAAATTTATTTCCAGGTCATGAAAATTGTCATGCCAAAGAAAAAAAAAAAAAAAATCTCTCGCAAAAAAAAAATCACATTAAAAAAAAAAGAAAAAGAAAACATCACCAAAAACAATTGTAGTAATGAAAATTTGTGAATCCAAAATTTCTGCAACGTGAGCTATTCAAAGTTAGAGTTATGTCCCCTTAATTTTAAAAGTTTGACACAGTGACACATTGATATTTGCATTTATTATATAGAAGATTGGTTTAATGACTAATTTTCCAGTATGAATGAGGTTATTTCATTAGATTTATCTATGGAAATTAAAAAGAAACAATTCTTTGCCTAGCATGCATATGTACGAGTACACAGCAACTTTATATGCAAAACCGAAAATCAACTTGATATATCTACTTAACTGTTGTTTTTACTGCCGCTGCAGGAACAAAAATTTTTACTTTAATATTCCATTTAGTACAACTGCTTCATTTGACACAGAACTTTAAAGAACATATCATAATTATATGTCTAAATAACAGATATTGTTTTGAATTACTTTTTTTTTTTTTCATTAAAAGGTAATATTAACCATTTTCTTATAAAGAAACATTCAGCATTTACTTTCTGAGTTGACTGCACTACCATCAGTTGGAATTTATTAAATATTTCTCTAAAAACAATTTTTGAAGAAAAGAGAGTCCCCATATTAAATCATGTTATTGCAGTTTCCAGTATTGATGGGTGTTTCCTTACTGACTTTTTGATTGAAGTAGTGAGGATGATCATCATGTTGATGATGTCATGCTCTTTCCATTATACATGCTATCCATTTTAGTTGTTTAAAGTACTTGAGTGAAGTGGTTTCTGTTATTTGGTCTGGTTCTTTGTTCTTTGGTAGTGCCAGTCCACACAATTTGGAGAAGAATGAATTATGTTAAAAGCTACAGGCTTCATTTGTTCAAAGCTATTTTAATCATTGATCAGACTAAGTTGTTGCATACAGCTGACATTTTAGATATTTCTGAATGTGCTGATGCTATGCATGACATCTACATGAAAGTATAGATTAGAGAAGCTTATTGAAGAACATGAATTTTGTTTTAGGTTAACATCTTGGCTTTGTATCAATTGACAATTAAGATTTACATTCTGGATCAGATACATCTATTTATTTTGGTAGCATGAAATCATTTAAATTCAATCAACATTGTACTTTCAATTTTCAATTAACTTATTATGCACTGAATCATAACTGGATAAACTGTCTATAGTTCATGTTTTTTTTTAGAGTACATTCTGCCAACTTTTTCTTTGTCATCAACTAAATGTTGTATCATAAACCTTACATTTTTTGCACTGTTACATTTCAGATTTAAATAATTTTGTGATGTTGGACGGCTTCACTTGTCAATTTTGCTATGTCAAGTGAAAGCTTGTTATCACTTACAAAAATGCTAATCATGTTCTTGACTTCATAGATACCAGTACTAGTAGTAGTGCCTTCCAAATAGCTGCACTAGTAATACATGTTCAAGTAGTATTTGCCAAAAAGTACAATGACGAATTGGTCAAAACCAAACTTAAAACAAAAACATTGTTTTCAATCATTATGAGTATCGATTGAATAGAATTTTATTATAAACAATTGTCTTCTAAACGGAATTTTTAAATCATTCTGAACGTAAAAATAAAGAAAAAAGTGTGCAAGACAAAAAGAAACACTAAAAAAAAGTGAAGTTTTGTTGAAATTGGTTGAAAAACGTAGGAAATCCGATCCCATATATAAACGAACACAGACAAACAACCTGGGTTTTATAATAAGTATAACTCAATATGATTTGTCCACCTTTAATTCTGGCAACAGAATCGTATTTTAAAATTTATTTCATGCAAAAACAATTGTGTTTTTTCCAATTTCTGGCGCTGTCAGAACCACCGCAAGGTAATTTTACGCAGTCCTGTGAAGTTCTGTTGAAATCGGTTGAAAAATGTAGGAAATCCAATCCAATATATAAACGCACACACACACACACACACACACACACAATCTGCGTTTTATAATAAGTAAGATTTTATATGTATTTAGTACTTGATAGTGAACAAGTTTGAAAATACTTGCTGAAAAATTATTAAAATACAATAAAACTAGACACCTTGTTCATTTAATTTAATATATCTCCGTGTGTGTGTGTGTGTATGTGTGTGAGATCTATTTTGTTAAAAATTGTTTTTTTTGTAAATTTCAGATTTTGGTTATTTGCGGGGAGAGGATGAATGTAATAAAATAATTTACTGAAACCTGAACCTTGCCACCCTAACCAAGGAGTTGGGGGGGGATCAAATGAAGGTGAAGGAAAGAGAAAGAAAAAGAGAAGTGTTTTTTCTACGACAATAAATTGTTTTGATGAAAGTGATTTTTTTTTAACCAATGGTTACTTGAGCCAGTTGGAATCTGAAATCCTCATGCTGACTGCCAAAATTTTTTCAGTTAAATCAGAGCCAATCTTTGGCTATAAAAATCCCTGCAATTTTCACCTGAATTATTGTAACGAAATAGTCATTTCCACAACAGAGAACATGTACTATTTGAAAAACAATGCTCAATGTTGAAGACTCAGAAATGATAAATGGATTCTTATTAAGTCACAAGAACTATGAACATTCACATTTTATACCAGCAAGGTAAATATACCCTTTTAACTAGCTTTGACGCCACTAAAACCTTTTATCATCCATTCTTCCTTGTAATTTGCAAGGTTTTGTATATGCTGGCATTTTTCTTGTGATATCTCAGGTTATTTGATTGATATTGATTGTAAAATTGATCTTTTTTCTTATAATTATCATTGATTCTTATTTTAGAAAAGAGAAGTTACTTGTCCAGGGATATATTACTTACTTTTTCAAGCATAGAAACCACCAGTTGTGCATCTCTAATATTTAGAAAAATTTGACTTATTTTTTTTTTACTGTGTGCTTTATTATTGCTTTATCTCTATTCTCATCTATCTCTTTACTGAACGTGCAAAAAAATATGCATTAATAGTTTTTTCCCCCTATTTTTCATAAATTAAGCAACAAGAATTTTTTTAAAAATATAACCAGATATACACTATGAATAAATTTTTTAAAAAAGCCATTAAAAATAATAGCAATCCCAACAAATACCTTAGATTTATCATTTATTCTAAGAATTTCAAAACATCTCTTAACAATAACTCAGGATGTCAAAAATACTGGCTTTGTAAACACAATGTTGTTTATGATTTCCCGTGTCCTTTGGGAGATTGCTTCACCACTCTCAATAATCAAAACACAACATTAAATTTTTACATTGGCTACACATACAAGATTGACTTATCACTTGTCAAAACATTGCCATTCCTGCACACATTGATCATCACAAACAATCAAAACAACTATCAACACAAACCAAGTGTTAGTACATTATACCAAAAAAACTATAGTCCACTGCAAGAAAAATTCAAAACTATACAAGTTATTACTATGTCAAAGAAACAACCCAAATTCAATAACTAACTGCAAAATATTTTATCTTAAAGCGTCTATGAAATATTTAATGTATGCAAAATAATATCTATAAATACTTGGTAATGACTTTACCAATGCAGAAGAAAATTGGTACACATGACATCACTTTGGAATAATTTAAATCCCAGGTCAGATGGAACAAAATCTTGTTCACTCTGCCCTGGTATCTATTTCTTGATATTTCAAAAGTAAATGAACAAAAAATATGTGGGTGTGTATATATATATATATATATATATATATATATATATATATATATGTCTATATATGGACAGCAACCTTTCTTTCTAGAACATGTTTCAGACAAGGTAAAAAATTTCATTTTTTTTTTTTTTTTCATTTAGGTTTTTCCAGTGTTTTTAAATATTTTCCATTTAGTTCTAATTGGTGGGAGTGAGAGAGCAATGTCTATGTAGACCGTTGTCCTAAGCACTTTTGGCTACCTTAGCCATTTTCAAGGAGGTTTGTATTTATGTATTGTTAATATATCTTCATGTTTGACTTTTTAAGATCTGTTTTTGTCTTGTTTTGAATACTAGTAGAAGCATTTATTCCAAGCTTATATATATATATATATATATATGTGTGTGTGTGTGTGTGTGTGCGTGTGTGTGTGTCTGAAATATAAAGAAGAACTTGCAATGTTTTTGTCCTGACCTGGCATCTCAGCTTCACTCATGTCCACACTGCCATAATGTAGCTTCCCTGTGCCTTTTCTTTAAATACTTTCATGGTAATTGTTCTGATGAACTTTCCCCTATGGTACCTAGACTTTATGAATTTAAGCACAATACTAGACTGGGGGTAAGGCCAACCATTATCTTCTGTCTCCTTAATTCCAATTCTTTTATTGTTTACTCTCCTTAATAATGTCTTTTCACCATATTTTCTCACACTTTCTCAAGAGACGTATTTATATGAATAAAATACGTAAATGACTGTGTGAAAGGTGGCAAAAATTGTTCATATGTGGTTCCTTAGTTGGTGTTGGTAAGGAAAGTGTAGCGGAGACTTACCCCAGTGACCTAAAAGGGCCAGAATCACTTATATGTTTCACAATGGAGTGTGGGGACAGTGAATTGGTGAGCTTCAAACTGGAGGTGAATTGGGCAGCACTTTGTGTGAATAGAAGTGGTGGGGTTGCTTGTAGACATTTTTATTGGCTGGTTCTGGGTGCTCAGGGGCTGAGCAACTGCTGAGATAGGTACATAAAAGCATGATATGCTCATTCAAGGGGAGGCTCATTCCTGAGGAGGAGTTGTATACTTTAGATTGAGGAATGGAGATAATTGTAGAAATGATTTGCCTATTAAACCTATTAGACTCATATGCAGTATTTTTTGTGGGTGATTCCAACCAATTCTCACAAAAGTTATTTCAGCAATTGTTTATTTTCCTCCTTTTCATGATGTCAGACAAGGCCTTTGATATCCGGCTGATTCCAGGAGTTCACTGATGCTGCAAATGACCTGCCGAGCATGGATCAAAAACTTTCAGTTTGTCCATGGCACAGAGCTCACAGACTAAGTCGAGCATGTCTTGCTGCTATGACTGTGAGGTAGTGCCCTCGCTGTGTATTGGCAACTGAGTAAAAACAAAGCAAAGATCCAGAACATATCAAACAAGCTCCTATGACCACATATGCAACAGATACATTCAATACGTTTGACCAATTCATGGCATGACGTCTTTGATGGGATGAAACTCTAGATGAATTTTTGGCAGAGCTGTATCACCTCATTCAGCTGGTAGAAGAATCACTGCCTGAACATTGAATGGTGTGTACATTCATATCCAGTCTGCCACAGCATGTTAGATAGATTCTCTGGATGTCATTTAGTATAGAGATGATGACACAGTTGCTAAACTGGGCTTAGGCTATCATGACTGATGACAAGGAGCACAAGGAATCGGTAACTGCATCTGCTCAACAAATGTATACAGATAAAGTTCTTACCACTAACTTACCACTAACTAAAGTTTTTTTTGCTTTTTTTAAGCATTTCATCCCAAGCAAGGCGGGAAGCCACTAGGACGCAAGGGGTTACAGAAAATATAGAGCAAGATCAGATAGGTCTGACAGAAGAGAGTATGAGGAGAAGGGTAGTGGATAGATCAAGTTAACTGGAGATGTCGATTGACATTACACTTGAATAGCTGGAGATTATAGCTCTCAGGAAACTGGAATAGGGAAGGGAGTTCCACAGGCGAGAGGTGCAAGACATGAAGCTATTAGAGTAGAAGAGACGACTACATTTAGGAGTTTTGACAGTGAAGGGGTGAGAGCAGGATGCCAGCCTTGTAGGGTGCTTGAACTCATGAAGTCTGGGAACCAGCGAATGCAGCTCCTCAGAGAAATTACCATGAAGGTATTTGTAGAACAGACAGAGAGAGGTGACAGTGCATCTGTGAGAAAGTGACTGTAGACGAGATGCCAGAGCAGGGCGAATTATATTGCATATCCGCCTCTGGAGCCTATCAAGAAGCCCGAGGCAAACAGAAAGGGCACCAGACCATATATGGCAGCAATACTCCATGCAAGGACGAATTGTTGATTTGTAGATCTGGAGGATCGATTCCGGGGAAAAAAATTTCCAGGTGCGGCACAGGGAGCCAACTTTCCTTATAGTGGACGAAGTGCTCTGATCCTAACCAAATGGCTAGAGACTGCAGGTCTATTCAGAGGGCTTAGATGAGTGAGTGCAAAGAATTTGCAGTCAGATGTGGTGTTTTAAATGTGATGAAATCAGACATATCATCGGAATGCATATCACGGAAACACTTGAGGGAAGTGGACATCAGCACCAGTCTTCTTTCCAAGCAATTACAGAAATGGGAACTGCCTGCTATAGGATTATTTGTCGATGGACAAAAGTATGCCACTCTGGTGGACTAAGTGCTCACAGACACTGGCGAGCAAAGCTGTATGCTGTCTTTGGAGGCAGAAGGAAGTGGAACTATTAACAGTTGATGGGAGAACCTTGAAGTTCCATAGGTATGGCAAAATCAAGTTGGGCATTGGGTAGGCTTGTCCTATGACTATTGAGGCCCTGATCACAGATAGATGATTGTTGGGATATAATATTATTCTCAGGACTGACGCAATCAGGGTGTTTGGAGGCAGGCACCTAACCAGATCAGGTGAATTGAAGTTTCCTGAAGGAAAGCTAAACTGGTGTATTGCCATTTCTATCAACGAGCCTCAGTTCAGTACCAAAAATAAGGTGTGCACTGCCTGGTGGAAATGGACAAAGAATGAACTTTTATTATGCTCACATAATGGATGGTTGCTGCCTTATCCTGAAAAAGAGCAATTACAACTGTTTGATTCCTTTGATAGCAATTGTACAACAACATAAGCCGAAGATCTGACCAGCGCTAGATAATCGTGAATTGAAAAAATTTGTGGAGGCATTCACTGCTAATGCAGATGTGTGTGTGCAGAAGCTTAGAGAATGGCGATGACAAGGAGCCGATGTATCACTCTTTGACCTAAGAAAGGCATACTTGCAAATTCATGTTGATAAGTTGTTACTGGCCCTTTCAAACGATGATTTTCGAGTCAGCAATTTTGCCTTACAGAAAGATTATATGGATTAAATGTGGTGGCACTCATTATGAGAGCTGTCATCAACACAGTGATGAATCAAGATCAGGTGATTAAGAGTGCCATGTCAACATATCGACAACATTATCATCAATAAAAAACTGGTTTCTGTAGTGCATGTGCAGCAGAACTTATATGATTATGAACTCATCTGCAAGGATCCAGAGCAATTGAAAGATGGAGCCAAAGTTCTGGGCCTGCAGGTCTGGCGAGGAGGACAGCATCCTTCGATGGAAACTGTGAGATGAAGTCCCGGACATTCCACAGACTCACCTGTTGGATCATTTTTTCCCTATGCTGGAAACTTGTGTGTCATTTCCTTGTGTGTCATTTCCTTGTGTGTGGATGGCTCAGAATGGTGACTGCATTCATAAAGCCGCAGGTGACTGCAGTGACCAACAGCTGGGATGATGAAGACAAGGATGTTTCCCTCCATTGTATACTAATGGAAACAGTGGCCAAAGTATGTGAGATGGATCCTGTGAGAGGAGACTGGTGCATGGATGGTAGTTAGATGAAGTTCTGTGGCCACAGGAGTGACAATAGAAGTGAATGGGGGCATTGTCAAGGACACTTGTTAGTTGCGTCCAACTGAAGATGCCAAGGATATCAATCTGCCTGAGCTTGATGCAGCAATAAAAGACATAAATCTGGTTCAATGGCAGGTGTTGGTGTTGCATTTGGTTACAGATTCAATGTGTATATTGATGGATATCTGAAACCCTGACTGGAAAGGCATGAATGAACACAAAGGCAGCTGGTGAGATGCTGGTAAGATGGTGCTTAGAGACATCCCAACGATAAATATGATGCTAGTGAAATCCTAAACCTAAGACTGCCTTACCTAAGTGCCATGGAGGGGGTTGGATTTACATAAGCAAGAAGAAGAGCCGGTGCTGGAAGGCTGCACCACTGTGGGGAATAGATTGAATGAGAATCAGGTGACCAACATCTACCACTAAAGTGGCTACCCAGGTGTAAAGAGGACCTTATACTTTGCCAGGTCTATTGAGCCATTTGTTTCTAGAAAGTTTGGAAAATCTGTGATCAGAACTTGCAAAGGCTGCTGGTCAATTGATCCAGCACCTGTGTGTTGGAAGAAGAGAACATTGGGTGTAAACTAGAGCAGGTTACCAATAGACATTACCCATTATGGAGGCAGTCATTTTCTAATGACCATTAATTGCGATCCCTCTCAGTTTGCAATATGGCAGCCACTGTGTCAAGAGGACTCCACTAGTGTCATTCATCAGCTGAAATCAATTTTCTATGAGTGGGGCCAGCCAAATGAAATGTTGTCTGAAAGCAACGTTGCATTCACTTGTAAGTACTTCAAGAACTTTTCAGTAGCTGTAGGTCGTGCACTCATAGAAGTATCAAGACTAGCACAGCCAGAAAGCAATGTTCAGTGCCAGAGGTGGTCTATCGGCCCTGTGTCACTCCCAAGGACAGTCTTTCATCTTCCGCAGCACCAGCTGAGGTGAAGCATATGTACCACACCTGGGTAGGACATATTGATGCCACACCCTCACATGAACTGCAAAACATTCAAGGGGCATACAAAGAAAGGGACATCATCAGGGTAAATACTCCACATTGTAGATGCATAACCAAATTCACAACAGGGCAAGCTTCAGACTGAAGGTGAATCAGGCAGCACTGTGTGTGGATGAAAGTGGTAGTGTCACTTTTGTAGCCATTTTTATTGGCTGGTTCTGAGCACTCATTGGCTGAGTGATGGCTGGGTCAGGTGCATAAAATCACGGTATGCCGATTTAAGGGGAGGCTCGTTTCTGAAGAGGAGTTGCATACTAGGGATTGAGGAACGGTGATAATTGTGGAATTGATTTGCCTATTGGATTTTATGCTTTTTTTTGTGGATGATTCTGACCAATTCTTACACAGAAAGTGATTAGGTGTAAGGGTGTTGTTAGTATGGTCAAGAGTTGACGGATTGCTTGGGTTGGTTTGATGAGGTTACAGTTGATGTTAGGAGAATGGCCTGGATTGGATTACTGAAGGCAAGTAGGTGGCATTAGTGGGGTTTCATGTATGCCCTTCTTTATGGTTGAAATTCACACCTTTTGTTTTTTTTCCAGACAACTTTTTGTGTTTTGCTTTCTTAGCACTCAGATTAAAATTTGTGAATCAGAAAGCGATCTTGATTATAAAGAATGATTACACATACAGTGAATACATTAATACCATGGGATTTAACATGTTTTGGGTGACAAGATTTTCCATATTTCCATAAACAATAGTGGTGGAGCTTTTATTTTTAGCAATAAAAAGGAGCCTGCATGAGCTTATCAGCTTTTTAATAGAAATTTATTACATACCATAGAACTGTGCTCACATCCATTGTTTGGTCCCCATGAACATTTTACATATGTTAATGAATATCAATGCATGCCCTCCTGTTTCATAAGCACTTTCTTGTCAGATACTTTTTTCATTTCTAATAGTGAAATTTCCTAGCACCTGCTATTTTTGAAACCTCTAGACTGAATAAATAAAAAAGTAAGTTTTTGTTGTTTAATTTTCCTTTTAGATAAATAAAAAAAATATAACTGGAAACTTCTGCCTAATCTTATGAAAACTATTAAAATATCTGAGTTGAAAGTATGAATTAAATTTGACAGAATGATCAAGGATGAAACAAGTAGGAAATCTTTATAAATTTGACATGTTTCATTTATTTTTTAACTTCCTGAGAAATTTTGCAAGTCAAATGATTTAGATGTGTATATGTCAGGCTTTCTGTGTGTTTAAGAAATATTTATATGAATCTTCAAACATGGATTTAAAAATTTCAGTTTTATTATTTAAGTATTACTTTGCTTTCAAATTGAAGGAAATTTGAAAGATTCTTTGCAAACAAATTCACATAAAATATTTTGCGTCTTTTTTACAGTACAACTGAATAAATTGCTTTAGTATAGCAAAAACAGAAAATGTGTCTACATTTGTGCAGATGACCAATTTATGTTGTTTTATTTGTGTGTATAAATTGTGGTTGTTGTCTTCATGAAAAAGACAGGTGAAGCTAACTGCTATGTAAACAAACTTAACCTGCATGTTTCTCTTTTATGTGTCAATATCACTAAGTATTTATTTTTGTAACATTATATAATCCACTAAATATATGAAAAATCTGAGTAATTGTGAAAATTCCAGTCTTGTTTGTGTAACAAACTGATGAAAAGCCTGGTCAAAGGTTCACTGAAACACTACTTAGTGAACAAGAATTGATCATATTTATAATGAAATAATCATCTCTGAATATTAGAATTATTAATCTCAAGCTTATTGGTCATTAAATATTTTGCCAATTTTTAAAAACCATTTGAAGGAAGAAAGATATGTTGATCCTATTCTGAAGTGAGCCTCCAAAATTTGAAGAAATTTTTATTGTCTGCAGTTTGAAAGAATACAATGCATATGACTTTGCTGATTGGTTAATATATATGAATACAAGAATTAAAATTATTGGAGCCAGTCAGTGAACAAAAAATGAGTTTTCATTGACAGTACTTCAATCTATAGCATTTTTCTATAATTCTGAAATGGGACCCCTCATATATATTGCTAACAGGGATAGGAAGACATCTCTTATCAACACATCTGTCATCAGGTCTCATAATAAACCTAATGGTTTTATTAACACTTAGGCAGAAATTCACTCTTGCCAACAGTCCAGAAAAGAGTTCAACACTTACTAATAAATACAGAAAACAAACAATGCGACATTAAAAGAACATAGGAAAATTTATTCCTTTTATTTGTCTGCAGGTCACGAGACCAGAAACATGCATAGCAGAAATATGAAGGATAAAATATAATATATATACTAAAACAAATCCACATTATGGCCAAAAACGTTTGAAGTTTCTTTTTCTTAAAATATACAATTTTTCTCTCATTGGAACAACTATAAACTTTTCTACATACACACATATATATATAGTTTTATGGTATGCTATATTTATGAGTTAAAATTCTGATGTCACATTCAACCTAAAACAATTCATATCAAACATATACAAAAACCCAATGACAAACCACTCTAAATAAAACACACACATCTTCTGACCATCAATAATCAAGCAGATCCCACAATTAACTGCATATTATCTCACAATTCTTTCAGTGAAATATCTTCAAAACCAACAAAGATTATGAAACAGATCTAAAAGTTTTAAGGCAACACTAATATACACACCACAAAAAGTCAATAGGAAAAGAAACAATATAAGGTAAAATCCATCAAATAACAAAAATGTTAACAAAAATAAAGAAAGTAAAAAATCTAGGAAATAAATATTCATTAAACTTACAAACATGCCACCATCAAGCACTCAACCCAAGATATTAAACAAAAACACAGTAAAAATTAGTGACAGTTGCACCAAGAACATGAAACATAAAAAAAAACACAAGAAAACAACCAACAAACAACCAACCCACACAAATCAAAGCCATGTGTAACTTCAGTGCAAAAACTAATGTCACCTCAACAGCAATAGCTTACAGAACAAAGTAATATATGAAGCCACTGTAAAATCAGAAGATAATGAAGTAAAATATACATAGGTGTAACTGAAGGGGCGTGGAAACAAAGAAGCTACACACACACAAAACATCCTTTACAAATAATAAGTACATGAACAGCACACTGCTTTCTAAACATATATCAGAAATTTAAAAAATAAAATCACACCAAGAATAAGGAAAATAAACAAAACAGGATCAGCCTACACCAATAAATTCAAAAACTGTAAAATCTATCTGGAGAAAAAAAATAGCAATAATTACCTTCTCAGACAAAAAGCAAATTACTAAAAAAAAACTATCAGAACTAATCTCATAATGCAAACAGGAAAACAAATTTTTGTCACGTTACTTAAAAATCAAAAACTAACGATAAAATAAAAATAAAAAGTGAATTAGTATAATAAATTAATCCAATAAATAAAATAAATAAATTAAGTTAATAATAAACAAATTAACAAAGCAATCAATAATAAAGTTAACAAACAACACTATAAAATTCAGATCCACAATTATGTCCACTCTATAGCCCATAACCATTACTGCCAACCCATTAACCATTAGAATAATAGACCAAACCATAAAGCATCACTTGCCACCATGTATAAATAGTTGAATCAAAACACAGTCTAAAAATTGCATTTAAGCATGTAACAGAATAGGTGTTGACCTCAGTGTCCACTTTATGTAACCACACCTATCTGCTAGCATGGCAAGCCAATCCATGTTACAGATACAGAGGGATGAGAATGCATTTTGAGCAACACCAGAATGCTCAAACCCTTGTTTATGAACACGTGTGACGCCAAGCTAGTACAATCATCAACAGGTTTGAAACATTTCTGCCTACTTAATTTCCCTTCACAAGATACAACACACTTTGATTGCCTTCTCAGTCTGCTAACACTGTCCTGACAAGTCAACCATGGTGAGATGAAAACTCAGGTCTCATTGTTGGAAAGAAAACTTTTTAACCACTATCATATACCTATTATATATACAGGGTTCCCCAACAAAAAGCATCAAATTTTAAATTTACTATATGATGAAAAATATAACCAATAAGAAATAAGAAAAATATAACCAATAAGAAATAAGAAAAATATAACCAATAAGAAATAAGAAAACCAATTGTATTTTATTATATGAATGAACTAAAAAATTAACCAATCTTTATAACTATTTGTTTTTTCAAGGATGCAGCAGTTATCTAATTTTCAATGAGAGTTGATTTTTCTAAGAAAGAACATCCAACTTAGGGACTGAAATAATATCAAGAACTTTTGTGAGAGTTCTTTACCCTGAACACCATATCTAACATTTGTGTTTTTGTTCTATTTTAAGCTACTAAATTTCTCTCATTTGCTTTTGTTTAAAATAACTCTAAGAAAGATCCAACACTGAAATAAACTGCACCAAATTTCATGTTTTATTTTTTATTTTTTTGTGAGTGTGCTCTATAGACTTTATATAAAGCATGAATTTCTAAACAGCAACCGATACTGCTGATGCAAAAGCTCCTCTATGAATTGAGCACTGTGAGGAACTTGTGTTTATTCTAAAATAAATACAGGAAAAACCACCTTCCTCTCTGCTGGGAGCTGACAGCTTAGGGGAAAAAAAATCTCTGACTCATGCCAAATCAGTTAGGTTTCAATCCTGCTTTGAGGCAATTGGATGTCTAGCCACACTGATGAGCTGTGATACTGCAAAACAGTCTGTCTGTAGATCACACACACACACACACACACACACACACACACATAAATTAACTGATTTAAAATATTTTTTTTTGCTACACAGTAATAAACATGTTTCAAAAATGAAAGGTAAAAGCTTCGAATTTAATTTTGTAATTAAATTAAAAACATTAGTTCCATTTCATCCTCAAGTGAATTTTGGAGAAAGTTATTTTTTAAATTTACTGAGTTTTAAAGGCACAGAAAAAAAAATCATAATTCACTGTTTCCAAGAATACAAAGAAATCCAATCATTCAGACAAAGGGTGGTAGCATGTTCATTTTTATTAACTTTTATTGTATCATTTACATTTATTTTTATTTGTTTAGTTATATATATATATATATACATATATATAGTGCACATTTACAGTGGGTGGTAATAAGGCAGTGCTTGTAGTATAACAGGGCTAAAATTTATAATAATATACATTACTATTCATTTGGTTTCACACTAGTTTCAGAAAACTGAAGTTCATACATGAGCCTATTGTCAGGTGCAGGAAGGGTTTGACTGATACTGTCTATGGCCTTCTGCTATTCTTTTATATGAACAGCTATTTTTTAAGGAGAATAGAAAATTTTACCAATATTCTATTAATTCTTCTGATCTGTTAGTACTTCTTTATTATTATTGCTTTGCAGGTGTTTATTTGAGCAATGAACTAGTACATTAAGTGTCAGTGACAACACCCCTTGATGTTCCCACAATTAAGTTCATTTTATTAGCACAATTTTGGCAAGATACATGGTGTGTAGCTCAATTAATTTACTTAGGTGATCAATCTCCATATTTATGCTTATATGCTTTGGAAGTTTTCCCTAGAGGCTGTTTTTTGCATTGTACTGATGTTTGTGATTGGGATAGAGGAATGGGAGAGAAGTTAATATTTGCCTGAGTAGAGCATACGAAACTGAGGATTCAGTAAAATCATGTTTTGATGGGAAAAATAATGGTCATTTCTTTTTCTTTTTCATAATCAGGATTTATACCAAAATTAGGAGGTGAATAAATATATAAAGTGGGTAGGGACAAGTACTTAAATATTTGAAAAATATTTAATATATACTCAGTATTTACAATTATTTGAAATTTATATCGCTTAAATATTGTTATATATTAAAAAAAAGAAAAAAAAGTCCAACATAAACAAATATTACCTCATTTACTCATCTCATCCAAATTTCTCCTGTGCCATGGCCTTTGTAACCATAATCAACTTGGTGAATGATCCTACAGAATAATCCACTTTAACAATGATCCTACAGAATAATCAACTTTAACAATGATCCTACAGAATAATCCACTTGGCGAATGATCCTACAGAATAATCCACTTGGCGAATGATCCTACAGAATAATCAACTTGGCGAATGATCCTACAGAATAATCAACTTTAACAATGATCCTACAGAATAATCAACTTTAACAATGATCCTACAGAATAATCAACTTTAACAATGATCCTACAGAATAATCAACTTTAACAATGATCCTACAGAATAATCAACTTTAACAATGATCCTACAGAATAATCAACTTTAACAATGATCCTACAGAATAATCAACTTTAACAATGATCCTACAGAATTAAAAACCAACAACTGTAACAAATAACAGAAATCACATTTAGCTGAGGACTTTCAACAACAACAAAAACTGAAATAGAAATCACATGAAACTAGAAGAGAATAGAATCAAGATGTTGATATTTCACACTACTTCAAACAAAAGGTTAGGAAGGAAACCTCCATCAGTATCTGAAAGTGCAATAACAGTTACTGGAGTTGCGAAACATTTTCCTGAAAAATTATATTAAGAGAAAGATTTAATAAATTTTAAGTGAAAGTAGTATTTAGTGCTCTGTCAATGGATGCTGCATGTTTCCTTAGAAGGAAATGGCTAATTTACCTCTTATCCAAAAGCCCAAGTGTGATAACTATAAATATTTTCTCTTTACTTCATGTACTTGTCTCTTAAACTTCCCTTGTTCCATTTTAATCAATTAACAACCATACTTGGTGACATAAACCTATTACTAAGCTATACACAATTCTCTAAATGGAATGCACCAACATTTATTCCATTCACCGAGAAAATTTTTAAAATTCTAATCACAAGAGAGATTTAATCTTTGAAAAACTATTTCTTGTTGATTATCATGGGATTATTAGTTCTATTCTAATTACCTTTAGGACCTGTACAAGTAATAATTTGTAAAATCCTGTTTTGCTTTTAACAAAAATGAAAATCAATACACACAAATTAAAAATTTGATAGAAACAAAAACAATTCTTTTGTTAAATTGTACCCAATGTAGTATTGATGTTCTTGTAGGATTACTTGTTCAGTTTTGCTCTATGGTGAAACGCTCTACAGTTATCTACTTTTAGTACAAGGCTTCATATTCATGAGGCAGCCCCTGAGGATTAAACTCATTTCGCAATTTCTTGCCTAGCTCACACACAATTATCCCATGAAGAAATATGCTATGTTTATTTTTAGGAACAATTTATATTTTTATTACTTCACACAATATGACAGTGGTTACCCATATTTGAAACAGAAATCCCATTTTAGTTTTTACTTTAAACAGTGTGTATTATGTCAATCAGCCTGCATATTCAAATGAGGTCAATGAAGAAAATGTGCTTTCTGACAGGAATTGAACCCATGTCCCCATTTTGGATATTAAAAAAAAAAAAAAACTTGTTGAGGTACTTTTCTTAAAATGGAAAATAGAGATTTGCTGTAATGTGATGCTCTTCATATCCAAGAGATAAAAACACACTGGATCAAACCGATTTCTACTACAAAAGTTGGACATAGGTTCAATTCTTACCAGAGAGTATATTTTCTTTGTGATTTTTTGTATACTCAGACCAATAGGTATAATAATACACACAGTTTGAAGTAAAAATAAAAATTTTCAAAGTAATTGGATTTTATAGATTTTTAGTCATTTCTTCAAACAAGAGCAGGTGCTTCAGACAGCAGTTTCAAAATAAAATTTAACATCTTTGATTAGAAAGAACAGTTACCTTAAATCATTTTTATTTGCATCCTTCTAGAGAAAAAAATTAAGATTCTTCTGAATATTGATTTTCTTCAAATGTGATTAGAAAGTTATAAGAGTAAAAACACAATGAAAAGATGATGACAAAAAGATGAAGATATCTTTTTCTTAAGGATAGCAAAAGAGTATCAAATGTGAACAAGAACTTGGTTAATCATCAGAAAAAAAAAATGCTATTTGATTTCCAACATAGACAAATCATGAATCAGTTTATTAAGTAACACAGAAATGTCATTAGAAACAATAAAAAGTATGCTCAACTGTAATATAGTATCTCTCCTCTAATATGGCAGACAAAACTTAAAAATTATCTGACATTTGCAGGCCATACTGAAGGCAAGCAAGGCAGAGGGAAACATTAAGTAACCTACCAGACAAGTTAGAGTAAATGTATGGCAGAATATAGAGTGAGAGGGTTAGTAAAACTATTACAGCTACAAAGTATAGGAAGTTGTGGAGAGGTATGATTATGTATATTGGAAGTTGTGAAGTGGCATGATTATGTAATGAAGAGACATAGAACACTATTTACATTATTTGGACTATTGTCCTCATCTTTGTTGCCATATTTATTATGTCTGGCCTTCTTCAGGTGGTTGGAATATCGAACTGAACTCTTTATTTCGCTAACTGGGGTAGACTGTTCTAGTTCCACATGCCATGTTTAATGGATGTCAATTATCAGTTATCTCCTGTTAATTACCCTCTCCAAGTTCTCCACTGCCTTAAAAAAAAGGGTTCAGTTCGACATTCCAACCACCTGAAGAAGACCGGAGCATACAACAGCTGAAACATTGTAATAAATATGACATCAAAGATAAGGACAATAGTTTGAATAATATAAATAGTTTACATAAAACCTCATCTCAAAGATAATGTATCAGAAGTAAGTAATAACTGGAAAGGGAAAAGACAAACAAGAAATATAAAAACAATAAAAAGCAAGTTAAAATTTAACTTGTGACTTTTTTTTTTATACAAAAAGTAAATAATCAAATTCACTTCATTTTAAAACATCAAAATGATCCCTGAAATGAGCAAAGGAAACACACAAAATGTGCCGGAAATGTGAAGATAACTTGTCAGTATTCATATATTTGAACTTTCATCTCTATGATGATATTTGAACTTATATCCACACTAATAGCACTAATATTTCTGAAGCAGGCTTTTATAAAATAAATTGCCAAAACTGTTCCTCCCAATATATTGGAGAAACAAGTAGAAGTTTGAAAAAGACGCATTTATGATCACAAAAGAGACCTCACAAAAAACAACTTAGCTAATGGACTAGTCATACATAGAAATAAATTCAACCAAATTTTGATTTTAAAAATGCTACACTCATAAAAAAAGAAAATAACTCACTCAGAAGGAAAATCCTTGAGAGTACCACTATAGAAAATAACACAAATATTAATCTACGTCCAGGTTTTTTCCCCATTTCACCTTTCTTAACAAAATTACTGTTCTTACAGACTATTTGGGTTTTGAATGTCGGCCTTATGAAGCGTGGATAGTGCATGTGCAGTACAATTGTACCTCTCGATGAGGCCAGCATTGCATTTGGATAATGTCTTTTCAAGATTCTGTGCAGCAGCCATCCACTCAGGGTGTGGTTTATGTAAGTGTGTATGTGGTGGGATAAAATCCCGAAGTCTGTGAAGCAGATGATAATCCAATGCCTTGGATAGGGGTGTTTTTATATTGCAAGATTGCTTGTGTTTCCATGTCATTGTCCAAGGAACCCTGATGTCCTGTGCAGTCCTTTATGTATCTTTTTGCAGTTTTGACTGCTAACTCTGTTTGCTCATTAGACTGGTGAAATTCTTTGTTTAACAGCCCAGGTTTTTAGGAACTGTTGGAAGGAGATACAAGAAGGTAGCCATATCAGCAGGTAAGTCATTTGACTTCTACAGTATATAGTTCAGAGTTTAGACATTTCTGAATGAGTTGGATATTATGCAGGGCATCCATATGAGATTTCAGATCTGATGAGGTTACTTAAGAACATGGCAAGAGATCTTTGTTGAATATTTTAATTTAATATTGCAGTGTTTGGCAAAACTTCCTCTAGTACAGCCTAGACACTTCATGTCTGACAATTTCCTCATGTTTCTAATAATAAAATCGTCCTACAAATGTTTAATATATCCTAGTTTAGTTTAAATTCCAAGTTGCAGTAGATGGGCTCAGTCAGTTTTCTGACTGCAAAGAGGTTAGCAACTATCAAATTAGACTCCTTTCAAAATTTACAGCGCTTAAAGCAACAAGCAAAAAAAAAAAAAAGCCAAAAGTCAAGTGGCTGTGAAAGGAATTTTCACATAAACACATTGCCAAAAGCCAGCAGAGTTTATTTCCTTTACTTTTTATTGTTGCTTATGAAGGAATACAATAAAATCAACATTAAAAGTACACAAATGTCAATTTAATGCTTGGAAATGCCTCAAGATTGTTGTTCTATGTTTATCTTCAATGGAAATTGCTCTTCTTGTGGGTCACCTTCCTGAAACCATTTAATGAGGTATTTTCTGTTTGCAATTAGATTATCTCTCAGAGGATGATTCCAAGAACAGGTCAATCATCTGAGAGAGTGATAAAAAGATTAATCGTAATATTATAAGAGGATGCTCTTTAATCTCTTTCAGATGATACAGAATGAATTTTGAATCAATGAGAGTAAATTAGGTAGCTACTTAGAATTTCACTTTCAAATGGGATTCAAGGATTTCATTTAAATTTTATCCTAACAATTGATTTAATTTCTACACATTATTAGGCCAACAAATGACAACATAGAAATAATGCAATTACATGGAAATAAACTGTCTAATATTTTTAAAAGAAAGCTTATATATATAAAAAAAAAAAAAAGCTACTGTGTCTACAAAACTAACTAAGCAGTATTTTCTTTCATTAAATTCAAAATATTTTTTATTAGCTTAGACTAAGTTCTAAGATGTATTTTCATAGTAAAATTATATTCTCACTTGATGTTGTAAACTAGGAAAAGCTTACTGAACAAGAATAACCAAAATGAAGGTTGTAAATGGAATGTTGATATTCATGATAGAAACAACATACAAGATTTTCCAGTGGCATGTATTAAGTAATCAAATGCTAGAAGTGAATCAAGGTGAATCCCACTGAATTTATAGGAATTGGGACATACCCATTATTGTCTATACGTACAGTATAACACTTGACAAAAATTATTGAACTTGTTTGATTCTTGGTGTATTTCAAGAAATGAATATTCCAAAATATTAAAAGATTCACATTTTTCTTTACCAAAAATTTAATATAAGCCATTATGAAGAAAGAAAAAACAAAAATTTGATTGATGAATTTTCTGATATGTCAATAGAGGTGCTGCACGATCTATATTCCGTGTTTAATAAAAACACCACATATATATTTGCTTTTAGACGTGTAATTCTGGTGACACAACTAATTTATAAAAGGGAAGAGGATAAATTGAAAATATATTTACAATATTGTAAACTTGATACAAATTTAACAAAAGGGATTAAACAGTGGAAAGTATAACAAAAAAAGATTAAAAATGTTTGTATTAACATAAAAATATAAATTAAAAAAACGTTTAATTAGTTTACAGAGTCTCTCTTATAAGAGCTTAATCACAAACTAGAAAGCTACAAAGTGACTACAACGAAGAATAAAAACTGGATGTTATGTAACATCAAAAGGTATTTGTACTAAAGCTTAACATAATAGACACCATAATATTAAAAGCATCTAACAAAAAAAAAAAAAAAAAAATTCATTTAAGTAGAAAATAAGATTGTTGAATGTTTTATTTCCTGAACTAATTTTTAAAATTTATAAATAGCTTTTTTTTTCCCAGGATACAAAATAAAATTCATCAAAAATAAGGAATATTCAATTTTAATTTGCAAGTTAATTACAATTTGCATGTTTTTCCTGAGTTGGATGTATAAGCTAATACGAAATAGTTATTTTCTTTGATTTTCCTCTGTTACTTTTTTTTTTGAACCAGAAAATATTTCCAATTAGTTCAATTTTTAAATTTCTTTTATATTTCACTATATTTAAATGAAATTCCTATTTTTCATATGGAACAACTTCAAATAATTATACAAGCAATCATTTTAAGATGTACATAAATATTAATGTAATATATGATTCATAAATTTTGTTATCAAATGTGGTCAAACTGTCATAGGAATCTATCAGAGTAAAGCATGTGCAAAATGACATGATCAAAAGTTTCACTTTAGTAATTACCTGTACAAAATCAATTTAGTTCTTCTCTACATCGATTTACTGGAAATGAATTTTACCTCATTCACTAAAGCGATAAAACTCAGTCACTCTTCTCAGAATATATATATATATATATATATATATATATATATATATATATAGATGAAAAGATACATACTGAATATTGACTGGGGTAAAAATTACTAAGTCAAATGCAAAAAGAATACTTAAAAGTATTTGTACATATCTAATTATCTATATAGTCTATCTAGGGCAATATTCACTTAGAAGCTCATTTACTTAGGTGTGTTCACACACACACGTGTGAGTATATATATATATATGTATGTTTGTGCATATATATGGAAATAATATTAAGTTGGTGCAAAAATAATGACGTAATAATGTCATTTTTGACATTAAAAAATACGTCAAAAAACGATATAATTACGTCATTATTTTTGCACCAACCTAATAGATATATATGTTTATATATATATATATATATATATATGCTTGTGTGTGTGGATATAGATATATATATATATATATGCTTGTGTGTGTGGATATAGATATATATATATATATATATATATATGTGTGAGTGTGTGTGGAAATAGATATATGTGTGTGTGAGTGTGTGTGTGGAAATAGATATATGTGTGTGTGTGTGGAAATAGATATATGTGTGTGTGTGTGGAAATAGATATATGTGTGTGTGGAAATAGATATACGTGTGTGTGTGTGTGGAAATAGATATACGTGTGTGTGTGTGTGGAAATAGATATACGTGTGTGTGGAAATAGATATATGTGTGTGTGGAAATATATATATGTGTGTGTGGAAATAGATATATGTGTGTGTGGAAATAGATATGTGTGTGTGTGGAAATAGATATGTGTGTGTGTGGAAATAGATATGTGTGTGTGTGTGTGTGTGTGAAAATAGATATGTGCGTGTGCGTGTGGAAATAGATATATGTATGTGTGTGTGGATATAGATGTGTGTATGTGTGTATATGCGGAGATAGAGATGTGCGTGTGTGTGGATGCGGAGATAGAGATGTGCATGTGTGTGTGTGCGCAGATGCGGAGATAGAGATGTGTGTGAGGATGCGGAGATAGAGATATGTGTGTGTGGTTGTGTGGGTGGGTGTGGAGATTATATATATATATATATATATATATATATATATATATATATATATATGTATATATATATATAGTACAGGTAATCGATCCATTGGTATATAATCCAGTTAATATTATTAAAACTGATCCACAGAGAGCTCAATGTATTTATCATAACAAAGCATATGTATTTTTTTTTTTTTTTTTTTTTTTTTTACAGCAAAAACTGAAAATTACCTTAACATAGAGTATGGTATATTTCAAGCCATTCTCTACACGGCTATCATCAGCCATACATATATGAAAAATAAGGGTAGTTGTGCAATAAAAGACATGGATGTTTTAAAAATGTTCTTGTACAAATTTTATTAGATGCGTTGTTCAATCATTGCATATCAGATTTTATTTGATGAATTTTCTTGTCTGTTTTTTTTTCATTCATAATGTTTCAGGTCTTTAAGCATCCATACTAAGGAGACCTGGGGCTTTGAATTCACTGACTGCATGCCCTGCATGAAGGTAAGTCCCTACCATGTCAAAATGGTCACCTCAAACGGTTGATATCTGCCTATAGGCTCATGTATGGATATAACCAATGACCAATACCTGCATATAGGCTAGGGTATTGGTGCAATTAATGTCTACCTATAAACTCAAGTATAATAATTGATTTTAACATAAAACTCAAAGGGATTATGTCATCAAATCCAACTTCCCACTCGGTCATCTACAGATGGCTATGAAAAAATGTATGTGTATCATTACCCAACCACCCGACAGACTACATGCATCTTGATCCCTAAATAGGATTTAACAACATTATAGAATACAATTTACATTTGAGGATGGCTAGAGAGTACTTAGTTGAGCCTTAAAAAAAGAATTTTAAAGCTTAATATAAAGAAATTAATCCAGACATAACTATACACAAAAAAAAACAAAAAAACATTAGATTTATTAACAAAGTAAACCAGTGGTATTCAACCTATTTTTTTTTTTTTTTTTTAACGCACAGACCACTTATACCCAATCTTTTTTGGTAACCATTCAATGAGAAAAAAACAAAAAAACAAAACAAAAAACAAAAAAAAAAAAAAAAAAAAAACAAAAAAAAAAAAAACAAAAAAAAAAACAAAAAAAAACACAAAAAAAAAAACAAAAAAACAAAACAAAAAAAAACAAAAAAAAAAAACAAAAAAAACTTATTTTATGTTTTACTAATAGACAAGTTTAGGTATTGTAAAACAGAAGTAGTAAATTTATATGCTTCCTTTACATATAATCCTTATATATTTTATATATTAATTTCATTATTAATATTTTTGAAAAAATATTTTATATTAATTTATATCAATATTTAAAATTAATATTAATGCATACTGATTTTTTAAGTGTAGCTTAGATGTGGCACAAGGCTGAAAATATGGAGCACCCAGTGAGGATTGAACACAATCTTCAATTGTAACGGTTTTAGTGAGACAAGCTTGCTAACCATTACACGGCCTCGAGGCACCCAAATTAATATTATATTAATGTGTATACTATATATACTTGTGTATCATACAACTTTTGAAAACCTAATTTTGAAACTAATTTTAAGGGTGTCACATCATACAAGACACATAAAATATGTACTAATAAATTATATATATATATATATATATATAAAATGCGTGTGTGTGTATATATGTATGAGAAAGATTTGTAAAGAAAGGATTTTATATATATATATATATATATATATATATATAGAGAGAGAGAGAGAGAGGTGTGTGTATATATATATTATGAAATGGACAAAGCCCAACAATTATTTTAAGACATTTTTATATTTATACATTCTTTTTATAGATACAAATATTTAAGTAAATGCTCTGTTGATAATAAACAGTATTAAACAACATTTACCAGACTGAATGTCAGAGGAATTTTCTGTGAAAATTTCTTGTACATTCAGGCCAGTAAATGTTGTTTATTATAAACAGAGCATTTACTTAAATATTTGTGTCTATAAAAAGAATGTATAAACATAAAAATATCTTAAAATATACATATATATATATATATATATAAAATCCTTCCTTTACAAATCTTTATTCAACTTTTACAATCAAAACATACAGTATAATAAAAAGTATGTTAATGACATTACTTGATCACACTTTCTGCTAGTTTCAGAGGTGTTTTCCTATTTTTAATATTTTAACATGGTGTAGATTACTGTAGAAATTCCAATTCTCAGTTGTAACAATTCCTGATGTGAAATTGCTTTACGTACCACCCATAAATTTACTAATTATTTGTACAGACCCCTAGTGTCCATATGCATCCCTGTTGAAAAAAAAAAAAAGAAAAAGAAAGAAAAACTGAATTAAATTAACTTCTTAGTCAAGTGTTGACTAATTTTTAAGAAAAATTTTCTTGCATCAACATTGCAATGGTTAATGTCAAAATAAAAGCTCTGAGTTTACATCAAACATTCGCAAAACATATTTGCTCATTTACATAACAAGTAAAGAGACATTCATATAATACCAGAGTACCATTAATATATTATGACGACCATAGCCAGACACAAAAATGGCTAAGTACAAAACTGCAGTAAAGTCAATGGCGCCAAAACTCATTAGATATGCTAGATAATTCTGCATGGCATAATTTCAGAGAAATATTGGGCACAATTCAAATATAAACTATGTAAGATTTTACAAGCAAGTGAATACTTTCACATTAAATCTGATATTAACAAAAAGATGCAGAGAAATTTTTTAATGTATACATCTGTTTACATGGGAAATATAACTTCTCTACTTTTCTGAAAACATTGATAACCTGTTTGGATTATATTAGGTTTTATTCGACAGATAAATTAATGTGATATTGAAGCCAAACACTAACACTAAGAGAGATTTTATTATGCAAGTCAATGTTCAAAGAATTTTTTTTTAATCATTTCACCCCAAGCAAGGCAGAAATACCACTAGTATGCAGGAGGTTACAGCATGTGAAAGTGAGAGGAAAGATTGATTATAGGGAGGATTGAGGAAAGGACAAAAAATGAACTTGATTCAAGAGGACAGAAGATGATGATTAATGTAGCATTTAAATTTTTGATGATTGTATTTATCAGGGAAGCAAGTAAACAGAAAGGAGTCCCACAGGTGAGAAGTGCAAGAAAAGAAACTGTTGGAATAGAAGTAGTGTACATTAAATAAGTCTATTGCTCTCCCAAGAGTCACTTGTACAAATCCCAATATCGCTGGTTCAATTCACCGTCCTCGCTTTCTTCACATGTCACTACGTATAGCCAACATTTCTCTCCTTTTTCACGGCTCCAGCACTCTTTTATCACACCGCGGTTCCCCAGCTAATCAGTGTTCTTCACTGTTATTCTCGGTTACACAGGCGAATTGCCTCCTTCAGTTCGACCAATCAGCACACGACTTGCTATTGCTGGAAGCATTCCAAACTGTACAAAAAACCCTCATCTTTGCACATACTGCTATAATGGCTGGACGGGAGAGTAATGCCATTTTCACGAAGCAAACTTGCTGATGTCACGTGCCGCACGTTAAGGTAAGACCATTATTTTCCTATACACCAGATGCGAGCCACTCTGGCTCACTTGCTTCTACGGGGCTGTTCACCACACTCCCCCCTGATCTCATGATCACAAAACATACAGTCGCGAGCAAGTCGTTTTTGCCGGGTACTTCGTCGGGGGAGTGGAGCAACACAAGCTTCATCTTCAGATGAACTGTCATCAGGGGAGCTAGCAGGATGTACCACATTAGTATTTTGGACGCTAACAGTTGGGGAGTCGTCTTCCCCATTTGTGTCGTCTATAACAGATTCAGTATCAAGCGAGTGATCAGTGTCTCCTAACGGGGTTGATCTCAAATTTACTAACCGTTCACTCTCTTCAGAATCGCTGTCCTGTGTATCTGTCGGGACTGTTCCCATAAAGGGATGCAAGTCCTTCACATGACGTGGAACTCCATCAATGTGCACTGACTGTGGGCTATTACCCCGAGTCACGTGATCCATTCTAAATTTAGTCGTGCACCTCCCATGTGGAGTTTTCACCCAAACGACGTCTCCCACTTCATATGCTCCTTGAATATTCTGCGATTCAATGGGGGACATAGCCTCGATGCCCCATATACGGGTATGGTACCTATAAAGTGCATCAGCTGGTGCAGTGCTAGGCGAATGATTATCTTTAGGTGTAACGTTATACCAGTAAACTGCCTCCGGTATAGAGCACTGCTTTCTAGCTGCAATGGTTTTGATGCTTCGGTGACTTCTTTCTACTATACCATTCCCGGCAGGTGCATAGGCACACCGGAACTGCAAACGTACACCCCAATTACTCAAAAAATTCTTGAAATGTTTGCACGTGAACGCTGTGTCATTGTCTGTCAATATCTCGAGTGGTGGACCCCGTTCATAAAAAATTGCCTCTAACTGTCGAACAACGCTAGTAGAATCTTGTTGACGTAGTGGACGCCATATTGCGAACCGAGAAGGCCCACAATCAATAATTGTCAGAAAGTGCTTACCACCATGTTAAGTAATGTTTATTGCTAACCTATTCCAGTTGTCCCTCACGTTCAGCTTTCCTTTTCGCCAATGCACTGGAGCCGGGTCAATGGTTTGGCACGCCTCACATTCCTTTTGTCCGGTGGACATTAGCCACTTGGCGTGCGTCCACCTTGGTCGTTGCAGTGACGCATACTGAATGCACTGGCTCCGTTTCCTCCTTGTGTAGGTTTAGCCACTTTTTTGGCACCCTGGTCAGCCGGTCTGCCAGATTCATGTTGGATTTGACCAGTATTATGTCCACCGTCAAGCCATATTCAGCTACAAGCACGCGAAGTGTGTTTAGCCGTCTCCGCACTAACATTTCCCCAGACGCCTTCGTATTTATTCGAGCCTAGCCAGTTAAGGTGTTCGAAATCCACTGATGAACACATGCTGAATCAGTAAAAAGATGTATTGTTGACACTTGCCATTGAAGAGCGAAATTGACACCCTTTATCGTTGCGTCTAGCTCGGCCAAATTGATGTGCTTAGCATCTCCAACCGTGTGTAGCCACGGTGCATCCTCAATAACGTTTCCATCTACCTCTAATACGACACCTGTGGCTACGGAACTCGCATCCACCCATACGTTCATTTCGCGGCCACTCACACATCAGTCTCCTACTGGATTGGCCTCGCATATTCTGGCTATGATGTCGGTTAACATGCAATTAATAGAGGCATTCTCAACTTCGTCATCCCATCCTGTGGTTAGAGCGCTTGCTTGTCGTTTCACAAATGCAGTGACCACTCGTAGCCAGCCGCAAACGGAAAAGTGGCCAACGAGTTTTCCACATAACGAGAATACGCGCCGGCGAGTTATCCTCACAGGGATATCGGGGATTTCTCCACCTCGCCTCCATCGGAGAGTTCCATTGTCACTCCAGACCTGTAAGCCCAGCACCTTAGCTCCGTCTTCTAATCTCATTGGTTCCTTGCACACTAGTCCGTACTTGGACAGGAGCTCTCTCACACGTGCAACAGGAATGAGACTCTCGTTGACATAAATGTCGTCAACATATGCCGATGTGGCATTCGCAATGGTTTTGTCTTGCGATATAACTGCGTCAATTATGGCTTTCATAATGAGAGGTGCCACATTTAAACCAAAACCCAGTCGAGTGAGGCAATATCGTTGCCCCTTCACTATGACAGTTTGATAGGACCACAGCGCCTTCTCCACATGTATCTGCAGATACGCCCTCCGCAAGTCCAACAAAGATACATCGGCCCCCAAATTTCGCCATTCTCGCAACTTATGTGCACAAACCTCTGATTTAGCAGTATATGGTTCTACAAAACCATTCAACTCGCGGGAATCCAGTACTGGACGGACCTTCTGCTTACCCTTTTGTATCACTGCCATTAATGGGACTAGATACTTCGGTGGATCAAGTTTGTCTTCGGGGTATGGTTGCAGCCATTCATTATCCAGCCAGGACTGAAGTTCCCTTTCATATTCGTCCCGTGCATAGTCAGGTACTGAATATTCTGCCACTCTATTCTTCAGGGTTATAGGCGGTTATCCATTGGTCCACTTCCATGAGGCTGTCCATACTTTGTTATGACGGTCGAACTCCACACTAAAGTCGGCTTCAATCGTAGAAATAGCAGCACATTGGGGCTTACTTTCTTCTTCAGAAAATTGAACTTCTCCCGAGGAATTGATGTGCACTCCTCCTAATTCTTTAATTGCGTCAATCCCAAGAAGATCGAACCCAAGTAGTGGTCCGTTCACAATTAGGGCATCAATGTACACGGGTTGAGCATGACTAACATTCAACGCAATATTGCCCTGTCCACGGCATTTTAGTGCCTTACCGTCGGCAGTTAGGACTTGCATCTTCATTGGTCGCCAATTGCTACATGCGCATTTTCTCACCAACGTCCGTGAGCACCCAGAATCAACCAGAGCCGTGACTTATTTCTGTCTACGGCCACCTCAATGATAGGTAACGCCGTGTTTTTTAGTTGCTTGGAGAAAAGACCGGCGTTGACGTCTGTTCCCCGGATCCGTTTCCCTGGCACTCTGAGGAAATGTGCCCAACCTTGTTGCACTAAAAACACCGTATCCCGCGGCGGGATCGTCGGGTCTGGGTAGCTGTCTTCTCCGAGTAGCCTTGCCTGCAATCCTTTGCCAGGTGGTTGGGACCAAAACATTTTAAGCACACAATGCCGCCCGTCCGTTGAGCTGCTATATTCGTCTGTTGAGCTGCTGCGGCAACTGACTCATCCGGCTCTTTGCTATCGGTCATAACGGCCCAAGCGCGAGTCAGGATCTGGTCCAACGTCATAGTGTCCATTCTGGATGATACACGGAGAAGTTGCTTGACTTGTTGCGGCAGTCCATAAACGAAGGCACACGTCATCCACCGTTCAGGCAGTTGGCCGCCAACCAACAAAGCTATCCGTTTCAGCTCTGCTAAAAATTTGTCTACCGTTTCCCCTGGTCGAAATCGTCGTGACACAAACTGATCATACGCAGTGAATGAATCCACCGCATATGCAGTTATAAGGGCCTTCTTAATCTGCTCTGGAAGTGACCTCTCCTCCCTTGTCAGTTGCCGATATACAGAGAGAGCCCCGGCTCGCAAGCGCAGTGGCAAGACCCGCTCGACTTTCTTCATTTCGCAAAGTTCACAAACCAACTCCACATTTTAAACCCATTCTACAATTGGTAAATCAATAGCAGCTCCACTGAATTCAGGTATCAGCCTAATATCGAAACTTCTGCCCGCCATGATTAGAGAAAATGCCGAAATAGCTTGTAGATTAAATAAGTCTATTGCTCTCCCAAGAGTCACTTGTACAAATTACAATATCGCTGGTTCAAGTCACCGTCCTCGCTCTCTTCACACGTCACTACGTATAGCCAGTGTTTCTCTCCTTTTTCACGGCTCCAGCACTCTTTTATCAGGCCAATACCGCGGTTTCCCAGTCAATCAACGTTCTTCAGTTCGACCAATCAGCACACGACTTGCTATTGGTGGAAGCATTCCAAACTGTACAAAAAACCCTCATCCTTGCACGTACTGCTAGAATGGCTGGACGGGAGAGTAATGCTATTTTCATGAAGCAAACTTGCGATGTCACGTGCCGCATGCTAAGGTAAAACCCTTATTTTTCTATACACCAGATGCAAGCCACTCTGGC
This sequence comes from Acanthosepion lycidas, assembly GCA_963932145.1. Taxonomy (NCBI): domain Eukaryota; kingdom Metazoa; phylum Mollusca; class Cephalopoda; order Sepiida; family Sepiidae; genus Acanthosepion; species Acanthosepion lycidas. The sequence goes on along the minus strand of OZ010576.1, from coordinate 99,313,225 downwards.
TCGCTTGCTTCTACGGGGCTGTTCACCACAAGTTGTGGTTGTGTTTAGAAGATCTTTTATATATTGTGTCCCTTTATGACATGAGTTATCATAGACCTTCACAACTTTCTATTCTTTGTATCTCAAACAGATGTTTATCTTACTATCCCTTCCTGTCTTTGTTGTCATTCATTTACATATGCCCGTAAAGTATCAGGTCATCCGATAAGTTCTGTCCGAATTTTGAATAAAGAAAACAAGTGACCAAATGTTACATGTAATTACAGATTCAATCAACAATGTATTTTCCCCGATTATCGATGACTTCCTCCCATCTATTAACAAGCTTACCAATTCAATTACTGTAAAATTCTTTTGGCTTTGATTCGAAGAACTCACAAATGTCCGTTTTAACCTCTTCCTGTGTTACAAAAGCTCTTTCTTCCAAATGATTCTGTAAGCTACGAAACAAATGGTAGTCTGAAGGAGCAAGATCGGGAGAATAAGGTGGATGAGGAATTTTCTCCCAACCAAGTTCTTCGATCTTTTGTGACGTGATTCTTGCTGTATGGGGTCGCACATTGTCCTGATGAAACATCACCCCTTTTTGATTCACTAGAGCAGGTCTTTTTTTCCTCGAAGCTTGGTTCAAACACTCCATTTTTTGTTGCCAGTCATAAGTCTATCCAAAAAGGTGAAACAAGTTGGCGAGAATGGAGAGAAGAGAAGATATCAACTCAGGATTTGAGGCTGTTTTCAGACAATTCATGAGGCACCCATTTTTCAAGTTTAGGAACTTTTCCAAGTTGTTGAAGATGACAATGAAAAGTCGTATGGTTTGAACTGAGAACTACTGCCATTTCCTCAACTGATAAAGCAGAATTTTCTTCAAGGGCTGCTTCAAGAAGCTTTTCATCAAACTCAACTGGACGTCCGATTCGATCTTCATCTTCAAGGGTGAAATCTCCACGTCTGAATTTTGCAAACCATCTTCTGCAAGTTCTTTCATTCACACATTCCTCTCCATAAACTGAGTGAATGTTTCTAGCCACTTCAGCTGTTGAGTTTCCTTTCTTGAACTCATAAAGCATTATGGGCCTCAAATGATTCTTGGGTACTTCCATGTTAGCAGGGTTTTAATCTGACAATTTAATTTTTTTGTTCTCTGAAATAAAATTTGATTAGTTTAAATGCATCTAAACCTAAAAATAATGTTCAGCTCCATTAGACATTATAAAATACCCTTAAAATTTTGTTCATTTTAACAAAAAGTTAAAATTCGGACAGAACTTATGGGATGACCTGATAGGTTACTCAATATTTCCCTCTGCCTGCCTGTCTTGACTTTACTGTTCTCTAAGTATCAAGTTCTTCAAAACATCTTTCCTTATATATCCCAGAATAGTGTCCATTTCCTTAATATTTTCTCATAAGTTGCCTTTTTGTTCACATGTTTTGTCCATGATAATCTCAACATTCTTCTGTAGAACCACATCTCTATCATCTCAAGTCTCCATTTCATCTGTAACAGAACTGTCCAGAATTGACTGATATATAGTTGTTTAATTTTGAGATTACCAGTTCATTGTTCATATCTTGGGCTGTCCTTTTTGCTCACCACTCTGCATTCTATTTAAATGTTAGTCCTTATTCCTTCCTTTCATCAATTACGTTATCCAAGACGTCATTCTAAGAAATATCTTTTCTTATTCCTATGTCCCTCAAGATTTTTTTTGTTACCCTCTTCATTTATTTCACTACTTAGATATTTACTTTTGTGCACTTGATTGATTTTAATATCCCTGATGTGCAGTTTACAACTCAATTCATTCCTTTTGCATACCAGTGTGCATTTAATGGTTGGTCCTCTCTTGTCTAATTGGCTTTTCTGTTTTCTTTCTGAATCTACCATCAACTCAGTCTCATTTAAATAATGTTTGTTTAAGGTATATCTACCAATAAAAAATACTGATAGGTGTTTGAATCTTTTAGCAATACATGCTAAATAAATCCTCTAAGAAAATACATCCTCGTTCCAAGCAACTTTCTATTTATTTTCTATCACAATTCATTATCTACTCACATAAAATTCAGAGTATAAGGATGGACTGTTAGTGAAAAGATGTTGACAATTAATGATGGATGTCCTAAAGTTACTTTGAATATTTAAACAAGTTTACAGTTTGTGAGTTGTACACCTAGGATAGGCTCACTTATTCTTTATAAGTCAATGGACTAAAAAAAAAGTAGCCATTCAGGAATTGTAAATCGTGCTGATATTTTTTTTGACATGAAGCTTATGGTTTTCATATGTCAAGGCATTTTAAGATTTTAATTTTGAATTTGAAAGGGTTCATTAAAGATTTTTTTTATCTCATCATTTAACAGCTCATGTGATAAGCTATGACAGGTTTTGTCTTGGCTTAAAAATATGAGGACATTTATGTTAATACTAGTTCGGTACCTGTCACTTCACACTATGGAAAGATGATCAAATTTAAAATTTAAACTGGTTGTCCATAAAAATAATAATTTATATAAAAAAAATTCAGTTTAAATAAGGAAGGAGTTATTAAATGACTTCAAAACAAGAGTTGTGGCTTGAAAGACAAAGAAATTATCCCTCATAACACATATGCTAATTTCAGTTATAATCGAACTGCATATGTTTGTGCATATTTTAATTCACTGACTAAACTGAAATATTTTCAAAATATTTTTAAAAGTTTGAAAATTATTGTATTTATTACCAAATAATTTCTGAAACATTTTATAAATAGTCCCCCCCCCCCGACCTTCTCCATTTTTATGATTTTATTGCTTTGGTTAGAGGTTCTATCAAACTGTATAGGAGGTCAATGTTCTATTCCAAGGTCTTATTTCAGATTCAGTTAAATTGTGTGTCCCTTATATAGTATATGTCATGCAAAGTCACACACAGACTGTATGATGGACAGAGAATCTGCTCTTTTTTATAATATAAATTGGGTAGTCAAATGAGTCTACAGTGATATCACATTCTGTTACTTCTGCTTGGTTGAGTATCAGGGTTTTTTAATGGTTAGTTGATGATTGATATCAATACAGCTTCATTTTTTGAGTCGTGGTTAAGTAACCAGTAGTTTTTGTCAGAAAATCAATCAGATCTGAGGATATTCAGGATCGGAGATCTTCACTATCTGTGTCGTTCATGCAAAGAACTGTCCATTACAAATTTCCAAACATTATACCTGAAAGGATGAAACAATGCATATACAGTAATTAAGTTTCAGAACTATGGTATTCTTAATGAAGTGTCTGCAATTTTGTTTCAATCTAAATTCTTTACTTGTGAACAGATGATTGTATCTAAGAACTTACTTCTTTATTTCATTTGTGTGATCTACATTTGCTGAAATAATTATTACTATAATATTTTTTTAATGATATATCTCTTTGGGACTTGGATGACCATGGCTATTCCCAGATTCCTTTCCTTTTTTACTGATGAATTGCCAGTAGTGCTTGTAAATGATAATGTTAATTTCTCAATGATATCATCATAGTTTTGAATTCAGAGACTTGTCTCCTAGAATGGCTACTATTTAAGGTTAGCATCATGTTTTTCCTACCATTTAATCCATAGCTTGGTGAACAGGTAAAAGAAAAAAATTCATGTTTTTCACAATTGTGAAATAGTAATATTAGCCGTTTCCTTATAATGAAAAAGCTGATATTCATTGACGTCATAGCCAGCACTACTTTTGACTGAAATTTATATAATCTTTCTCTTAAAACCAATTTTTCAGAAAAATAGGTTCCTTAAGCACAGTAAATATTTTTCCAGTATTGATAGGGGTTTCCTTTCTAACGTTATATTGGAAGTAGTATGGAATGCGAATTTTGTAAATTATATTATCACCTCCCCTTAAATCATTCCTACACTTGTCTGACACTATACTGTATCACAAAGAGAGATCTAATTATTCCCGCCTCCCATTAGGTGAAAGACTTCTGAAAAGACCTCCATGTTTGTTTATACATAATGTGTATATGTTTGGTATTAAAACCTATACTAGCAATCTTCTAGTCTTACATTTATTTCCACTCACAGCAGTCAACATCTTCATTATGTCATTGCTAGATTTACTTTTGTTAAACATTTCTTGACATTAGAAAAACAAAATATTAAGAAGTAGAGTTGTGTTCTTAAAAAGACTCATCAGGATTAGACATATTTAAGTCAAGGAGGATATCCAACTATTAGGTTGGTGCAAAAATAATGTCGTTTTCTCACATCATGTGAGAAAACGACATTATTTTTGCACCAACCTAATAATTCAGATATATCTAAGCTCTTAACTCTAGCCAACTGTTTCCTCAGATTAAGGATTAAAATAGATTTAAGTAAATGAATTCTTTAGGTTTTTAAGAACAGAACTCCTCATCAGATCCAAATGACTGGTGCTGGAGAATCACAAAGAGATTTATCAAATAACAAATGGCACATGTAAAATAAATGAGAAAACAACAATCAAATGAAAGATCACTAGCAAATACTGGACTTAAGAAACCTATTTTTTGAGTAACTATTTTAAGAGAAAAATAACATAAATTTTTAACTGATAGTAGTACAAGTTGTTTGGTCAATGAATGCTGAAGGTTTCCTTGTAAGAAAATGGCTAATCTCACCATAACCATTATGTTGCAAACATGCCCAAAAAGTTATCCTAAAATAAATCTGGAATACAAAGACCACACAACGCCTAACTCAATGAAACAATATTTCTACTTTGCATTCCTGTAACTGCTATGCTACCTGCACATCATAGCAAAGTATCCATAAAACTGAGGAATGGTTTATTTATAAAGTAGGAGTTGAGCTTTTGAACTGTATGTAGTATGTATGTCTTCTATCTAGACTATCAGCAGTATTAAGTGTTTTGGATTCTGTGGTGTCAGTCACAATGGGTTGAAAGAAGAATGGTTTTTGCAAAGACTCACAGACTCACAGGCTTCAACTGCTGAAATCCATGAAGACAATCAACTAGGCCAAAACTTAAAAGTGGTTCAACTATTCCACTTTACATTCCTTTAACCGTCATATTACCTGCACATACTAGCATAGTATTCATATAATTGAAGAATGGTTTACTTATAAACTGGGAGTTGAGTCTTTGAACAGTATGTAGTGTCTATGTCTTCTACCTAGAATGAGAATATCATGTGTGCACTACCAAGTGTTTCAGCATCACTCCATCGAAGAAGATTTTTAGATCAGAGTGTAGTATCAGTTACTATTCCTATCTACTGTGTTTTTGCTTCAGGATAATTGAGAGAAAAGGATAGTTCCAGAGATTCCAACCAACAAGAGCACCTCTGTAGCAGTATTAAAATGGCATTGTCAGAGTACTTCGACACAAGCATAATAATGGTCACAGGTACTGGGCAATCATCCACCCTCTGTTGTGAGGTGGGGATAAATATAGATACAGAGGGAAGTATTTGTCCATTCTGCAAAAAGTGTTATAAATTGCCTCAACTGAGACTCACACATTTGACCTATTGTTGCTGAAAAAAAAAAGAAAAAAAAAAAAAAAAAAAAAGGTTGGTTCCTTGTAATGCTCCAGTAAGTATCTGACACCATCTGCTATACACTATCCTTACAAGAAGCATATCAGACCAAAAATAAAGTATTTTGACTATGCAAATGCTGGATCTTTCCAGTTCTCACTTGCCTGTCTTGATAGAGTTAAAAACCATTCATGTAGTCTTGTGGGTGATGAATTTCCACTCTACAACCCCCTTTCCAGAGAAGAAACATCACAAGCCTTTTGATACTATCACTTTTTCCATAGCCAGGGTTATAATGAACTATATTCCTTGGCTCCATCAGTCCGGACCTTTAGAGCTGGGACTTGCCATGTCATAGACAGAAAGCTGAATCTACATTCTCTTCATATTCCATTAGTAAGATGAAAGTTCCACTCTGACAGATTCTTCCAAAAACTGCTACTTAATAGAACAGGCTCCTGACAGGATGTTTGACCAATCACTACATTTCTAGAGCTAACTATTATCTTTTCTACATGACCTCATAAATTTCCTTTCGTGCTTTCTCTTATGCTCATACAATACCATACATTAACCCTCTATCTTCAGTGATTCTTGAGCCTTGCATTGGGTGAACATTAATATAAAAAACACTGACCAAAAAGGTTGTTTTTTTTTGTAAGAAGTGTTTTTCGGTTAGGTGAAGTACAATTTAGTACTCATTCACATCAATGTACACTGCATTCTGTGTGTGTATATATACATTTTTTTAAAGTAATATATTTTTATGTCAATTTTAGTGTGCTTATTTATTGCCTGCTTTAATATCACTTGTAGAGTATATGGCCTAACAAAACAGTACTGAACTGTTATGCAATATCTGTCAGGCAGTGAATGCTGGAGAATTTCCTCAAAGCTGAAGAGACTTTAAGCACTGGAAAGGTAGTTCTACAGAAGGATGCTGAAAACAAAATGAACCAAACATTGGAGCAGCAACAAGGCTTTAGAGAAAATGGAAACAAAAATGAAACTTACACTTAGCCTAAGAAAAAGGCTGTTGAAATTTCTGGGGCACATAATGGCTTGGAAAATCTGTTTCTCACAGGACAGATTGAGGAAAAGAGGAAAGTATCACGTAACATACTTTGACGAGCTTGAGTAAATGGATGGCAGATCAAGCTTTAGGAGAAATAAAGAAAACACAGAATTTATTTAGAGCTACAAGAGAGTGGAAATTGTGGAGAGCCATGAGCTTATATCCTGAGGGGGACACAACACAAAGATCATCTTGCTAGATGGTGCAACTGGGGTGTTATGGAGAAGGGTGTTTCTAATCTCATGCCCAATTGGTTTTGAATTTAGAGTTTTTGCTCTGCCAAACAGGTTGCCAACCAAAACTATAGAACCAAGTCAACTCTGCTATTAAACTCTTGGTGGAAAGAAGAAATGGATTTGTACCTTTCCAAAATTATTTGTGTAAAAGCAAAAGCCTCACCCTTGGCTGGAATTTGAACTGAATATGCCAATATCAAGTTCAATGTCAATAAATGCTACAATCTGTGGATTCCTTATACAACTATTTAATAACTAATATTTTTATAGGCAAATTTATAAATTATTTATATTGTTTGGACTGTTGTGCTAATCTTTGTTGCCATATTTACAATGTTTCAGCCACTGTACGTTCCAGCCTTCTTCAGGTGATTGAAATTTCAAACTGAACCTGTTATCAGGTTGGTTCAAAAACAATGTCGTTTTCTCACATATGTTACTATGTGAGAAAACGACATTGTTTTTGCACCAACCTAATATTTCATCCACCATCGTAGATTCAAATAGTGATGTCTTCAGGGACACATGGCCCAGTGGATAAAAGCATTTGTTGAATCCAGTGACTTTACTCAAAGAGTTGCGAGTTCTATACCTGGATACAACTGATGTGGATGGAGAGAGAGAAAAAAAAAAGAAAAACTTAGAGTTAAAAGAGAGATAACTGATACCAAACCTCCATTAGAGGTTTGGCATGTGTAACTAGAACAATCTGCATTTGTGGATGAAACAAAGGGTTCACTTCAAAATTCCAATCAGCTGAAGAAGGCTGGAGTTTACAATGACTGAAATGTTGTAAATATGGCAATGAGGATGAGGACAACAGTCCTAACAATGTAAAATAATTATAATACTTCATCTCAGAATTTATGCTTACTTCAGCAACATTTTTGTAAATTTATTTGTAAATGTTTTATGTTTACTAGGTGGGGGGAATGCAAATAAATATTCAAATATATGTATTAATAAACAAATATTCACACGCTTTCTTTTATAAGAAAAATTATCAATGTTTAAATGCTAATATTAGGTTGGTGCAAAAATAATGACGTAATAATGTCGTTTTTTGACGTTAAAAAATAGTTCAAAAAACGACATTATCACGTCATTATTTTTGCACCAACCTAATAATTAAGACAAAGTTTAACATTACAAACACACAAAAAATAGTTGGTCAAAAGGATGTTTTATTTGTTATTTTTTTTCTTTTGACATTGCTATTACTGCATATTCCCTGACTAATGTTTTTATTGCTATTTTGAGAATGTTAATTTCAACCTAATTTAGTCAATTTGTGATAAAAATAAGTGAAAGAAAAATGCATTTCTTCAAAATTTATAATCCCACTTAGCTCCTTGTTTTGTGCCAAAGTTGTCATGTTTACAAATATTTTGATAAGTTTCTGAATAAAATTTGTTTTCATATTTATTTATATAAAAAATGGTAAAGAATTAATATCACATTGTAATTAGTTCAAAATTTTTATAATTTTGTAAATATAAAATTAATCTTATAAGTCAACAACCTCATAAATAATTAGTGCATACTATAATTATTATAATTAGTGTATTATTATTTTTCTTGTCAATCTTCAACAAAAAAAAGAGAAAATATATAAATCCAGATAAATGTGTTTGGATTTTATTAAAATTCTAAAAATAGCTTTTTAAACCAAACATGGTCAATCTTTTCAACCTATAAAAAATTGTGCTTTGATTTATAATTTGGTATCCAGTTCGTTCTAAAATATTTTCCTTCTCTTTATTTTCCAGTAGCACTTGCATTGTGTATGTATATATATATATATATATATATATATATATATATATATATATGTGAAAATATATAGAAAATAGGAAAGAACTGGTTAGGTAAATAATTCAAAATAGGATTCCAACACGCTACATAAGATTCGCTTGAAGATGGAACAGAGCTCACTTGTTTTGAAACATGAGAACTCTTATGTAGCGTGTTGGAATCATATCTTTAAATAAATAATTATATATATATATACATACATACATACATACATACATACATACATACATACGTGTGTCTGTGTGTGTACATTATTTACATTATTTGGACTATTGTCCAAATCTTTGTCGCCATATTTATTACAACACTTGGCTGTTGTATGCTCCGGCCTTCTTCAGGTAGTTGGAATGTGAAACTGAACCCTTTATTTCGCTCACTGGGTTAGACTGTTCTAGTTCCACATACCATGTTTAATGGATATCAGTTATCTCCTGTTAATTCCTCTCACCAAGTTCTGCACTGTCTTAACCAGGTACTGTATTCACACTCTTTGTGTCCTGTCATTGGATCTCACTAACGCCTTTATCCACTGTGCCATGTGTCCTTGAAAACATCTGTGTATGAATTTCTGGGTATTATAAACCTAATGTCTTCAGCAACCATGTCTTACCATTGCATGTTTTTACCAGAGCTTATATTGCAATTTTTTTTGTTATTATCACTTTTCTCTGGCACTCCTTATTACTGGTTCCCATATTATATTCAGTTCTATACTTGGTCGGCTCAGGAAATTTTTGTTGCCCTGTGAGCGAAATAAAGGGTTCAGTTCGACATTCCAACCACCTGAAGAAGGCCGGAACGTACAATGGCTGAAACATTGTAATAAATACGGTGACAAAAATGAGGACAATAGTCTGAATAATGTAAATAGTGTACATAATACCTCATCTCAGAAATATAGACAGATGTAAGTGTGTGCATGTATGTGAAATAAATGGATGGATAGAAACATATACATGTATGTATAAATATACCCATATAAATGTGTAGACATAAATGAAAGAAAAAGCAAAATCCAGAAGTTGTTTATTGTCACAAAACCTCTAATGATTAAGTCATCGCTATAAGGTAAATAGCTACAAGGATTTGTATTTTCTTAAGAACTCACCTCATATGAATGACCTGGACAAGAAATGGTCATGGGTCACTGACTAACAGACTGGCATCATTAGTTGTCCCTCAACACCTCATTTCGAAGTATTATGGGAATTTGCAGCCTTCGACAATCTGAAAAACAATCTTCGCTTGGGTCAATAGAATCATGAAAATGTTGGTATGTGGAAGCGCATGGAAAAGATTTAAGTTATGGCCGATTTCCTCAGTGACCTCAGCCTCCTTGCTTGTTTACAAACTCCTCAATCATTTTGAGAACTCTCCAATCGTGAAAGCCAGACAATGCTAAGAAAATGCCTGTGACAATTGCAGAATGCAGTGTAGCACTTTAGATATGCTTAAACATTGATAATATCCATGTTTAAGAGTTTGGTTTGACAAATAAATAACTTCCTGTCCTGGTTGGCAGAAACTCAATGACTTTGCACTGCCCACTGAAAGCACAATTGATTTGAGGGGATATTTTATGGAGAAGTATAATGACAATGATAATCCAGAGTTTTGTAATATTGGACAGTTTAACAGATGGCTTTAGAAAAATGATAGCATGGCAAAATTCTTTTACAATCAATAGAACAAATTAACAAAGAAAGCAAATGAAGATAAAAAAGTTTGAACTGTAAAAGTTTAGTAAAGATGTAGCATAAATTACATGAGTTTATTCAGAAGTGAAAATTATAAAAAAATAGATCACAAAAAGAGGGAACACTTGCAAAATGTTGGCTATATACAATTAAGAAAAAGTAAGATAACATACATACAAAAACAATGTTAAAAAAACTAATGAAAAGCAACAGTGAGACTAGACAAAAATATAATTTTCAGTTGCATTTGTAAGCATGATAATGAGGCAAAAAACAGGTTTTTATAAATGTGTGTGTGTGTGTGTGTGTGTGTGTGTGTGTGTGTGTATATATATATATATATATATATATATATATGAATAATATAATTTTATTATATATCAGTACAATGCCAGGTTATTAAATAACAGAGTGAAAAAAATATATCTAACATGTCTTGTTCTCTCAAGGGACTAATCTAATGAGGAAAAATGGATTTCATATATATATATATATATATATATATATATATATGATGTCGGCTTAATTTGATACTGCTTTGTTATTAATATTAGAGATGCAGTCTCCCAGAGGGCATGAAAAACTCAGACACATTATTTTTAAAGCATGGGTGGGGGAGTTTCGAGTTCTTGCGTTGTTGGTAATAATTATATTAGATGTTTAAAGTTTTTTTTAATAGTAGATGATAAATCTTAGGTGTTTGTTAGGATCACTAAGAGATATGTACTAGCAAATTATGTTTTAATTGCTTTTTCATCTAGTTTATAATTCAGGTGAATCTGGTTATGATAGAATAAAGGTGTGTCTTTATTTTTTACATTATTCTGACTATTGTCCTCAACGTTTCGGCCATTGTACACTCCAGCCTTCTTCAGGTGGTTGGAATGTCGAACTGAATCCTTTATTTCACTCACTGGGGTAGACTGTTCTAGTTCCATGTGCCATGTTTAATGGATGTCAGTTATCAGTTATCTCCTGTTAATTTTTCCTTTGAAAGATGTCCAATGCCTTAACCGGGTATTGAACTCACACTCTTTGGGTCCTGTCACTGGATCTAACCAACACCTTTATCTACTGTGCCATATGTCCTCAAACATGGCACGTGGAACTAGAACAGTCTACCCCAGTGAGCGAAATAAAGGGTTCAGTTCGACATTCCAACCACCTGAAGAAGGCTGGAGCATGCAACGGCCAAAACGCTGTAATAAATATGGTGGCAAAGATGAGGACAATAGTCCAAATAATGTAGATAGTGTACATAATACCTCATCTCAGAAATATAGACAGTCTTTGTTTTTGTTTGCATCAGGAAATTGTCTTGTGTTTTTTCTTCTACATTTCATTAAGGTTAATTTCATTTGCTCATTGACTTTGTGGTTAGGGAAGTTACTGTTGATTAGAGCATTAAATTCTTACATTGGGCACACCCACTCAGAGATTGATTTGTCACATATTGAATCCTTGCATAGCTCTACCAGAACGTCTCAAATTACCAAAAGACAACTATTAACGTAATACAAATATTAGTGTATCATACCAAAAAAAAAAAAAAAAAAAAAAAAAAAAAAAAAAAAAAAAAAATCGGTGTATTATACCAAAATACTCTACAGATCCCAATCCATGTCAAGATTCAAAACTATAAAAACTATTATTATAAAAAAAATAAATAAATAAACAGCTCACATTAAATATCATTCACCACAGGAGATGGTATCTTGAAGAGCATATGATATAATTAATGTACATATTTATACATTTTAATTAATCATATGATTTGGTTTATTTTGTTTTATGGCATATCAACCTCAATGGGTTATTTAATGCCAACAATTTTTATTGCTGGTAATATGTTTATCTTCAAAAATCTATTTCTGGTCATATTTTTCCTTGAAGAAATCTAGAGCTGGTCATATTTTTTTCAAAGGATGTATAACTGTTTGTATTGCTGGTATTTTTTTTAAAGTATCGCTGATAATAAATTCTCCTTCAAAAATTATTGCTGGTAATAATTTTTTATTACAAAGTATTTCTGGTATTAAAACCTATTTTTACATACGTTTGCGTGTTAACTATTTGCACGTAGTTGGGACCCTAACAGGTGCTACCACCCCGGGTCAGGGTGGACCTGGGAACACCAGCAATTAAGAGGTGGTTCCACGCTCCTCAAAACCTCCTGATCAGAGGCCTTGCTGTTGGACATAGTTTATCACCTTACCCAGGGCATGGATGTAGTTTATCATCATACCCAGGATACAATAAATCATATGACTCCGTACAAGGCAGTAAAGTCACTAATACACAAAGGGTTACTGAAAGGGAAAGAATGAGAAAAAAGTGAAACATTATTAAAGATGGACAACAATAAGAAGACATTAACAATTTACATTGCATTTAAATATTTGAAGATCAAAGTTGGCTGAAAAGCATGGAGCTGGAAGATAGTTCTACAAGCAAGAAGTGCGAGAAAAAAAACACAGAACTCACAGTGGTATCTCTAGCCAATTCAACTGTAAACTGATGAGACCTTGCTACCAATTTCATACTGTGCTTAAATTCATAAAGTCTAGATACCACAGTGTAGTGCTCATCTGAACAATTACCATGAAAGCATTTATAGAAAAGGCTCAGTGAATGTACATTATGACAGTCAGAAAGTGACTGAAGCCGAGATGCCAGTTCAAAACCAATAATGTTGCTGATTCTTTTAATTTTAACTAGAATTTCTAAATATATAGCAGGAATACCAGTACATATATGGCAGTAATATTCAAAGCATGGACAAATGGTAGACATATAAATATATAAGACTCTGGCATAAAAATTGTCTAGCATGACACAGGGAGCCATCTTTCTCACAATGGATTCAGGATCATCTTTCCACTTCATGTCAGCTGAGAATGTTAGCCTGAGAAGGCGCAACAAATTACTCATAGAGGTTAGTATCAGCCATGCTGATGGGAGGCAAGACGAGGTTTTTCATGTGATTAGGGCAAAGTTTTGGGAGATGTTCAAATTAATAAGCCATTCCTTGTCCAGTTATTGAACTGATCAGACTTACCATTAACAAGTTGAATGCACATGAAATATGATTAACCAATGAAAATTAATCACAAAAGTAAAAATACCAGAACAACTTCTTTTTCTCCATATCTCATTCTCTGATGAAGCGTTAAGTGAAACATGTTAGATTGATAAACATTTATTGGTTATATATATATATATATATATATATATATATATATAAAACCTTACATGTTGATATATTATGTAATTTCATTTAAGAGAATATCAGTTCTCTTCTGAAAGTTTAGTTTCTTCTAAAAAGTGTACACTCAGAACTTCTGCACATATTATCGATAAATTAACATTTAACAAAGAATTTTCATTAGGTCTAACATAGCAAATATATATATATATATATATATATATATATATATATATATATATTACATATGCAATTGTGTGAATTGGTGTGAGTATGTGTGCATATGAGTCATATGAAATCCTTATACAAGAGCAGTGATCAATTATGAAATAACATACTAAAAATTCATATCACATTTGTGGAAAGTGTCAAAGTATGGTGGGGGACAAGATAAAATACATAAACCCTCACAACATAAACCCAAATAAAACAAAATATATGTGCCTTGTGTCTGACAACTTTGTGCCAAAAGTTTGATGAGTTCAAAGAGCCATATCTGTTCTAGGAACAACTTAATTTTACAATAATGTCTTTTGATGTTCATCCTCAATTTGGCAACCATCATTATATAACATAGAGAACAAAGAAAGATTTTTATATGATAGAAAAAAATCCAATGCTTGATCAAATGTTGGCAATTGTATCAGGTAAGGAAGTTTTAAGCATACCATGATATATTTACAAAGGTTGTTCTGAAGATTTTGTACCTGAATATGATCCTTATTGCACTAATGAAAATAATTGCTTACCTATATTGTCTTTTTGTAGAATTATAAAATTTTCATTGCATTCTATATTTTGTCACATTTTAGAAAAGTTTTTCAAAGAAAATAAGTGGAACAAGTTACAATGCCTGATTAAAATCAAAAGAAAAAACTGAACCAAATGACAATGCTTTTGTTCAAAATCACAAGAAAAAAAAACTTAACCAAGTGACAAAGGCTAATTAAAACAACTTCACTATGGTTAAGAAACATTTTGCCAAGATTGATGTGAAGAAACATTGGATGGGGCAACATTTTCAACTCTTTTTTCCCCCAAGATTATGTACACTAAATAAATATGGACAACTTTATCTGGTGATGATTATTTTACTGCATTAAATTTTTATTAGCTTCAATGTAATATCCTTTTGGCTGGCAGGAATCAATGTAAGAGGTCCAAAAAGCAGAAATTTAGCTATTATTGTATTAGCTGAATAAAAACTAAGGCTGGCCAAAAGACTGAGTTGGTACAAAAAAATAGATTCCTGAATTAAAAACATGTATAAAAAAAAAGGAAAAAATAAGGCAGATAATAATTGTATTATAACATGCCAAACCAAATATATAAAAAGATCTTGTGTATTTTTCTATGAATTTTTTTTCAATATCTTGAAACATTCCAACATTTTATCTTTAATGATATCTAAGGAGTTTAATCTTCTTGACTTTCCTCAGTGACAGAAACACAACTTTGATTGTTATAATTTGTGTAGCATGACACTTTTCTAGTGAGATAATCTCTGAATGAAATATGCCTTATTTCAAATTCCTCAACAAAGAATATAATCGGCAAAATTTACATAGCTTACTATGCTAAAATGATTTTTTTGTTGGTAGAATTTTAACATAAGATATGCAAATAACAGTGTTGCTAGCAGACACAGTAAGAAAACTACAAAAACTTCTACAGAAGGTAGAGAAGGAAAGCAAGAGGAAAGAACTAAGCAAATTGCGAAAAGTCAAAATGCATGGTTGTTTATTAACAGAAACAACCCATCATACAAATTACAAATTGGAGATACAGAAATTATATGAGTACAATAATTTAAATATCTTGTATAAGGTTTGAAAACAGAAATGCTGATCTATCATGTTTTTTTCTTATTTCCAACATGATCAGTAACTTTAGAACAGGTACATCTCGACTAAATTAGACAGGTGATTTTTTTTTTTTACTGATTCCATTTCTTTATCTCTGCTGACAATATCTAAATACATGCATGGAAAGTGATTGAGAAATGGGATACTTTTATATTATAAAGTACAGATAGATATTATGAGAACTCTTAGAATTCAGTTTAATATTCATATAGAAATAATTTATTTTACCAAAGTAATTATCTTTTAACTGTAAGAAGAGAAATAAAATCATTTTTAAAAATGGGTACAATTTTTAATTTTTAATGAAAAGTAAAATCCTGAATATTTCCTTGATTATTTTGAATATATATATAAATTCTCATCTTGCCTTCTGGGAATATTATTTATCTCAAAATTTTCATGTTGAAAAGTAAAGATTAGGGATAAATTTCATGAATTTTCCTTCTAGCACTAAAACATTCAATTAAAACAATGCTATGTTTATATTCATTTCACATTTTGTACATGAAAAAAAAAAAAAAATGAAAATAGAATTTAAATTCTAAATGAACATAATTATGGCAATTTTGTTCACTTGCATCAGCAAAGTAAATATTTACGTATCTTCTAACAAAGTTGACATATGGCCAGGAATTGTAGGAATCTATGCCAATGACAGTGTTGATAGCAGACACACAAAGACTCCAACAGAATATAGTGAAGTAAAGTGAGAAGAAAGGATTGTACATCAACTCCATGAAGACTGAATGCATGGTTGTTAGCCCAAAATGCAAATTGGAGACACTGAAATTAAACACTGGCAGAAATTTAAATATCTGTCAAGTATTTTAACAGAAGATGGAAACTGTGACACTGAAATCCAAAGGCATATTGAGATAGCCAAAGATGCATTCCAAAAGCTAAGCAGAGTACTAAGAAACAGGAAAAAAAACTTTGCTAGAAACAAAGAAAAGAGTACTAAACTCTTACGTGATATCTGGCCTTCTGTATGACCATGAGTGCTGGACAATTTCCTCAGAGATGAAAAAGAGACTTGAAGCAACAGAAATGTGGTTCTACAGAAGGACGCTTAGTATACCATTGACTGTAAATGCGAGCAACAACAAAGTTTGAGAGAAAATGAGAACAAAAAGGCAACATAGTTAACATCAGGAAGAGACAGTTCCATTTACTTGGGCATATAACGAGGAAACAAGGCTTGGAAAATCTGAATCACAGGACAGATTGAAGGCGACAGAGAGGAGAAAAAACACAAGATACAGAGTGAGGATGAGTAAATGGGAGGCAGAACTGAGTTTAGGAAAGATAACAGAAAGACAAAATTTATTAAGAGCTACAAGGGACAGGAAGTTGTAGAGAGCCATGATCGCCTACGTCCTGAGGAGTCATGTCACATAAAGAAGAATGATAGAAATTCTTCAGTTTCATCAGTAAGCTCACTGACCCTACACCAATAAGCACAATAGGGAGGTACTGCATGATAAACTAGTTCACATTTCTATTTGATAACCAGAATCAATTTTGGAATCACTTCTTTCAGCTTGTGGGTCATTATAGCTCTCCACAACTTTCTATATTTAAAATTTTAAGAATGTAAAAATTAATGATGGTTATATTATCAAGCAGATCCGGATTAAGAAAGGTATCCTTTTCTGAAAAGAAGATTTTACAGTTGTGGGTAAGAACATAAAAATCAAAATCAAAACCACAGATGTATGGTCTTCAGGCTGGGATCAAAGTGTAGTATCTGCCATTGGGCAGATGAACTATATTGTATCTCTCAATTGTGTGTGACTGATTTCAGACAGAATGCAACTTGGTTGCTTCTGTGGACAGAGTAACTGAAAATATTATTGAGGCATGCCCAGTAACAAGGAACAGCTGCTTGCCTCAATACCTCCCTCATTGCACTAAAGATTAGTGATTGGTATTAATATCGATCACAGTGTAACCAACAGTTGCAAAGCCTGGGCTGTTTTTGGACCTGGCTTAGGTGTACACAGGTCTCCACCTTAAACTCCCTGTGTCTCACATCT
Organism: Acanthosepion lycidas; assembly: GCA_963932145.1. Lineage (NCBI taxonomy): Eukaryota > Metazoa > Mollusca > Cephalopoda > Sepiida > Sepiidae > Acanthosepion > Acanthosepion lycidas. Next base: position 99,295,764 of record OZ010576.1, on the reverse strand, counting down.
GCAAGCAGCAGGGGGGATTGGGGCAACCAAGGTGGGGAGGGGGCAAGAAAAGGGGGCGATGGTAAGTAAATAAGAGAGTATGTCTATTCCCACTGAAAAATTTCTGTCAAACACAATTTTTAATTCAGCTTTAGAACAAAAAAAGCTTGTCAGATTTTTTATTGGTTTTTAAGATGAAAACACGAGTTACATTCTGCCTACACCTGAAATAAACAATGAACATGGATTAGCACCATCCAATTCCTGCAGATTCTTAACTTTAAAGCCTTATATTTACTCAGATCACATTTGAATCATAACAAAACTCTTCCAGTCTTCTTGTTTTGAATGTAAGCCAATTATTTTAAATTTCTTGTACAAATAATTTCCTTGTAGCATTTCTTTTGAACACCTGATGTGCTAACAGCAACACAAAAGTCTAATTTTTGTCATTTCTTTTGCCTTCAGTCTATGTACTGACACACACACACACACACACACACACACACATATTATATATATATATATATATATATATATATATATACACACACATTCTTCCTGAGTAATGCTTTGTGCACTTTTATTTGGTTCACACATTTGTGTTGTATGAATAAGCAGATATTAATAAACCATGACTTCTGCTTTAGTTGGCATTTTTACTTGATTAACAAGAGGGAGTTAAACAGTAATTTCAATAATAGTAAACCTGTATAGATATTTGATAGGCATTTTTAATTGCTCCTACAATATTTATGCAAGACATTTCAGTTGATTAATGCGAACTAAATTGATATGAAACATAAAATACCTCAGGGCATGCATCAGTTATATTAAATTTAGTGAAGGAGTTATCCTTTATCAGTGTATTTGATGTCATTTGCTGTATGAAGACATTATCCTGCCACTCAAAGTGAATGATCTGTTAACAATAATGTTTGAATTTCATAGTTGTGTTGTTATATCCTGCTATAGCAACAGAAAACAACTGAGTGAAATTAACAAAGATACTGCAACTGAGAAGCCTTAAAAAAAGAATCTAGTAAAAAGGAAAGTAACATTAATAATGCAGAATGCTAAAAATTAAGGTAGCTGAACATAGAATAGGTTGTGCTAGATTTAGCTTTGTTTAACATATCTTAACACTAGAAAACTAATATATTAAAAAGTAGAGTTGTGTTCTTAAATAGACTCATCAGGTTTAGACATTTTTATGTAAGTCAAAGATTGTCCAACAAACTCAGAAATATCTAAACTCTCATCTTTAGCCAAATGTTTTCTAAGATTAAGGATTAAAATAGATTTAAGTAAATGAATTCTTTAGGTTTTTAAGAACAGAGCTCCTCATCAGATCCAAATGACTGGTGCTGGAGAATCACAAAGAGATTTATCAAATAACAAATGGCACATGTAAAATAATGAGAAAACAACAATCAAATGAAAGATCACTAGCAAATACTGGACTTAAGAAACCTATTTTTCTGAATAACTATTTTAAGAGAAAAATAACATAAATTTTCAACTGATAGTAGTACAAGTTGTTTGGTCAATGAATGCTGAAGGTTTCCTTGTAAGAAAATGGCTAATCTCACCATAACCATTATGTTGCAAGCATGCCCAAAAAGTTATCCTAAAAATAAATCTGGAAAACAAAGCCTAACTCGATGAAACAATATTTCTACTTTACATTCCTGTAACTGCTATGCTACCTGCACATCATAGCAAAGTATCCATAAAACTGAGGAATGGTTTATTCATAAAGTGGCAGTTGAGCTTTTGAACTGTATGTAGTATCTATGTCTTCTATCTAGAATATCACCAATATTAAGTGTTTTTAAATGTGTCTAGATGATTTGTTTGTTTAGCAGAATATCAACTTACCAAGAATTATATAATACCAAAATTTAGTTTTCTTGGGAGCATTAGTAATTACTTTCATAAAAAATGTATTGTTCATAACTTTCTTTTAGCTATGAAAATGTATTGTTGGTATTTTTACTATTTTTATACTTTCATGGTGTTTTGACACCAGTTTGGTGGTTAACTATTTTCCGACAGCTGGGACCCAAACAGCAGCTACCATCATAGGTCATGATGGAGCTGGGAACAACAGCAATTAAGAGGTGCTTACACATTCCTTAAAACCTCCAATTCAGAGACCTTGCTGCCGGATGTAGTTTATCATCATACCCAGGATGTAACTGTGTCTGGTATTGCTATGTTTATGATATATAGACACTAAAAAAAGCATATCACTAAAATAGTTCCTAGCTTACCGCCTTCTCATTCAGGTGGAATGCCTAGCAAGTGAGAATTTTTTTTTTTTTTTAATTTGACACTGCTTTAATATGGATCTGTTTCAGGACTACTATTGTTCACATGACAACATATCTAAGTTGAGTAAAATGCCTCTTGGCTACTTTTATTATATTTATTTACTGATGTGAATGGCACACTTTTGATATTCAATTGACTATACCTTCATAATGACATTGTGTTACAAATGGCAATTCTCCCCTTTTGGTTGAGATAGTCACATGGCTCACATGATAGCTGGTAAATTATGTCAGGAGATAGATTGACAAAGGCAGTTGTCATGCTGAACCCAGAAAAGAAAGATGTCCCTTGCCCACAGTGGTAGGCCTTACAAGAAATCCCACATGACCTAACTTGGTTTGTAAAGAAACTGCCCTAAATCCAGTTTTCCATTTGAGAAATATTACAAGTTACTCTTTGTTATACACCATTTGTTGTTGCATGTGTTATAATTTCCCTGTGTGGGATACGTGTATCTGTGTATATATCTAATTTTGTGTACGACATAGCATTATATACTTCACCAAGAAACAATCATGTTTATTATTGTTTTTCCACTCAGCTATTCTATCCTGTCCATGAAATACAGTGTTGTTATATTATGAATATAACAACACTGTAATGAGAGAAATGTAATTGGCAAAGTAAATATTTCTTTCCCTTGCTTTCACTGCAACATGTTCATTATAAACTAGTACAAGAGGTAAATCATACAAATTTGCCTTAGATCCTTATAGTCAATTGATTATCTCTAAATACATGAGAAAATATTTAACAAATCCTTTGACTAGCCACTGGATGTTAAACTGACGAGAGGAAGACAACTTGGAAGTTCAATTCAGGTTTTTTCTCAATTACTTGATGTTTTCAGCCATAAATGAAATAGTAGTACATTTTTTTTAAACCAGTTTACCATAAAATAAACATACAAGTTTTTCATACATTAAACTTAAAAAAATAAACCAAATTCTTTTTACTAAATGATATCTGTATATTAAATAATAAAATCTTCAAATGTTTTTCAGTATTATTCTTATATAAACCTGTGTTAAGACAAATATAAATACCTTTGTCTTTAATAATTTATATAAAATGTAGTTATCAAAGTAAATTAATGCCTGCTTTTGATGTTTTTAGCATATGGTATACTCAAGCCAACAAAAAAGCTGTCATGGGTAATGTAGAAAGAATTTATAAAAATCCAAGTTAAATCATTAAAAACATACTTATTAAGCAAAAAAAGAAATGAAAAAAACCAATTACTTGTAAGTTGCTCAGAAAATTTTAATATAAATTGAAACTGTATTCAAAATTAATTAAATTTAAAAAACTGTCTCAAAAAATATATAAAATGGTTCAATAAGGATTCAACCCAAATTATATAGAGGAAAAAATCCACCCACAAAAAGAATTTTACTAGCTATTCAATTCACATTTTTTAATCAAGATAATGCACTGTCTGCCTGCCTTCTAAAATAGTTTATCAAAGATAAAACTCTTTCCTTAGCTTTTTAACAGTCTTTGGATTATAGACATCCGTTTCATTCTTGATGTTATCACATCTTCAAAGATTGTAAACGAGTAAAACACAAATTTTCATTTTAATTTAAATTTACGTCTTTATCTTAACGGGATAAAAATTTAAGGAAAATTCAATTCCATAATTGAATATACAAAATATCAAGCGAGGTTTCTAAAATAATCTTTTCTCTTGTAAGTATATAATTAGTTGATATTGAAAAAGTGAGAACATTGGCTGTTTGATGAAGGAGCCATTAAAAATTGAATAATGTTTATTTCTGATGTCTAAAAATGACATTTATGCTTGCCAAGAGACTCTACTTTAAATGAATGCTCCATGTTGATTTCAGTGGAAGTTTTAAGAGAATAATAAAAACCAATTGGGTGTTCTTATTGTCATTTAATTGACATTAATTTCATCATTTAAAAACAAAATTTAATGTGGATGCCATTCCCCAGGAAATAATTTAGTTACTTATATATACTCATACCATTAACAGTTAGTAAAGTCTATTTGTAGTCATGTAAATATTTCTTAATTTTCATGTTGTAAATGATTAATGTGTGAATGTTTTACATAAACTTATTAAAATTAGGTTAAATAGATTCAATTTCTGCTGACGTTCCCTGCTACTAATTTTTCATGAAATACTACTGAGGTAATTCACTTATTGTATTAATCCTATACAATGACCAAAGTTAAGCAACATTGAACCTGGTCAGTACCTAGATGTGTGACCACTGGAGAATATCAGGTGATGTAGGCTTAGATGTACAGGTGGTGTAACGGATAATGGCTCAGAATTGTTAATTGGGGAGCAGAGTTCTAATTCCCCTTAGATTCATTATATTCACTCACATGCAAATATCTTTTTGGAGAGGCATGAATCCATCTTTTAAATAACTTGCAAAAAACTGATAAAATTGTAGAAAATCAATTTATTGTGTTAATGTAAGTCTTTATCTTAATGGGATAGCAGGTGTGTACTACTATGAGGTAAAGAACCCAGATTAAAGGACTTGGGAAGTGCTTTGTGATCTTGGCTATCTTATCAAAATTTGCTTATATTCTACCTACATTATATATGTTATAAATTAAACTAGATGCAAATGACTATTAAAAGGAGGAAAAATTTATGCAGATTTTTTACATCATTCTGACTTCTTTATTTGTATACAAGTCCATGAATATGTTTTGTTCACGCTAAGTGTTGAAAAAAAAAAAATAAACAAACATAAAATTCACTACTTTTTATTCCTGATGTTGAACATAATATTCAACATTTACCGATAAAAATCTCAAGTTGATGTTAAAAATTAACATAAAAACATCGATTTATTTAAAATGGAATGATCTAGGCTATTATGAAATTTGTATTTAGATACATATTTATTTTCAGTTTTTCTAGTTGAATTGTTCAGCTTTATTGCCTATGATCCATTATTGTACATAATTAGGTTACAATAAAATGTGTATCATATATGAATGCTACCTTATTAAAATTGAGAGGATATATATAGTGGGGGCCCCACTATATATCATCTTTTGACACAAGACGCACCAACCCTGAGCATTGGGCACTGATGCACAAAACTTTTTATCTCAGACTTGTAAACATGATGCATAGGTTACATAATAACAAAGTAGAAAATCTGTGGCTATATTGCTGCCGTCATCACGATATGCAGACAGTATTCAACACTACATGACAACGGAAAGATGATTTTTTTTTTTTTTTTTTTTTTTTTTAAGCGTTTCAACCCAAACAAGGTGGGAAGTCACTAGGATGCAAGGGGTTACAGAAGATTTGGAGCAAGATCAGATAGGAGTGATAGAAGAAAGGATGAGGAGAAGAAGAGTGGATAGATCAAGGCAACTGGGGATGTCGATTGACATTACATTTGAATAGTTGGAGATTATAGCTCTCAGGGAAACTGGAATAAGGAAAGGAGTTCCACGGGCGGGAGGTGCGAGACATGAAGCTATTGGAGTAGAAGAGACGGCTACATTTAATAGTTTCAACAATGAAAGGGTGAGAGTGGGATGCCAGCCTCGTAGGGCGCTTGAATTCATGAAGTCTGGGAACCAGCGAATGCAGCTCCCCGAAGCAATTACCATGAAAGTATTTGTAAAAAAGATAGAGAAGCGACGGCGCGTCTGTGAGAGAGCGACTGTAGACAAGATGCCAGAACAGGGTCAATTATATTGTATATCCACCTCTGGAGCTTATCAAGAATCCCGAGGCAAACAGAAGGGGCTCCAGACCATATATGGCAGCAATACTCCATGCAAGGGCGAATTATTGATTTGTAGATCTGAAGGATCAATTCTGGGGAGAAAAATTTCCTGGTGCGGCACAAGGAGCCAACTTTCCTTGCGGTGGACGAAGCAATTGACTCAATGTATTTGTTCCATCTCAGGTCAGCAGTCAACGTGAGACCGAGCAGCCGCAGAGAGGTGCTCTCGAGAAGTTGAGCGTCTAGGATGGATCCTTGAGGAACACCTGCGTTCGTGGTATAGGAACTGGAAGAGAATCCGTTGAGAACGACCTTCAATTCACGGTTTGACAGAAATTATTGTATTAGGTCAAACAATCGACCCGTAATGCCATAACCCTGGAGCTTGCGAAGAAGGCCAGCATGCCAAACCCTATCAAACGCTTTGGAGATGTCTAGGGCTACGGCACGAGCTTTCCCGTTACTTTGAAGAGTTTGGTAGACAGTTTCAGTGATGGCCGTAAGCACATCCAGCTGTAGATTGGGCAAAGCGGAAGCCATATTACTTGTCTGAGAGTAGATCATGGGATGTAAGGTGGTTAACCACTTCGGTATTGATTAGGGCTTCGAAGACTTTGCCGAAGAGAGTTAGGAGACAGATAGGACGGTAATTAGAAGGGTCAGAGGGGTCGCCAGAGTTCTTGAAGACAGGAACAATTGAAGAGGACTTCCAACAGTGTGAGGAATAAAGTGATGGGTGGTACTGTATCATTGAAATATCAAATATTCTGGCTTGTTTTTTTAAGCCAACTTCAACAAGCATATATTTGGCTCACAAACAGAGACATACATACATACATTCATACATAGAGATATGCATGCACGCACGCATACAGAGACATGCATGCATGCACGCACACAGGCAGAGACATGCATGCACACACGCATACAGAAATACACAGAGATATACATACACACAGAAATATACATACACACGCATATACATACATATACACACACACAGAGATATACATACATTATAGTATTAAGTACGGCATATCTCTAAGTTCAAGTCATGTAGTCAGTCTAAAATTTATGAAATCAGTTCATTTTAACAAGAGACTTATAAATTGCATATGGCTTGTTTGCCTTGTTTGATATTTAGTTTGTTTTGAGTCATCCACCAACCCCACTCTCATTCTCTCCGAAATATTTATTATCATTAAATTTTAAAATCTCCGGGTGCGTTTTGTAGCCCACCCCCGAGACGATGCAGCATCATGGAGTATGGAGGATTGATTGGTGACGGATGAGTTCTTGTGGTGAATGCGCAAATTTTAACGAGTGAATGGGTCGTGAATCGGATTAGCTAGGTATAAGATAGTGAAGACCAGCCTCAAACCCTTTACCTCTTTTTGGCCTTGTGCCATAATTGTATTTTTAATACAATAAATATCGATATTCAAGGTACTTTTAAGGAAATTTTTACGATTAAAAAAAAGAAAAGAAAAAAAAATGTTTTTTGGCTCGTTTATCGGGGGGGGGGGTGCGAACGTAGACCTCACACTTAGAAATAGTGCACAGAGACGCCCCCACATAGGTCAAGTTGCAACCCAACTAGAGTGAAATGGAAGCTCCTCGTTCTGGAAGAATTTGGTGTGAATTTTAGTAAATATAAATTCTTTTTTATTTTGGGGCGAATTGACAGAAAAGATCTGTTGTGTCTAAGAAAAGAAAATTCTTCAGCAACCATGACACAGGTTAAGTAAGATAAGGACAATCACTGTATTAATATTAACCAATTCGTTGGTCACAAACAGATACAACTACCACTGACTGGCGTCAGGAATGACGAACGGTAAACTGCGTTCGCGAAATATGTTTGTTCGTACGGAGATTCAAAATTCGCTGGGAGTCAAAGTAAAGTGTATGTGACCACATGGTAACGATAGTTGTTGGGATGGGCAACAACTTTTTTCCTTAGAGCTGAAATAACGAAATTTCAAAGCTTGTGTGTCCATGTTATTAAACCCGTAAGTAGATTACAGAAAAAAATCGAAAGCTGATTGATCTGAGCAACGCTTGTTCATTTAAATGTTATTAGCGCGGAAATTGAAATCAACATTCCGACTTCATGCTTTGACCGAGCTGATTGCGTTCACATCACATCAATGTCCGTGGTAAAGGCACGAATCCACCTTACTCCAATTATCTATACATAAAACTTTGTGACTTCCATTAGTCCGTCCATATAACCCTCTAAAACAGCCATACATTGACCGATCGAAACCAAATTTGAAAAAGAAAAAAAAAAAAAAAAAAATGTTGTTTACCTAGTCCTATAAAATTAAATTAAATTAGCCGCGAAGTATAGTTTTTGTCAACGTATTTATCCAAACAAATCAGCTTTTTCAAATTTCATCGATTGGTTTGAGAAATTGAACGAAAAGTACAATTTGTAAATCTCAACAAAAAGTCTTAGCGATTCCTTCCACAGTAATAAATAGTGTGAATATTTCAACACGTGTCAGTGTGTTGCAAAGAAATTCTACTGTGTGAAATATCAAGTCAGACTGGACTCGTATTTTATTGGATAACCAGTCAAGAAGAAAAGAAACTGAACTCAGAATCAACCTGAAAAGACATCGGCTCCATTTTAGGCTCGGGTTTACCAATGTGGACAAAGAACAACTGAACAGATTAATTTTTTGTCAACGCTAACCCTAAAACTAAATTATATATACTTTTAGTTTTCAATGGTCAAGTTTGCTTTCGCTTTTTCTTCAATACGTCGATTTGTTCTTTTTTTTTAAAAAAAATCGCACTCTTTCACAAAGTTTATTATTTTTATTCAATTACGTTAAGCGACGAAAAATGAGTAAATTTTTATTATTGCATTCATCTCTTTTATTGACCTAATGCGCGTGATCAATTCTGCCCTTACTTCATCGTCATTGGAGGCACCTCGCGGTGGTGTTATAGTTAGCGGGATTGTCTCGCTAGAACAATTATGACTGAGTAGTGAGTTCGATTCTCGCTGGGTGCCACTTACTTTCGGTCTTGTGCCACATCCAAGCTACGCTTGGAAAAAAGATACTTATCTGGCACAGGGCTCCGTCCCTGGGCTGGTGGTATCACGGCTACGACTAGCTCTGACCGGTTTGGACCAGCTATGACCAGCTTGGACAAGCTAAGACCAGCGGCCCGAGTGTTTTCACTCGGGTCCCCTCGTTAAAAACTGACCTTGTGTCACAACCTGACCGGGGGGGGGGGGTCAAGTAAATATCCTTACTTCATCGTCATTAGCCAGTTGACGACTTAGAGCATAAAATAATAGTCGGTGATGAGACAGGTGTAATCACAAAAATAATGAGAATAAGGCCACTCGTTTGGCAACTTGGCCGCCCTATTTAACCAGATTGCAAAACTTGTGGAGCATTCTGAAAAAGAATGCTTGCAAATGCGGACAGCAACAGCAAAGATTAATGTCATTCTGGATACTGTGCAGCCTCATTCATTTGAAAAAAAAAAAAAAAATCAATGGCTGAACAACTTTTAAAACATGGAGCTGACATTGCACATTAATGCTAACTTTTTAACTTATTTGTCCTTATAACGATACTGACGTCAATTTGTTTGAAACATTTGTCTTTCTTCAGGTTCTATTATTATATGACATTCCAAAGTTCTCTGGAATTTCAGTTATCTACAAGATAATATAAAACTTAGAAAAACTGGTAAATCGTCATAAAACCTATGTAACCGTAAGAGTTAAAAAGTCTTTTATACATTAGATATGTGTAATATCGGAGACATTTTTGGCAGAAATATTTCCATAAATAACATGGTTGATTTTCTGAAAGTTAGCAATGCTTAATCGGAGCTTATAATAATCTGACAGGCAGTTTATCCGCAAGCTAGTAATCATTATTGATTTCTGATCAGAGTTCCCAATAATTAACATCTATTATTACTTTTATTGCTAATAATATATTCAAAGGCAGAGTTTTTTTAATTAGCAACTATATTCGAATTTTAAGCAGTTCCACTATTATCGTCAATTTTAAAACAATTTAAATACTAGTTAAACAAGAATCACTAATTGCACTTTATATCATTCGGACTGTTGTCTTCATCTGCATCCATCGCCATACTCACGATCTTTCGGCCGCTGTGCGCTCCAGCTTTCTTCAGGTGATGTACGTCGGAATTTCGAACCGAAACCTTTATTTAGACCCAATGAGTTGAGTTACTGAACGAAAGAGATAAGAGTTCAATACCTGGCCATAGCAGAGGGAACAAAAACTTTGAGAATCGAGTTACTAAAAGGAGTTAACTGACACTGAGATAGCCAAAAAGTAATGACATGTAGAATTAGAACAATCTACACCCGTGAGTTAAATAAAGGGTTCAGAAATTCTAACGTATATCACTTGAAGAAGGCCGGAGCGCACGACGACCGAAAAGGCGTGAATATGGCAATAAAAAAATCGGTAAACAGTTACAATACATCATCTAATATAGAGACAGATGTACTAAATATGTGACGTTTATACTGACTGCGAGAATTTTCCTAGTTAAGTTACGTTTAAGTCACTTTATTTCTTAGACCGAAGCCTAGAAAAATGTAAGCAACTTCAGCACAAATTAGTGCGCGAAAAATAACTAGTACATACTGATCGAATTCTAAATTGCTTATTAAAAAAACAATAGTGTAATTAACATTACCATTATTCTGCGTACCTAATCAAGAACCGTTTGAACTATTTGTTTTAGGAATGGCTTACTGTTGATTAAATAACCGTTCTATAAAATATTCATTCAATGAAAATGGCTTCTTTTTTGGCTTTTTCATTTTCTCGTATAATTTGTACAGCAATCTAAAATAGTAATATCAATAATTTTATTCATAAACTACAGTCTTTTTAAACTACACACGGAAGATATTTATTTTTGAAGCGCAAAAGGGAATAATTATATCATCAACCGCCTTAAAAGTAAAGTTTTTCCTTCCTGTAATATCTTTCGCTGAAATAAGGAAAATCTTTAAATGCTAAATGTCAGTAAACATAAAAAAGCGGGGAGCTAAGAATCTCCTGACAAATGAAATCTAAGAAATTCCGAGGATGAAAATAAACCATTTTTATTTCATGTTGCTTTCTCTTGCCGCCATCTTGAAGACAATTTTAAAGTACTTACTTCCTTATTTTTTTTTATTTATTTATTTTTTTTCGTTGGGTGAAGTGGTTCTAATCTGACAGGAAGGATTTCTTTAAGACATTGTATATTATTTTAATTTCAAAGAAAATTGACTGTTTCTTTAAAAAAAAAAATGCTTGTGTTTTCAAGGTATCAAACTTGCAAACGAAATGCGGCCTTGAGATAATATTCCTAAATGCTGCCATATGAAGATGGCAAAAAGATTCTACAAAAAAGAGAAAAGCTCTAAATAATGAGAGATCGACAAAAATCTGTCCATGACAGAATATATAGAGAGTTTGTAGCGACTGCTATGTTTTTCCACGCCCACATTTTATTCGTCTGCGAGTGGCTAATAAATCAATACTGCCTTTCTATAGGACAATTTAGCCATCACAGTCGAAGCTTTGAATTTTTCGGTTTTGAACTTGCTTATTTGTTTCCTAAGTACAAATTTAGCGATTGGTCAATTTTAACCAATCACATATTTTAGTGCACAATCAACTTTTCCCGCGGTTTCGCTGGGAGCCTAACTGCAGCCTTAAAATAGGCAACTTTTTCACGAGCCGTCAGTAGAGTCCAGTAAATTTCGCCTGTCAACACAAACCTATGACTTTACTCTTAACATTTCAAACGCACACTCACACACAGAATTTTGTAATATATAAATTATATATATATATATATGTGTGACTCAGCCAAGTTCAATCAACCAGGATTTCTCTAACACAACACACTTTCTGATCTATTGTATTCTTGTGTTCTCTATTGTAACAGCAGACTTGTTTCCGAACATTTCTCTCTCAAGTGAACTTTCGAACAATCAATCACAAATCAAAAATACATTTAAAGGGGAGCAACTTCTTTTCCCCTTGATCTATACATTGAATACAAATTATTGTATATTTTGTTCTTGTATGTTTTTCAATATATACTTGTTGATTCATATTTGGAGTTTTGTTTTCTTAAATCATTAATAATACAAAAGATATATGCGCAAAAAACATGAATAACATGTTCAATTTACAATTAACGTTTTATCTTTCTGAAGAAACAAGAAAAAAAAAACAGGACGCGTGAAAAGTTTGAGATCTAAATAAGATATTAATTATTTGTCAAGATCATAACAACAACAACTCCTAAAATATTAAAAAACAACCAGTAGAAGGCATACACTTAGCTTGTTGGCGAATTAAAAAATAAATTAGTAAGATCTAAAACTGTTATCAGTATACATAAGAAAAATACAGCAAACTTACGCACATCAACAATATGGCTTCCATCAGTCGAAATACTAAGAAAAAAATGAATATCCCAGGATTCAGCTCCATCTGAATAATTTGCATAAGTAGCAATTAAACGTACACACACGAACATGGCCGGAAATTTACGATCACATTCGTCTTTTCTAAATTCCCATTCAAACTTACACTGAACTTACTTCAATAATGAGAATGGTGTCTGTGGAGAAAATATGGTGCTTGCTGTGTCATATCATTTTAATTTTTGTTTTTCGGTAAACGTGAAAATAATTGAATGATTGTTTGTAGCTAAGATAAATAATCGGTCAGGGATTTCCGTTCTTCCCCCGTCCCTTATTTTTAGGAATTGTGCAAGATTTTTTTATAAATATTAAAAAAATAAAAAAAATCTTGAACATCAGGCCCGTTGCCCCTCACTCGAAAAATCATTCAGGCTACGCTCCACCGTGGAAATGATATTAGTGTACAAACTATTACTTGCCAGGCTCTAGCCCACCCCAGCACCCGACTTAAAGGTCTCTCTTAGAACATTTTACCGATCTGCTGACTGAATATGCTCCAATAGTGACGGGTAAGACAAATGCAATACACAAGATTTAGGTTTTGGAGTTGGGTTCATAGAAGATCTTTAATAAACTTCTTCAGATTAAAACTCTTTACAAGTTCACAGAAGGAAGCTGTTGCATTTTATTCAGATGTAATATATACAAATAAATGGAACAAAACCTTTCGTCACTTCAGATCTTAAAATAAATAGGAAAAAATAGGTATTTCACGTAGGTTTATTTTTGATGCTGAACAGGAATTTTTTTACAAGTCTTTAAGTAATTTGAGATTTCATGCTTACTATGTTTTTAATATTATCACTTTTTATATTTCTATTATTTATCAATAATAATAATAGTGAAAAAAAGAAGAAAAACTACCTAGATGGGTGACTGCTTGAAAATACCAGGTGCTGCGGCTTGGATGTGCGGGTGATGTAATAAATAACGGCTCGTAATTGTTAATTGGAGAGCCGAGTTCCAATTCCAGTAGGGTTCGATATATTCACTTACGCGCAGATACCATTGGAAAAAGTATAAATCCGCTTCTTAGATTAGTAATCATTAAAATCATTATTATCTCTCCCAAAAAATTTTATTATCTAAAATATTTACTGGCTTGAAATAACCTGAAAAATGTTGATAAGCTATAGAAAACAGATCAATGAAATCGAATCTGAAGAAGAAGAAGAAGAAGAAGAAGAAGAAGAAGAAGAAGAAGAAACTATTGACACTTACAGCGGTCATCATTTCTAATATATGTCACTGAATCCACACAGGGTGATATCAGCTAATCATTTTTTTTTTTTGATAGATCAGGAGGTATCGGTTTTTCTTCGGTGGAAGTAAATGATGATCTAGTCAGAATAACAATACACTGGTCAGTCAGTAGTTCACTACCGACTGTTCGGTTGTACTCTCTTCCTACGGATGAGAGGAACCCGAAGGAGGCTACGCCGAAGGAGGCTACGCCGAAGGGCGGAGTCTCCTTCGGGGAGGCAGACCGGCCCTGAACCCGTTTATGCGGGTTCAATGGGCTATTTTTTGGCCGAGCCCACGGGCTCGGAATACCCACGTTAAAAAGGCCTTGTGCCACATGACGCCCTTGTGAGGGGGGGTCACTGAATATCGTCAGAATAACAATACACTGGACAAAATGCGTAGTGCTAAATAAAGTTTCTAATAGGCTCCATCAGAGCAGCTAAATTGCAATATACTAGTCCCAATACTGAATCCGTAACTTTATCTAGTCTTTTTCTATACTAAATTATATTCCTTCTTTACAGTCCTTCTTTCAATCCATAGAAATCTAAGTTGATTTTATGATTTTCAGGACTGAGAAATATCAGCCATTTGTCAGCCAGCAGGTTGGCACTTTAAAGTAAAGTCCTGAGACGGTTTCCCCAGTTTGAGGACGAGGACGTTGTTGTTCCAATACGGGGCATATCGACTCGACTAATTTCTGTCGAAATTTAATTGTAACATCTGTGAGAATACCGTTCCTTGTTTCGAGTTACAGGTATCGTTATTTTGAAAGCTTCACTCTATTTCCAAACTCACCACGAAGGCGACAGCGCGGACGTTACCTCTCGCATTATATGAAAACATATTCGTTTCCCGTAAGACGGTGAAGTAATGTATAGCGGCACCGACTGAGGAATCGGAGAGCCGAGTTCGAATTCCACTCAAATCCATTACCTTCAATTACATGCTAATACGCTTGGGAAAGGTATAAATTCCCTTCTCCCTTCTTATCTTATAGGTAAATAGCGGGATAGACCAGGTTCTACAGCCTTGGATGGCAACTTGTTTACCGCAGAAAGAAATGGCAAACTACTGCGGGATAAATCTGCCTCGTCAGTTGTGTATCACGCATTGCACATAACTGACTGAAGTAACTGATCACTTTAGAAAATTCAGTTAAAGATTGGCTATAAACATTTAACAACTTAAAACGATTAATGTTCTTTTCTTTCCTGTATCACTATGCCAACAAAATACTGAGAAATCAGTACATATTTTATGGCTAATATTTTTCAATCTATGACTTATTCAATGTTAAATTGTTCTATCAAACATTTGTCATAATTTATTATTACTCGCCGGAGTCTATAAAATATTGTTCGTAGGACAAATATTTCAGCAGTCTTAAAACTGATTATTCATCTAGTCCTGCAACACATCTTTGTCGGTTGTTTCTTGTACAGAAAGTACTAAACACTGAACTTTCTCCAGTCACGATGGACGGGGTGGGGGAGGCATTTCCAAAGAGATTTGCATACTTTGAACGTCTTTTGGTACTGAAGTCCACTCTCTATGTCAAGTGAAATTCATACGTACGATCCCTTGCTAATGGGAATGGTATTGGTAATATGAGACGTTTCCAAACAATGAAATATTTGACATTCATTGACCGAACAGCTAGTATTGTTTTCGGTTGAAATTTATAAAATCTTTCTCTTAAGACATTTTTCTCAGGAAAATAAGTTTATCAAGTCTAGTAGCTGTTAGAACTCTTTTCAGTATTGTTGGGGCTTCTTTCCTAACCTTTTATTTGAAGTATTGTAGAATGTCAACATTATGTCATTATTTTCTCTTCGAGTTACATGTGCTATCCATTTTAGTTGTTTCTGCTGTTGATAGTCCCCAAGTGATGGGGTTTCTGTTATTTGGTACAGTTCTTTGTTTGTGATTCTGTAGCGCCAGTCCACAATGTTTAAGAACCACGGGTTTCATTCGCTCAAAGCCATTTTAATCATTCATCTTAGAAATCGGTTGTATGTCGCTGACTGTTTAGATATTTCTGAACGGGTTTCGTGTCATGCCTGGCATTCATATAAAAGTCTCGATTTGATGAGGCTATTTAACAACATGACTCGTGTCTACAAGCGCTGCCTATTCTACATCCAGTTTCCTTTTCTTCTGTACATAATTTGTTATAACTGTGACCCATACGCCAAGGTATTCGAATATGCTGGAAAAATGGTAGGTTCATTCTACCGTTCCAGGAACTATCTGATTCATTTCGCTATGCGTTGTCGTTACAAGAGCCAGGTTAGACCAAAATAGTACTGCTTGAGCTACTCAGCCCTCGTTTTTCAGACTTGATAAAGCAAAGAACCGTTTTCACACTCTTGCGGTGGTGAGAGAGACTTATTCCCCTGCCGTCAACTTCTTTGCGACAGACATGTCACAAGCCTATCGCTACTTTACTGCTATTTTCATGGGAAATGCTCAAACGAGCTACATTCCTTAGTTCCACAAGTTCAGACCATAGCAACTACCTTTACATTCTACTTCCACAAAGTCGAATCACACTCAATTCTTCTCTCTTCTAAATGTAAGAACAAAGTTCCAGCTTTTTCCCCAAGAACGGCTACTTTTTGGAACACTAACTTAATCTTAACTTATTCAAATCGAGAGTCAATCGTTATCTATCCTTCCTATCCTCTTAATATGATATCACACACGTCATTCAGCATAACCATTTGAACAGTGACCTCTACATTGGGTGGCTCTCGAAACTTGTATTAGGTGAATTTGTTATATAGAAAAGTACCGTTTAAAGGATGTTATATAAAGTTTAATTGACATTTTGAAAGAGGCCAGGGAATCAAATTAAAGTTCCTGATATAGGTAGCACTAGGGAAAATAGAGAAAAAAAGTCGCCCCGAGGTAAAAAACAGTACATGCAGGTGAAAATCTCGACCCAGTGTTACAGAGATATCAGATAACGCCGAGTAATTGCACAGCAAACGAAGGAAGAATTTCGAAAATGAAAAATGTGCTGATATTGAAAATCTACAAAACAATTTTTTTAAATAATTTATTTCAAGCAAGGTAATAAAGCCACTAAGACGCAAACGGTTACTGAATGTTGTAGAATACGAGAAAATATACTATTAAGGAGAAAAGACAATAAAATGACAAGAATTAAGTAGATAGGAAATAACGACTGGCATTGCATTTATAGTTTTGAAGATCAGCGTTTACTTTGAAACAAGAAGACGGAAGAGAGTTCCATAATCCAGAAGTGCAATAAAAGAAACAGTTAGCATAGAACTTATGGTTACATCTATCCATTTCAAGAGTAAAATGATGAGACCTTTCTGTAAATCTGGTACTGAGCTTAAATTCATAAAGTCTAGGTACCAAAGTTCATCGGAACAGTTACCAGTGAAAGTATTTATAGGAAAAGGCACAGGGAAGCTATGTTATGTCGCTGGTTAAGTGACCGAAGCTGAGATGACAGGTCAGGACCAATAACATTGCATTTGGATTTTATCAAGAATCTCTAAATATATAGTATGAACACCAGACCAGATGCGACAGCAATATTCAATGTAACAGGTACGAAGGAAAAATAAACAAATCAGTAAAAATAAAAGAAGCAGGAAAGAAAACATATTTAAAATGTGCTCCGTAGACGAAACCGTTGTTGGTAGATTCAGAAGGAAAAAGTCAAAGCAATCATTAATTGTAATAAAAAACAGTGCATGGTTGCCGGTAAAAGCGACTGGCTGGTGTCTGTTACATATTGGGATTATAAAAATCAAGTAGGTGCGAAATTTTAACTATCCTGGTAGGATGCTGTTGTATACTGTGTATGGTTGAAAGAGTAACAAACATAAAACAAAGGCGTTTTGCCGATAAGACGGAAAGAAAAGGAAACAAGATAAGTCAATTGAAAATGAATTGTATTATCAATGTATCTATTGGATTGGATTAAATATAGAAAGTCACTTGTAGGCGAGGGAGATGACGGTTGTGAGCGATTAGGTCAGATTTCGCAGACAGGTGAGATATAGTTTTGTAAACGCCGCGCGTTGAAATTTACATCATGTAGGTTGGCCGAGAATCCGCTGTGAACGTCCTTGAGGGTTGTTGGGCGGAGACCTTTTAAGTAGTCAAGTTGAATACATGACTCAGCATTTTAGTGATGTTTTTGCTTTAGCAGCAATGTTCGTGACTGGCTTTTTTCTTTTTCTTTTTTTATTGCGGGAGTGTTTTGTGAACCGGATGCGATGCTCGAAGCCCCTACGCAAAAAACGAATTTCGTTATTTTTAAATTTGCTTTCGTAGTGTTCACATCCGGCCGACAAGTTTTGATGTAGAGTGAATCAAAAAGAGTTCTACTTTGAAACAGTGCATAACAACACCAACAGTGAGACACAGATATCCGTAGGCGAATAAGAATAGCGAAGTTTGCATTCCAGAAATTGAGCAAAGTATTTGCAGGTTTAAAGATATCTTTAGAAACGAAGAGACCAGTGCTAGTAATCATCTCCTATATGGCAGCGAATACTGGACAATATCCACACATGAAAAAAAAGACCACAAGGATGTGCTTCAACCGAGGAATGTTAAAAATTATATAGGCAAAGTATGTGCGAAACGAGGAAATCTTAAATAGAATAATTATACTACTTTTATAAAGATCTCTTTCTGATTCACAAATACGTTCAGTAGACATATCGGCCGGATTTGAGCACTAAGAAAGTAAAACTCAAAATAAAAAAAGGGCGTCTTCAGCGGAGAGGTACTGAGCATCATAACCTGTCCACAAAACAAGCCCCCGCAAAAATC
The DNA here is from genome assembly GCA_963932145.1 of Acanthosepion lycidas. Taxonomy (NCBI): domain Eukaryota; kingdom Metazoa; phylum Mollusca; class Cephalopoda; order Sepiida; family Sepiidae; genus Acanthosepion; species Acanthosepion lycidas. The sequence continues at coordinate 99,277,139 of OZ010576.1, read as the reverse complement.
TGAAATATAATAGCCAATCACGAACTTTGCTGCCGAAAAAAAAAGGATGAGCCTGCACCAGTTAAAGCTCGGATATAAAAATGCAGGCCTCGACGACAACAAGCGGATCGACTCAAAGCTTCGACCTCATGACACGACTACCAGCCAATTCACAGAGTTCTAACAGCTACTAGTCGTGATAACCTTATTTTCCTGAGAAAAATGTCTTAAGAGAAAGATTTTATAAATTTCAACCGAAAACAATACTAGCTGTGTCGATTTCAACCCTGAAGATAGATGGATCAACCCCGCCAACGACACACCACTCATGCTTCCACGTGGCTTCACTAATCAACTCCAGTCCTCTCTCCTGACTTCAACCATGGCCTCGTTCAACCAACTCGCTACCCGCATCCAGCTTTACCTACAACACCTTTTAACCTAATTGCTTCCCTTAACAAACAGCAATTAAAGAACCACAATTCAACAATTTTTCCACCATTTCATAGAACCATGTATATCTTCTGATCAATACACGTCGTTGAAACTTTGATTCTTGTTTATTCGTTCCGATGAAACCATACGCTCGTTATAACAAGAATATAAACTACAAAGTAACAGCTGTTATTGAGGAAAGAAGGATTAGAGAATTTAACACTCACATAGCACATTGGTGATAAGAGAAGCGATAGAAAACAGCACGACTTGATAGGTTTCAGTAAAGTTATGACAAAACAAGAACCACAATGAAAAAATTGGATCGTAAATGAGTAAGAATTAATTAGAAGAATAAAATACAGTAAATTGTAAGATTGTAAAACATTCTAGTGGCATATTGGTCAACAGGAGTGCGATGTCTTTTGCAAGTTGAACGTTTGACCCCAGTTAATAAAAATCGACAGTTTTATAGCTTTTCTGAAGCACCAAAAGGCTTGACCCAAATCTCTTTTTATTTCGCTTTTGATTAGTGAAAAATTGTTTTTGAAACTACGGGGTGTGTTCTCTACTTGGTCCATGTCTGAAAATACGTGTTCACCATCTGTAAAATCTTTGAGGCCACTGTCTGGATCCAATTTTTTAACCATTTTTTTACGCAAATTAAGCATATTCTTAACTTCTACAATTAATTTGCAAGTTCCTGGCTACAAAATCTGTTACAAAAAGAAGCCATCCACTTTATCCACTATACTTAGACTCCTCTGGTTTTTCGCAGCTTCCCAAACTTAAAAATACCTAGAAAGAAGAAAAATGATTTGTTGACCTCACTTATATCCAGCAACACATGACTACACGACTGAAAGTTAATCCAGTGTTGTGGAGTATTTTCGCACTGGAGGGTTGTATCTGTACTAAGTCGGTCCTAAAATAGGTTCGACGTGCAAAACGTTAGGAACTTGATATAATAGGTATTACGCAGAGTAATCTTCTTGTGGTCGCTGATACTTTCGTATTCGACTAACTGTCGACTGACATCGACTGACCCTCGTTTCTCTTACTACTCCTACTTATTATAGGTGGGAGAGTCTATTAACTATAGAATAGGTGTGTTTCACCATAACATCTAGAAAACGAGTTTAAGAATGTTTCCACCAATGGCACGAAGTGCATGACTTCACAATTTTGACAGGGAAAGCGGCTATTATTGTCCAGATAAGCAAACTTTGCTTTCACATGGTCATCCCAGATATTAAACTGTCACACCTCGTATAGTATCCATTCCAAAAGAACGTTGGAAGAATTCTTCATCTTTAGGGGTTGAGATGAATACTTTGCCGTCTTTGCTTTTTTTAACATCATATTCTATTGTTTCTTTTTATTTCTAAAATATAGGTTATCTCCCTGTAGTAGATAGCGCCTACTGAGACCTAGATTTGATCCCCCGTTAGTAGATAACTCTTGTCGGACATATTTCATCTGACAATAATGGGTATAACACAAAATTAGGCACGAAACAGATATTAGGCGCCAAGGCAGAAGCCGAGGTGATCACGAACGGGACAGACGTGTTTTCCAGAACAGGCGATGTTGGCAAACATGAGTAATACAAGGACAAGCAGCTCATGGAAGCAGAATACGGACAGTTTCAAAAAAGTGTTTCATCTCTTTCAAATAGACCACATGGTTTGGATATTGTCCTCGATGTCTTGATTTTTAATTGCTAAAAGATTACCTTTTTAGCAACCCTCGATTTTCTTTCTCGTTATGTAATGTATTTCTTATATAAAGTATACTTTTACAATGTTCAATTGTCTCATTTTGTTCAGCAAGCAAAGACTCAATTTGTAGTGGGGGTCGTTAAATTTCCCACATATTTTCGTATTATGACATTTCTAGCTTCTATTCTCATTCGATCAGCATTATTATGTAGTGGTATCAGTAACTTGTCAGTCAAAATCAATAAAGAAAATAAACTTCCAATAACTGTGGAAAATCTTACACTGCTGTTTACATATTTACAACACTATTTTCAGCAATGAAAGTGTGCTTATGTAACATTGCATGTGAATTTCTAGGATAAGCTATTTACATTATTCGGACTATTGTTCTCATCTTTGTCGCCATATTTATTACAACGTTTCGGCCGTTGTACGCTCCGGCCTTCTTCAGGTGGTTGGAATATCGAACCCATTATTTCGCTCACTGGGGTAGACTGTTCTAGTTCCACATGCCATGTCTAATGGATGTCATCAGATATCTCCTGTTAATTCCCTTCTCCAAATTCTCCACCGCCTTAACCAGGTATTGAACTCACACTCTTTGGGTCCTGTCACTGGATCTAACGAAACGTTGTAATAAATATGGTGACAAAGACGAGGACAATAGTCCGAATAATGTAAATAGTGTACATAATACCTCATCTCAGAAATATAGAGAGATTCTGGGATAAGGTTTATCATTATTTGCACTATTTACATTTATTATCGTCTTCATCTTGTTGCTCACAAAGTTTCGACCGTTATGACAAAGGCCTTCATCAGGTCTGTATCAATCCGCGTAACCCACAGAGAATTCCGAATTGAATCCTTCATTTAATCTACGAGTGTAAACTATTCCCGTTTCACTGCCCATTGTCTAGTGATATCTCATCAAGTTCTTATTTTTACTACTGCTCAGTTATTGCTCGTCCTGTTTCCACTGAGGGATTGAACTCACAAGTGAATATAACGAATCCAATGGGAACTGAAACTCGGCTCTCCGATTAACAATTCCAAGCCATTATTCATTACACCACCCACACATCCAACCTTACAGCACCTGGTATTCCCAAGCAGTCACCCACGTAAGTACTGACAAGCCTCGACGTTGCTTAACTGGTGACCGTACGGGAACCGGTGTTTCGAGGAAATGTGCCCGTAAGCCTCAATAGTCCAAATGTAAATATTAGGTTGGTGCAAAAATAATGACGTAATAATGTCGTTTTTTGACGTTATAAAATACGTCAAAAACGACATTATTACGTCATTATTTTTCCACCAACCTAATTGTGTAAATAATGTAACTTTACACATGGGAAAATCGTCTTATTATTTGTAAATGTTCGTAGAAACAGACATGCGTCCGTGATGGACGAAGTTTATACATTTTGTAAATGTTATTACTCATAGCGGTAGAGAAGAAAAAGAAGCACACATTTAACTAAATATTGACTTAGTTTCAGCCGTCGGTGAGTCTTTTGATCTTTAGCCATTTCGCGTCCGTCTTCCAGAAAAGGGAGGCTTATGGCCATGTCACGTTGAAACACCTGTTATCGTATGATCACCGAAGTTAAGCAACAATGAGTCGGGTTAGTATCAAGATGAGTGACTGCCTTGGAATACCAGGTGTTGTAAGCTTGGATGTGCAGATGGTGTAAGGGATAACGGCTTGGAATTGAAAATCAAAGAGCTGATTTCCAATTCCTGTTATGTACTTCATATTCACTTACACGAAAATACCCTGGGTAAAGGTACGAATCCACCTCTTCTCCCCCACCAGATATGGCTTAATTAGTTGGATTTGTATCAGTAAATCATTATTATCTCCAATTAGTAAAAACCAACCAAGTTCTTTTATTATCATTTAATTGCAATTAATTTCATCATTTATAGACAAAATATAATGCGGATGCTGTTCCCCGGGAAATAGCTATTGAGTTGGTGCAAAAATAATGACGTAATAATGTCGTTTTTTGACGTTAAAAAATACGTCAAAAAACGACATTATTACGTCATTATTTTTGCACCAACCTAATATTTACTTATAATATGCACTCAATTCATGTACTTAATAATTCTAGTTGTAGTTATAGAAATAATTTCTTAATTTTAGTGATTCACGTGTCTTACTAAAATTACGTTAAATAGCTTCAGTTTCTGCTCATGTTGCGTGCTAGCAATTTTTCATGTATATTGCCTAGGTGATTCACTTATTGTGTTAATCTCGTCCGATCACCGAAGTTAAGCAACGTCAAGCCTGGCCAGTACCTAGATGAGTGACAGCTTGCGAATACCGGGTACTGTAAGCTTAAGTGTGCAGGTGGTTTAAACGGATAATGATTGGAATTATTAATTGGAGAGCCGAGTTTGAATTCCCATTGGGTTCGTTATACTTACTTACGCGCAAATATCCTTGGGAAAGGTATGAATCCACCTTATCTCCTTCCAGCAATGGGTTATTTAGTAATCCTTATATCAGTAAATCATTATTATCTATTAAAAAATAATCAGGTTCTTAGAATCTTAAAATATTTTCTGGCTTAAATAACCTGTAAAAAGTAGACAATCCATAGAAACCAATCAAAGAAAGCGAGCCAAGTGACGTAGATTTGTGTAGACGAACCGACGTATTCATATTCATCTGTTTTCAGTGGATGACAAATTCGAAACTTTTTGAATTTTCTCAGTTCAACAGCAATTGGTGAAAATGCTCTTTTTTTATATTGTGATTTATTTCCATCTACGTCTATCAATTTTAAATTTTATTTTAGATGACTTATTTTTTCTGGCTTTTCCCTGAAATTTACTTTGAGATATGTGCGTATGTATGTTTTTTAATCCTCTTTTTGCGTAAATGTTTGATATACCTCTAAAATGTGTAACAGATGTTAACAATCTGTAACGGCCTTAGGTTACCACTTTGTTGCTTTACTGAATAGAGATATTTTCTTGCACTGGAAAGTGATATATATTTATGTAGTAGATTGTAGTGGACTCAGGAAGAGTTTTATGGACTCAAGAGGACTTTTCGAATAGGACGGGGGTTTGTTTTTTGAGTGATAAAAGGTTGTAAAGGCTTTCATTTCCGATGGAAGTACCATTAACTTTGCTGATATGTTTTCAATAATTATTTCCAGTTTATTTGTATAGATCCCAACCTATCACCGTGATAAACTATAAAGAGCAAATAAAAACAATCAATAAACTGCATATACGTATCTTTTCAAAACTCATTCCCTTCAAAAGTTCCATCAACTAGTGTATTGCTATTTCAAATACAATAAACATAAGAATGAGTATACTGGTACAAATAGCAAAACATCTACAGTAATTGCCAAAGAACATTCACATTGCCAAAAGCCGAAGAAAAGAATGGAAGGACTCAATTTCTTTCAGCTACAGGATATCTCAAAGACATAACTGTAGTTTAAATAAGTTTGTATTGCTGCAACGTCACTTGTACAAATCACAATATCATTACTGTACATACTGCTAGAATGGCTGGACGGGAGAGTAATGCCATTTTCACGGAGCAAACTTGCTGATGTCACGTGCCGGACGTTAAGGTAAGACCCTTATTTCCCTATACACCAGATGCAAGCCACTCTGGCTCGCTTGCTTCTACGGGGTTGTTCACCACACTCCACCCTGATCTCATGATCACAAAACATACAGTCGCGAGCAGGTCGTTTTTGCCGGGTACTTCGTCGAGGGAGTGGAGCAACACAAGCTTCATCTTCAGATGAACTGTCATCAGGGGAGCTAGAAGGATGTACCACATTAGTATTTTGGACGCTAACAGTTGGGGAGTCGTCTTCCCCATTTGTGTCGTCTATAACAGATTCAGTATCAAGCGAGTGATCAGTGTCTCCTAACGGGGTTGATCTCAAATTTACTAACCGCTCACTCTCTTCAGAATCACTGTCCTGTGTATCTGTCGGGACCGATTCCATAAAGAGACACAAGTCCTTAACATGACGCAGAACTCCACCAACGTGCACTGACTGTGGGCTATTAACCTGAGTCACGTGACCCATTCTAAATTTAGTTGTGCATCTCCCATGGGGAGTTTTCACCCAAACAATGTCTCCCACTTCATATGCTCCTTGGATATTCTGCTATTCAGTGGGGGACATAGCCTCGATGCCCCATATACGGGTATGGTACCTATAAAGTGCATCAGCTGGTGCAGTGCTAGGCGAATGATTATCTTTAGGCGTAACGTTATACCAGTAAACCGCCTCCGATGTAGAGCAATGATTTCTAGCTGCAATGGCTTTGATGCTTCGGTGACTTCTTTCTACTATACCATCCCCGGCAGGTGCATAGGCACACCGGAACTGCAAACGTACACTCCAATTACTCAAAAAATTCTTGAAATGTTTGCACGTGAACGCTGTGTCATTGTCTGTCAATATCTCGAGTGGTGGACCCCGTTCATAAAAAATTGCCTCTAACTGCCGAACAACGCTAGTAGAATCTTGTTGACGTAGTGGACGCCATATTGCGAACCGAGAAGGCCCACAATCAATAATTGTAAGAAAGTGCTTACCACCATGTTAAGTAATGTTTATTGCTAACCTATTCCAGTTGTCCCTCACGTTCAGCTTTCTTTTTCGCCAATACACTTGGAGCCGGGTCAATGGTTTGGCACACCTCACATTCCTTGACAACTGCTTTTACAACTTCTGACGATACTGAAGTGTCTATCGACCTAACAAAGTACAGGGTCCTTTTCATGCCCGGGTGTCCGGTTTTTCGGTGGACATTAGCCACTTGGTGTGCGTCTACCTTGGTATTTGCAGTGGCGCATACTGACTGCACTGGCTCTATTCCCTCCTTGTATAGGTTTAACCACACCTTTGGCACCCTGGTCAGCCGGTCTGCCAGATTCATGTTGGATTTGACCAGTATTATGTCCACCGTAAAGCCATATTGAGCTACAAGCTCGCGAAGTGTGTTTAGCTGCATCCGGACTAACATTTCCCCAGACGCCTTTGTATTTATTCGAGCCTTGTCAGTTAAGGTGTTCGAAATCCACTGATGAACACATGCTGAATCATTGAAAAGATGTATTGACGACACCTGCCATTGAAGAGCGAAATTGACACCCTTTATCGTTGCATCTAGCTTTGCCAAATTGATGTACTTAGTATCTCCAACCAGGCGTAGCCACGATGCATCCTCAATAATGTTTCCATCTACCTCTAATATGACACATGTGGCTATGGAACTCGCACCCCCTATACGTTCATTTCGCGGCCATTCACACACTAGTCTCCTCCTACTGGATCTGCCTCGCGTATTCTGGCTATTATGTCGGCTAACATGCAATTAATAGAGGCATTCTCAACTTCGTCATCCCATCGTGTAGTTAGAGCGCTTGCTTGTTTCACAAATGCAGTGGCCACTCGTAGCCAGCCACAAACGGGAAAGTGGCCCACAAGTTTTCCACATAACGAGAATACGTGCCGGCGAGTTATCCTCACAGGGATATCGGGGATCTCTCCATCTCGCCTCCATCAGAGAGTACCATTGTCACTCCAGACCTGTAGGCCCAACACCTTAGTTCCGTCTTCTAATCTCTTCTTGCACACTAGTCCGTACTTGGACAGGAGCTCTCTCACTCGTGCGACAGGAATTAGACTCGTTGACAAATGTCGGCAACATATGCCGATGTGGCATTCGCAATGGTTTTGTCTTGCGATAATACTGCGATAATACTGCGTCAATTATGGCTTTCATAATGAGAGGTGCCACATTTAAACCGAAACCCAGTCGGGTGAGGCAGTATCTTTGCCCCATCACTATGACAGTTTGATAGGGCCACAGCCCGTTCTCCATATGTATCTGCAGATACGCCCTCCGCAAATCCAACAACGATACATCGGCCCCTAATCGTTGCCATTCTCGCAACTTATGTGCACAAACCTCTGAGTTAGCAGTATATGGTTCTACAAAACCATTCAACTCGCGGTAATCCAGTGCTGGACGGACCTTCTGCTTGCTCTCTTGTATCACTGACATTAATGGGATTAGACACTTAGGTAGACCAAGTTCGTCTTCGGGGTATGGTCACAGGGATCTTCGGGTCTGGGTAGCTGTCTTCTCCGAGTAGCCTTGGCTGCAATCCTTTGCCAGGTGGTTGGGACCAAAACACTTAAAGCACACAATGCCGCCCGTCCGTTGAGCTGCTATATTCGTCTGTTGAGCTGCTACGGCAACTGATTCATCCTGCTCTTTGCTATCGGTCATAATAACAAGAGCGCGAGTCAGGATTTGGTCCAACGTCATAGTGTCCATTCTGGATGATGCGCGGAGAAGTTGCTTGACTTGTTGCAGCAGTCCAGAAACAAAGGCGCACGTCATCCATCGTTCAGGCAGTTGGTCGCCAACCAACAAAGCTCGCCGTTTCAACTCTGCTAAAAATTCGTCTACCGTTTCCTCTGGCTGAAATCGTCGTGACACAAACTGATCATACGCAGTGAATGAATCCACCGCATATGCAGTTATAAGGGCCTTCTTAATCTGCTCTGGAAGTGACCTCTCCTCCTTTGTCAGTTGCCGATATACAGAGAGAGCCCCGGCTCGCAAGCGCAGTGGCAATACCCGCTCGACTTTCATCATCTCGCAAAGTTCACAAACCAACTCCACATTTTAAATCCATTCTACAATTGGTAGATCGGTAGCAGCTCCACTGAATTCAGGTATCAGCCTAATATCGAAACTTCGGTCCGCCATGATTAGAGAAAATGCCGAAATAGCTTGTAGATTAAATAAGTCTATTGCTCTCCCAACAGTCACTTGTACAAATTACAATATCGCTGGTTCAAGTCACCGTCCTCGCTTTCTTCACACGTCACTACATATAGCCAACGTTTCTATCCCCTTTGTCACTGCTCCAGCACTCTTTTATCAGGTCAACACCGCGGTTCCCCAGCCAATCACCGTTCTTCGCTGTTATTCTTGGTTAAACAGGGAAATTGCCTCCTCCAGTTCGACCAATCAGCACACGACTTGCTATTGGTGGAAGCATGCCAAACTGTACAAAAAACCTTCATCATTGTACATACTGCTGGACGGGAGAGTAATGACATTTTCACGGAGCAAATTTTCTGATGTCACGTGCCGCACGTTAAGGTAATACCCTTATTTTCCTATACACCAGATGCAAGCCACTCTGGCTCGCTTGCTTCTACGGGGCTGTTCACCACATGAACATATCTTGTTTCCCTCAGGTGGCGGAACTCTTCAGTGAACTACGTTGCACTGAACGCAATCACAGCCTACAAATCCCCCAAGATTTACTTGACTATGAACAAACATATCTGATAACCAACAGATAAATTATCTACAAATATATGCTGCGGGATATTATTATTATTGGATAACTATTAGTCACCATTATGTTGCGGCAATCAACACTTTGGACTGGAAACATTTACGGTCTCCTGGAAAATTTATCCCATATTGGCGGACTCAGTACGAGTCCAATTAAAAACAAAGAGTAACACAAAACAATAAATGCAAAATTTTCCAAAATGAACACGATCCAGTGGGAGACACTTTACCCACATGGGACTACAACTGAAAGCCAGAGCTAAAAAGCTGTAAAAGAGGCTTGAGAGAGAAATGCACGCCTTTTATAGGCTTAAGGAGCGCTCCCTAACAACGGTTTTTAGCAAAGTGGGATAACCCACATATCTCAAAAGTTTTAATATGATTTTGCACACACATATGTACGAATAAGAACACATTTGCACACACATACACACACCTTCCCCCGTTTTGAATTCTTTCTATCCAGTATTGCTTGTAATTTCATTCTTATGTCCTGTTCGAGAAAACTCCTACGGAAGTCAAGATTTATTCACATAATATTTAGTTTATTTTATCATCCATCATCGTAAATTTAACTATGAAAACAAATTTCATTTTTCATGAATTCCTTTCAGCTTGCTTAATTGTTTCACGACACACCAGTTTGTCGTGGCTCGTAATTTGCAAACAAATGCAGTGAACAATGGGTGATTACCCCCACCTTTCAGCCAAGACGCCGGTTTGGTGTCGTTCTTTTGAGAACTATAAAATTAATAGGCATATGTAAGCTACTTTTTCACTTTTGACCTGGAATGTAATAGTAATAACAACAGGATTTTCTTCATCCGGCAGGCTGTCTTCATTTCAGCTAGCCACGCGGCACATCTCACACACTCACTCACTCACTCACTATCTATCTCTCTCTCACACACACACACTGCAAAGCCGATAAACGGTTTTCTTCTGCTCTCAGCTGTCTGTTTACAGACAAATAATTTTCCTCTTTTGGAATTATCTCCTTCTTTCTATCAAAATACGTGGAAAATTACTTCACCTGCTGAAATTTATTTCTTTTGAAAATTTTGAATTGATTTATTCTAAAAGTTTTCGCCCTCATCTCCAACAACAAAATGGCGACCAACTTCGTCTAATACAAATAGAGGCATCCTTCGAAGAAAACTTCTTCATTCTAAAATGTTGAAATAACTTGCCTTTAACAATAAGAAACACGAGCTTTTTTTAAGTATGTCCGCAGACTGACAATGGCATTAGAACTACTTTCTTGTCAATTGAATAACGGTCTTTTGACAAATGTAACTGACTGAAGTTTTTAAACATTATTCTTCAAGAAACTACGCAAGGCAATCGATTCAGATTTAAAAAAAAAATATTCTTTAAATATTTGCTTTTAAAATAATACTGTCAGTTCTCAAAATACATACACTCCAAAGCGGTGTCTACAAAATGTTGCCATGAGCAATTGATAAATACGATTGAACTCGTCCGCAACGACAACGAGTCCGATTTTAGGTGCAACAACCATTCACCGGGGATGCTTAGGAAAGCAATAGCGATTTGTCACCCGCTTAAGGAAACGCTGGAGTAATTTATCGTCCTCTGAGGAAGCGGCTGATAACCAAGCGTTGCTTTTTTTTATCTATTTTACCAAAACAATTGAATTGTCAGCGTTTTTATTTTAATCTTACACTTAACCATTTAAGTAAATTTCCGAGAAAACAATAAGAAAAATAAAATTAATGTCAGGCTCCAATAAAACACATCCTTGCCCTGCTATAGAGCATTTAATTCAATTCTTATACATAAAAAAAATAATAAGTGGGTAAAAATCACTACGATTTTTCGTAGTGTGCCCGAGAAACTGGGTCAAGACAATTTATGTTTGTTTTAGCGTAAAGCACACGCCCTTTCTCAAAGGATTTCTAGTAGGGGAGGCGGCCTTTAAGTTGGGGTTGTGAATAACAATTTCTACACTAAAATTAGTACACATCATTTTCCTGGGAAGGTAAAGCAAATTTTTGGGGACAGATATATCACGCTGCCACTGGATAAGTTTCTACTACTTTCTGGGAATTGATACTTGGGGTTGTTAGGATTGCTGCACCAATAAGACAGATCGTCATACGTCTAGTTTAATTAATTACTAAAGATAGAATACCAACTCGTACAGACAAGTGACTCTCAAAGAGAAGGAAAGACAACTAAACCTTAGTGGAGATTGTAAATGAGCGAGAGGAACGCGCTTTATAACAGAAAAACGAACACAGGAAACGGAAACCGAATGAGAGGACAATAAGAAAAGGCATGGATTTTTTTCTTTTCATTTTTTTTTAAATTTACATACAATGTTTATCGACTTGGTAGTCTTTGCTTTGAGGTACTTGGGTGGTCTAGTTTGTCTAGTAGACCGCCGTAGTCCGGTTGCTGGTACAGGATTAATCTTTATGGTCTCTGTTGAGTTCTCGATGTCGAGCAACTGGGCAGAATGGTGTTTGTCATTTCGGGGTATGTGAGTCAGTCAGATATCTCAGAGAGCATTGTGGGGCTTCTGTTGGTAGTGGTACTAAGCGGATTATGCTCAACATCTTCACTGGAGGCTTCATCGAATTGCAAGCGGAAACGATGTAGGATTGAAGGCATTGGGGACTTTTTAACACTCCGATTGTTTTACACGATATGAAAACTGGCGGAGTTGCTTTCCCGCAAACTTTCTGATTTGGCACCATTCTGTGTTGTCCATGGAGCAAACAATATATCTATCGCATCCCTGGGATTTATTGCCATCTGAGTAACCAGGCATAGGTGGGGTTTATGTCTCATATGGTTACTTGGTGCTTTAGTTTTCTCGCTTGAGGAATGATTTTCTTCGCGAGCTCTGTTTCTTGCGAGGATATGTGTTCGTCACAGACAGGGATTGTAGAGTTGGTGAACTGGTGTCTCTAAGACATACATCCCACGAGAGGAAAGGCCGTTTAGATGTAAAACAACAGTTTAGGAGATAAGATGTCCGCTCGAGTCCTGATGAAGAAGTTCTAATTCTACCTCTTGGATAGTACCCTCTGTGATTGGGGTTTTATTAATGCTATTTCTGCGACCGATTTCTATGTTGATTCTTGATGGAGAGTGAATGTAATCCGGTGGGTCTGGTGTGTGTTAGTAGGGCAAATGTACAATTGAGCTGTTCGGTAGGGGATTCGTGGAAAAGTTATTGCAAACCTGACCCACGTGTTCGTGTTGTTTAAGGGTTGTCGTAGGTGAAGAGTATTGAGAATGCGGACCTTACCGGCTACGTGTGTAGAGACAGTGGAGTAACGCCATAGTTGGTGGATTTGTGCAGAGCAATCCGTGCGTGGTTCTACTGCGATTGTCGTGTCTTCTGTAAATTCGTGGGGTGTATTTAGTTCGATCTCCTTCGTCGGGCCAAACTGTGTTGTAGGTTTCGCACCGAAGGATGCTAGATGTGGTGAAGCGAGCTTTTTGACGGATATTTATCACCATATGGACAACTCTCGCCATTGCTGAATATTATTTAATGCTTAGCAGGCCTGATGGTTATGTCATTGTTAGACATGAACAGTATTCCGCCAAGGACCTCGACGTCTAGATCTTTTACTATAAGGGCCTGCCATTCTGAGAGAGTCCTTGGTGCGTTTCACCGATGACTTCCATTGGCGTTACACCATTGGCCAAGAATACGATTTGTGTGGATGATAGTATGGGGGCCACCATTAATTGAGCAACAGAATGTTTTATTTGGTTGATTTCGGTTATTTTTTCGGCGGTAGTTTTCCGTGGGTTATTCTTATAAAACATATACAGATATGGGAACCGTTTGCTCTGTACCCAAATAAAAGCAGAAGTTTTATGGAGTGTTTCATTATAGGATATGCTCGTTGAGAGTTCGTTGGGCGATTCGATGATGTCATCAATAGAGCCTTCCTCATCAATGGATGCTATTAGGTTGGTGCAAAAATAATGACGTAATAATGTCGTTTTTTGATGTTAAAAATACGTCAAAACGACATTATTACGTCATTATTTTTGCACCAACCTAATATTAAGCGTCTCTTCATTAGGAAGCGTTTATCATTATCGGACAGGCAAGGGCACGAGCTGAGGTAATGGTTAGTCTCAGTTCGTCTGACTTGTTTACAAAGGGAGCATTCCCTGGATTTCTGGACAGGGATGTCGCGTCAGGTTCTTGGATTTATTATATTGGGTCGCGTGTCAGTCTTGTGAGAAGGTCGTGGACACTGGGCTGTTTGGGATGGATCGCATTATCCTGGCTTCTTGGGAGCTGCTGATTTTTTTTACATACATTGACGATATTCTTATTTTCAGCAATGATTCTTTAGCACACATAAAAGATATTGAAACTGTTTTAAAAATCCTACATGATAATAATCTAAAACTTTCAATAGCAGAGTCAACATTTGATGTAAAGTCAGTCGATTATTTGGCTTTGACGGTATTAGACCTACACAAAGAACGTTAGGACAGTAAGGATTTTCGTCGTTTCTTGGGCACGGTGAATTTTTATAGAAAATTAATCCCAAACTTTGCAGATATGGCCATACTATTAACAGAAAAAGCTACGTATATGCAGCAATACGACATTTACATTAAATTACTTGGAATTGAAATCTTTTAACGATATTAAAAGCAGAATCAGTGAACTTCCGTCTTTAGCTGACCAGCGGTCTAATTTTACTGAATATCAGTTGTTTATTGATAGCAGTAATTATGCAATTCGTGCAGCCCTACGTCGAATGGCAGAAGGAGCACCAATTTCAATAGGCTTCTCTTTAAAAAGTTAAATCAAACTCAAACGAAGTATTTGACTTTCGATAAGGAACTTTATGCAGCATATTCAGCTACGTTATATTTTTAAAATATTATCAAAGGAAAACAAGTTTTATTATTAACTTGTGGTGGAGAAGTGCAAATTAACTATTTTGTCGGGTCATAAATGCCAGGAAAGTGAAAGTGAAGGTTGCGTAGGTGAATTAGCTATTTCCGCACATATTTTAAACGTCTTCGTTCCACAGTATTGATAAAACATATATATAGAACACAAACAACAAATCTCAGATAACAACAACAATAAGAATATTTTTATATAACATAAAATACACAAAAAATGTGTTGGTTGAAAATTTAGTGAATGAAAGATTTGGTTGGTGGATTTTAAATTTGCTTTTTAAACACTTAATGTTCAGTGTCACATTAGGTTGAGTTTATTGAATTGAATGTTTTGTCTTATATAGTATGTGAAATTTATTTATTAGATAAACTTGTTTAAACTGAATTTTAAACAGTTTGTAAAACAGTTTCTCAAATGAAATTCGTTATCTAAGATTTTAGTAACAAAAGTTGTCAGTCTTTAACTATATGTTTTCTGTGACAAAGATTGCATAAAAAATATCTTACAATAATTCTGGAAGGTAGTTCATTCTTCAGTCGAGAATTAAACTTGATGAACAATAAATTCCTGTGTAAGAATGTTTTGTAGATTCAGTCGAAAACCAATACTGTGATTGAGAAGTTTTTAGTAAGGGATAAATGAATCCAAAAGAAGTTGGTGAGTGAGTGAATGATTGAGTTGAATATTTTAACTTGAATTACAATGAAGTTGATTTTGTGTTGAAGAAATTGAAATTCTGACTTTGCACTTCAATGATACAAGCGTCGTGGACTTGTTTGGCAATTGCTAGTCGTGCAAAAATGCTCACTGACTAGGTTTGCTTGTGCATTGAATTTATTTGTTTTCCAGTCGCGTGATAGGTTCACATTTAAAAATTTTTACGGTCAATTCGCAATTAAAACTACTGCGTGGGCGTTATTGCCATTTTTCATAGATATTGACCAATCAGAAATAGTATTTACAAAAAAACAAAACAAAAAAAACAATTTTTTCCTTATCCAATGAAATTCACTAAATCAGAATAGTATGATACTGGAAATTGGTGTATAGAGGTCAAACTCTATAAACAGACCATAATCCTTTATGTGGTGTATTCCATAGTATAAACCATGCTAAGTCAGATAGACAGCAGCGGCAATTAGCTATCCCCACAGAATATATATATATATATATATATATATATATATCAGATATAGGCCACATAAAGGGAGATCTAAACGTTATAGCTGATTGTTTGTCATGACCTACCTTAGCAGTTATGGAGAGACCTGTGTTATTTGCCAGCAATAGTTACTCCATAACTGAGTTACAAAAATTTCCAGACTTAACAAAATACAATTTTAGTACTGATTATAATAGTCCCATGTACTGTGATAATGCTACCGATGTTGCCAAAACATATATACCTGGTAAATTACGAAAATCTATTTTAGATAATATTCACACAATATTACACCCAGGAATTAAAACCTCGTGTAAACTTAGCAAAACAAGATTTTTTTGGCCTCATATGGACAAGACAAAAAAAAAAGTGTAATGCCGAACTTGACATAAAAGCAAAATTCAGAGACATACTAAATCTGCTAATCACCCTATTGAATTACCTACTATTCGCTTCAATACTTGAATAAAATCGGTCCACTAGGAGACGTTATGAAACATACAATACTCCTTATAGATAATTGTTAACCTGTACTGACGCACAACTAAGTGTATCAGATCAAAACCATTACCAGATATAACAACACGAACTGTGCCCAATGCATCTGTTCACGCGTGGTCCACGCATTGGTGTTCCACTTCACTGAATAACTGATCATGTTACTCAGTTTGAGAGCGAATTGTTTTCAGAAACAGCTTCAATAGATGGTTTCTGTAGATTGCACACAACAAGGTACCATCCGCAAACGAACGTAATGATCGAACGTGCGCATAGAACAATTAAGCCAGCATTAATAGCTAGAAAGAAATTGTGGCTGGACGGCCTTCCAATAATACTAATGGGTATCAATACTGCACCTAATTCTTCCAATACTTCACCCTTCTTTACATTTATGGGAACGCATATAATGATTCTTCAGTTGGTAGTAGATGATACTAAGGATAACATAGATCATTAGATGTTTCATAAAGAGTTACAACGTACCTGTCAGTCCTTACATTCAACAAAGATTATAGATCTGTAAATAAATATCGTTAATATATTCTTAACAAGCTTAAGACATGTAAAAGTGTATGACTTAGATCAGAGAGAGTTTGCAAGCCTTCTGGAAACCTCTTAACGCTTTTAGCATCCCGCTACCACTTTCTTATCAATGTTGAATTTTATTCAGCTTCATACAGATTTTCAGGAAATATCAGCTTCTAACTGGTCAATACGCACAAGTAGGCGTTGCAATCCACCCACGTAAAAATATTTTTTCCAGCACGTGACCAAGTCAAGTTTTCCCGCCAAATTTTTGTGAGCCTGTCACGTGGTTACATCAGTTATAAATAGTAGACACGAGTTTGCTGCTTTTTTCTGTTTCCTTTTTTCTGCGAAGATGTGAACTTAAGGATTTCCGTCTCGACCACGTGCAGGCAGACGTTAAAAGCATATTCACGCATGCACGTACGTACGAAATTTTCCAAGCTACATTACAAACATACGGAACATTTCCAAACAAGCAACAAGAACATTTCTCTTTGAAATACTTTTTTAAAGCTACAGTTTATTCAGCATTTTTCAGCTTTGTAATTCATTCAACTTTTGTGAGCTAAGATAAAAAAATTAATTCAGTCAAAGGGACATAACACCCACAAAATATTAACTTTTACGCATGTATATCATTACACAAAAATAAATATAAATGTCTGTTGTTATAAAAACAGTTTTTATTCCTTCTTGCTGTTTCATGTTTTGTGATACTTTACGTTAAATGTAAATCGTGTGGTCATGTTAATAACAGACATCTACAAATGGTCCATTCTTATTAACATACCTCAACACACTAGTCCCTTCCAAGTGTTTCATAGAACTGATAACTATTTTGCAATTAAAATGAACCATAAGATAGTCAAAGGTACCAATAGATAGATTAAAGCTACATGTTGAACCTAAAAGTGAGAAGCAAGTAATAACTGAAAACAACATCATAGTGATGTTGTAATAATGGATAGGGAAAACAAAGACAGAGACAGTAAGCCTCGTCATACCAAAGTAGGTAGAAAAGTTTCTTGGAAAAGAGACAGCCAATATCACTACTACTAGACTTCGCTACTAGGTGCAGAGGTTTGTAACGAGAAACAAAAAGTTATCTCCTTTTGACCAAAGAAAAATAGCAATGAAAAATTATAAATATTCACGAGAATTAAAAAAAAATGTCATGTGACCTGATGAGATATGCACAAGACATCGTTAGACAGGAAAAATAATTGTCTTTTCGCTCTGTGATGTTATAGAAACAAATTTCAGGCTCGTGACAAATCAAACAGATAAGTACAAAATTCATAATGTTTTTGGTACATAGTCTTTTACAAGTATATACATGCTAACTTCGTATTAATAATTATATATATATATATATATATATATATATATGTGTGTGTGTGTGTGTGTGTGTGTAAGTGTTTTTATACGAAGACTTTTGTGTTTTACTTGAACTTTTCATATATTTATGTTGCTGTATGTTTCATTCAAAGTAAATGAGGACGATGTTTCATATTCCACACAGTATATCTATCATTATATATATTCATTTATATATCTATCATTTATATATATTCATTTATATATCTATCATTATATATATGCATTTATAGATCTATCATTTTTCTAAAGAAGTCATATTTTTTTTATATTAATGCAACAGATTTTTATTACTTTAATCATTACTTTTTAATAGATAGCCATATTTGGGTAGACGTTCCATTTTTTTCGTTTACCAAATATTTAATTAGAGAAAATCTTGTTAAAGAAAAATATGCGCTTGTTGCAGAATCTGAGCTAATTTGGATGTGTCAGAAGGGGAAATTATGTGAAGGCTTAAAAAATGTGCGTGTTCGTTAAACATTCATCCACAACAAATAAAATAAACATTTGAAGGCAATTCAGTTGGAAGAAATCAAAGAGAAACAACGTAGTTATAGATTTCAATAAATAACATGCATTTATACAGAAAGTGAATTTAAGATTACTTGTTCAATATGATAAGTGAGATAGAACTGTAAGGAGTGACCATGCAGTGATTTGGTGTATGAAAGCTTGTAGTTAAGGTGTGCCTATGAAATTTAAACAGTTTGATTTTTGAAAAGTGAAATGACACTTGTGTGGGTTGTAATACTAGTGTGTATGTATGCAACAATTGTAAATATTGTTTAAAGTCATAAGGAGTTATGTGCCTTTGACTGGTATGATCTAAGTTGATTCAATACAATTACTACTTCGGTAGTGACAATGTCACTTTTTCTCGTAAATTGTAATTTGGGTCAATTCGCGCGGCAAAACTTTCTGAGTTGTGTTGGGCTGTTGAGAGAGAGAGAGAGAGTGACGGTTGTTGAGTCAGTGTGCTGGCGTGCGTGGAGTTTGTTGGCATCTCTCAAAGACTTATATACTGACTTCCTGAATCAAGTGAAGCAATCCTATTTATCGATTTTTTGGGGTTTCAAATCGGCTCCAGATAGGTGAGCGGGAAAACAGATTTATCGGAACTTGCTACATTTTTTGGTTCCTTTTAACCAATGAGAAGTCAAGTTTAGAAAAGTGAAGTAATGATTCGTTAAAGTTGGTTTGGGAGAAAAGTGCAATTTTCCGCATGGGTGAGTAGCAAATATGGACGATTCCATTACGCACTCCGATAGTAAAGTAATTTTCTAAAGAAATGATATTTTGTTTTAAATTTGAATTTTTTTATTAATCCAACAGATTTTTGTCACTTTAAACGTTATTCATAGTGGATTCTCATATTTATTAAACAGTATATTTATTTATTTTCGGCTACCGGCTTGAATATTCGAGAAAATCTTGATGAAGAAAAATATGTACTCCCTGGCAGTTAAGTAATCTTGTAAAGGAGTAACGTTTTTTTTTTTTTTTTTTTTTTTTTTTTTTTTGGTTTATTTTATTAATCCAACAGATATTTATCACTTTAAACATAATTTTTAGTGGACACTCATATTTGAGTAGATATTCTGTTTACTTCTTTAGAATATTACTTTATTTACGCTTGGATATGAAACTGAGCAGATATAATTTCGAAGAATCTATGATGAGAACGATTTCGCTTAAAGGCACTCTTCAGACTTTGCTTGATTGGCAAAGCTTCTTTGTGGTTGCGTCGGTTAAGCCACCTAACAGCTGTTTCCCTCTTCCCAAGAGAGAAGGTTCGAATCTTGTCGGAGAGCCCATATTTTTCTTTAATAAGTTTTGTAGCATACCTACGGACGATAATGGGTATGTCCCCATTCACATAAATACAGTAGTAAATATTGTATGTTGGTCTGCAGTTCAAGGTTCGTCTCGAGCTGTGTTGGTCAAACTCTCTGCCTCCGGGCAGAGTCTTGTCTCAAGAAACAGCTGCCCGACTCCGTTTTATACGGGATCTATGGGGGATTTTTGGCCAAGCCTGCGGGCTTACGTATCCCACATTAAATTCGGCCTTGTGCCACATCTGACCACATAGTGCGGTTGGTAGATATCCTTCACTTGGAGATTCGTCTCCAGCTGTTCTGGTCAAACTCTCTGCCTCCGGACAGAGCATACCCAGACGAGGCTATGTCGAAGGATGCAGTGATATTTATATTAATTTCTTAAATATTTGCATACATGTCTTTTATGTGCCATAGCGACCATGGTTATATGAAACGTTCTGTCCATTCTAGCTAATAACAATATTTGTCTTTTTGCTATCTCTACAATTCCCTGTTCTGTTAACTATTTATTCAAGCTCATTATGTAGGTTATTCGCTGCTTTTCTCTGTCCCTCATGCAACATATCCTGCAAGTGTTAAAATTCCAAGCCCTCTTTCCTCATTATGTGCTCTAGAAATGTCAATTATCTCTTTCTGATTCTAAGTATAATTGCCCTTTTTGTTTCCATTTTATTTAAAACTTTGTCATTATTCATACATGGTATTCTCAGTATCTTTCTATTGAACCACATTTCTGTTGCCTCAAGTTTCTTCTTCATCTATTGTCCAGCATTCATCACGATATAGAAGCACTGATATTATATATCAGTTCAGTACTCTTTTCTTTGTTTTTAATGAACTTTTTCCATTTCTTAACAATTTGCTTAACTTTTGATAAGCATCATTCACCAGTCCAATATGCTTTCAGATTTCAGTGTCACATTTTTCTTCTGCTGTTCAAAGATTTCCTAGATATTTAAATTTTTGTACTTGCTTGATTTTGGTATCTCCAATTCATTGTCCACATCTTGGGCTATTCCTATTGCTGACAATAATACATTCTAACTTTTTACAATTGATGATTAGTCCTGTCTTCTCACCTTCTTTTACTACTGTAAGGATACAGAAGGTGCTTATCTCCCTTTGCTGGAGATATTCACATGGGCCACATGATGGCCACCATGAAATCATTTTATACAGTGAACAAAGCAGCAGTCATTTTCAAGTTCATGGACAGCAACCAAATGAGAAGGCTTAAATTTGCCTCCCCACATTTAAATCTGGAGTCCTAAAAATGGCTTCTTCAGGTCAGGAGTATCTCCAAATTATATGTAAGACCTTTCCTTTCTGTTCCTTTGTGATATATAGTTCTCCACATGGGGCACATGTACATATATATATATATATATATATATATACACATATATATATAATTGTGTGTATATCATTGTATATAAAAGTATCTTTGAGAACAAATATTCTATAGGAGTTCCTGTAGTTTAGTTTCATGCCTCCTATTAACACTGCGTCATATTTTATGTTGTTAAGATTGTGGCTACCTTTAATGAATCCTAGTAATACTTCTAATTCTCTCAGGTTTGCTTCACTGTAAATGTTGTATAAGTCCAGTGAGAAAACATATCCTTTTCTTACATCCCTTTTAATTTTTGTGTATTTACTGAATTCATTTTCTATCTTTATGCAGGCAGTTTGCTTCCATCATAAGTTCTGGATTATTCTAATATCCTTCCCAAATAAATCAAGTTTAATTTTATCATCTTTGTATTCAGTTTCTTCTTTGAAAGAAAGAAAGAAATATGAAAGAATAAGTTAACTTTTTACACACCTAATATATTAATATAAAAAATAAATCAACAATAGATAATAAAAATGTAATATCTCCAAGAAAATTCTTAAAGAGACGATCACAAGGAAAAGATGAGATGTAAATTAGTGTATGATCAAAGTATTATCAAAGACATCTATTTTACATACTGCGTCTATAAAACAGAATGGCATAAATGCAAGAGAAGTAAGTTTAGCAGAGAAAAAAGTCATATATTCATCTTAGTCTTTATGAAAATACATATGGAAGTATATTCTAATGACTAAAGTGAACTGAACTTAAATAACGTAAGTACTTATTTCCATCTTTTCACTCGATATCAAAATAGAATTAGTTTCTCTCAAGGTATATATTCTTTCTCATTCCTGATATATTTTAATCACTTTAATTATCTGAACTACCTTTCCCCTTGGTGATATCCAGATTATTATGGTTACATTCATTCTCTTCTTGCTATGATTAATTATAATCAATATCATTACACTGATATGCTCTTTCAACTGCCATAGTTAAGTACCGCAGAAATTACTGTTAATGGTACTATTTACATTATTATTACTGTTCAAATATTTTTAATATCCTCAACTTGTGACATTCTCTTCATTTCTACTATAACAAATACTTCTAGGAAAAGCAGTAGCAGTAATCATATGCAATTACAATTATTTTCATCAGCATCATGTCCTTAGTATCTTTGCGAATATATTTAGTCCAACAATTACACTGACGCATCTGTTCAAGGGCAAATTCTGATATTTTTTTTCACTGTGAAGATTAATATATTTTTGAATGATGAGTGAGTCTAAAATTTGCTTAGTTCTGTAAACTTTTCATAAGAGTATGCTGCTGAAATGACTCTTTCAATTCACAGCTTGCTTTGAAGAGTCAAAAGTCTTCAGCATGGAGGTGTTTCTTTTTCTTTTTTCAGAAAACTAAGTCACCTTGTTCTAACTGAAGTTATTTCAAAGAAAAAATCTTTGCATGTCTCTAACTTTGGATAAAGCTAAAATAATCCATGTATGATATTCTGTTCTCAAAAGAGTGATAATTAGAGTGAAGTGAATTTAGTGGAACATTGATCATTTTTTAATGGATGTGATGGTCTTAAGTGAAAGGCCACTAGCATTTGCATACTTGGTGTATATCCATGAAGTTTGACATATAAGTCTTGTTGAAATGAGATTTTTGGAAATTTGGATGACCGAATAGAACTTTTTCTATTTTGTGAGATCAAGTGACACCAATGTACCACAAATGACATTTTATTTTGTGACATCAAGTGACATCAACATGCAACAAATGACATTCTATTTCATGGCATCAAGAGTCATCAACATACCATAAATGACATCCTATTTTGTGACATCAAGTGACCACAAATGACATCTTATTTTGTGACATTCAAGTGACATCAACATACCACAAATAAAAAATCTATTTAACTATTACATTCTTTGACTTTTACTATTCAAAAAGCTCAATAAATATAAATGTATTGTTAATGTTGGATTAGATAATTTCCTTTCTTTAGTGTATAAGGAAGAAAATTTATTTAGTATGCATTCAACATGTAGTCCCTGAAATCATATAGTTTGAGTTATTGAGCTGATTTGAAAATAATAAAGAGAAGTAGTGTACAAAAGAATTTAATTGAGAAAGTTATTTCTTACTGATTCACCCATCAATTCAGTCAGTTTCTTTTGATTCTGGGTTATACCTCGTCCTTTAAAGCAACAATTTTTTTATCATTTCACACCAAACAAGGCAATAGGATGCAAGGAGTGAAAGAAACAGAGAGGACAATAAAAAGAACAGGATTCAACTAGGCAGAAAATGAAAACATTGCATTTAAATTTTTTAAGGTTTTAGTTGACAAGAAAGAAAAAAGCTGGAAGAGAGTTCCACAAGCAAGAAGTGTGAGAGAAGAAACTGTAAACATAGAACTTATGGCTACAAGTGGTAATTTCAACAGTGAATTTATGAAACCTCACTGCCAATCTAGTTACCAATGAGGAAAGCTCAACAGAACACTTAACATAAAAATATTTATAGAAGAAGCAAATGAAAGCTATATTTCAGGGCTGGGAAAAGAAGTGAAAGTGAGATGTCAGATTAGGACTGATAACATTGCCAATTCTTTGGATTTTGTGAAAAATCTCTAGGCACATAAGAGAAGCACTAGACTAGATGTGGCAGCAATATTTTATATGTGTACGAATATGCTTATATGGCAGTGAATGGTGGGCAATCTCCTTAGAGATGAGGCAGCAGATATATGGTTCGATATAAGTGTACTGAAATTCCATGGATTGTTTGAGTAAGCAACAAGTAAGTCTTAAAGAAAATGGCAACAGTATGAACACTTATATTCAGAATCAGGAAAAGATAGCTGAAATTTCTTGGACACATAATAAGGAAGAAGAAAGCTCACGAAAAACTTAAACCTCACAAAGAATATCAAGGGCAAGAGAGATAGAGAAGGCAGCAAGCCACTTCCTGACAAGCTTGTGTGCATAGATGGCATATCAGTAGGTAGGAGCTTTAGCAAAGCAAGAAAACTGTTAAGAGTCAAACAAGTTAGAAAGTTCTGAAGAGCCACGATCGCCTATGTCCTGATGGGACATGTCACATAAAAGCAGAAGAAGCAGCTGTACACAATTTTTCTTCCATGTGCTTATGGCTATATAATGTTGAAACACCAGTTCTCATATGTTCGCTGATGTTAAGCAACCTCGTACATGGTCAGTACACAGGAACTAGATTGGGAATACCAGGTGCAGTAAGCTTGGAATTGCTGGTGGTGTAATGGAGAACGGCTTGGAATTGTAAATCAGAGAACCGAGTTCCAATTTCAGTAAGTTAATTATATTCAGTGGTGTGTAAATACCATTGGGAAAGGTATCAATCTATCTCTTCTCCCACCAGCTATCGGTTATTTAGTAGAACTTGTATCGGTAAAAATCATTATCATCTCAAAAAACTTTTACAGACATTAAATATTTTCTGACTTTAAATTATCTGCAAAAATGTTGGTAAGTCATAAAACATGAATTACAGTTAAACAATAAATTCTTCCTTGTGTGCAGAGTTGGAGATTGTTACAACCGACAATGTTTTTTTTTTTTTTTAGCAGGGAGATCAGATGATTTTATAGAAGGAAATCCTGTCTCTTGTTGAGCTACTTGTTTTCTCCTCATTCTTAATCCAGAATAATGATCTTATTTAAGAGCAACAAATGCAACTTCTACTAATCATAAAATAAAGCAACCAACTAATTCTAAATCTTTGTAAAAACAGCAATCACAGAATGAAGAGTAAATATCAGCAAGACCTACTGAAGCAAATTTCAACATGAAGTTTGGAGATTAAGTGGGATGACATCTACAAGTGTTAAGTGAAGTGAACCAGTCAATAGTCAGTCAAATTCCAGCATTCCTCACAGATAACAGATGCACATGGTAACTTGATAATGGTCTCAATGAATTTTTATTAGTGACCATTAATCAGCATAATAACTTCTCATCACAGATTGCAGTCATTTTTCTTTTCCTCTCTTGCTTTTTATTCATAATCACTTATGCAAATGGCTAGGTCCTTATATATGGGACCTGAGATAATTGTTACATGATAAACTTTCTTTTCAGATTCTCATGTCAGACATGATCTTAGCGACTATTAACTCAGGTACTAAGCCAATTGTTTCCCTGTGCTATTCTAAACAACTTTTCTCACCCAAATGTATCTTGGCAGCTTTTTAGGTTTAACATAAATCCATGCACAGAATGCAAACTACTGCTATGTTTCTAGGAAATCTTGACAAAATCCAAAGAAGAATCTGCAATGTTATCAGTCCTAACCTGGCATCTTGGCTTTAATTACTTTCCTGTAATGTAACTACCCCGTGCCTTTCCTATAAAAATTTCAATGGCAGTTTTTCTAGTAAGCTGTCCTCTTTGGTACACCAACTTTAAAAATTTAAGCAGAGTACTATCAAAGATGTATTACAAAACTAAGAAGACCATTAAGAGATAGAAATTGTTTCTAATGAAGTTTTTCTATATTCTTTCTACTCTATATAGGCTTCAATTCCACCTAAATTATTTTGTAGGGACCATAGTAATATTAAAACAGGTTATATTCTTCTCTAAATTCAGTACTGAAGTGTTTATGCAGTAAAATATGATAAGAGTGTGTTGAGGTTGGTGGAAACACCTAACCGTTTGCTCTCCCCAGAACTACAGGCTAACATGCAGAGTAAAGAAAGAGACTTGAGGAAACAAAAACAACACTGTCACAGAAATCTCAGCATATCAAGTGGTATGAAAATTGAGGAGCAAAATGTCCAAGGGACAAAGTTCACAAAGAACTAAGTCCTGCCAAAGGCCCACTGCTGGTTTTCCCATCATTTTTATTGACAGGAGACAGTTGACAAAAACTGGATCTAGAAAAGTTGCAAACAGGCATGTATCTGAATATGCCAAACTGTTCTACTGCTAACGGGAAAAACCCAGATGTAATTGATGTTGTGGAACATGTCCACACATGAAACAACTCCTGCATTTGTACTGATGCACAATTGCCACAGTTTTCCTGGTATATCAAACATATATATGACATCAATCGTTAGATGAAAGAAATGAAAACTCTACAGTTTAGGCATTATTGAGCTTTCCAATAAATTAGGAAACAGTCTAAAATAAATTAGCCAGGAAAGATTCTAAATGTGACTGTGTTTGTTTTTACATAAGTTAATGGTTATGGTAATATTTGCCGTTTCCTTATTAGGAAACATTAGGCAATTGTTGACCAAGCAGCCATTACAACAGTCATTTGAAATTTATAGAATCTTTCTCTTAAAAGGTTTTTTCAGAAAAATAGTTTTCTGAAGTCCAGTAGCCACTCTCTTTTCAGTATGAATGGGTATTTCCTTCCTAAACATTTATCTGGAGTAGTGTGGAATGTCAACATTATGATTATGCCATTATTTTCTCTTTGAGTTACATATGATATCCACTTGTGTTGTTAAAAGTCCTCAAGTATTGAACATTTCTCTTATCTCTGTGATTCTCTAGCACCAATCAATGAAAGTAATAAAAAAAGTTTTGTTACTGTATATCCGGGTTACACTGTAAATATATATGGTTGGTGCAAAAATAATGTCGTTTTGTCATATATGTTACTATGTGAGAAAACGACATTATTTTTGCACCAACCTAATATATATACATATATATATATATATATATATATATAGTAACTATACCTATTAAGCTCTTCCAGCCTTCCCTCTATAAGCAGAAGGAATAAGTTTTAGGTCCAAATGAACGTTGATTATATATATACATATATATAACTATGAATCTAAAGAACCAGGCAAACGTACCTAGGTTTTACCTACGTGGTCCGTCAGGTCCTTAGATTCATAGATTTGCTAGTGTATTGAGCACTTTACTTAGTTGGAGGTTTTTTCTTTGGACTCTAAGCTTGGATTCTTGACGATTGTTTTCCACTGAATCACATGTTCTTAGTTCTTTCTTTTTTTATTCCTTGGGTATTGGTTTGTTGATTTACAAGCCAAAACAACTAAGGTTTTTCTGGATGAGTATAATTACTTATATTTATAAGATTATTATAATTATATACATATATATATATATATATATATATATATATATATATATATATATATATATATAAAAGGCAGGCTGTGTGTGTATGTGTAACGAATGCACGGCTGCAATTTTTGACAGATTTGAACCAAAATTTACATGCACATGCTCCAAGTTAGTGGGAAGGCCAAGGCTGACCTTGCATTTCCCAACTCCCATTGATAGTGAAAATAATCGATTTTTTCATGCTTCTATGGCAGTTTTCATGTAGTTTGTGCCCATTTTGTACTGGCCAGAGTGAGAGCCAATAGCTGGCTGCCACGAATAGGGAAGAAGATTCTATTGGCCAGCGTGAGAGCCAACAGCTGACTGACACAAATGTTAGCTAGCATGCAAAAAAAATCAATAGCTGCATTTGTCACAAGTGTGAAAAATTTAAATCTGCATGGCACTTTACTCCAATGGGATCATTCGCTTGCTTAAACTCAATGTTGATTCTGATTCCGCAGAACTGGGTTGGGTGTGAAAAAGTATTTGTTGTTAACATTCATTTTCATTGGGTTTTTCCAGTTACGAGTCCTTTTTTTAAAGCTGATCGTTTTGTATTCATTTTGTTTAGTTCTTTTTTCATAACAGATTTAATGTTTAGTATAAAGCTTAGAAAAAATTTGCAGTGTGAGATAGGCAAGAAGTAAGGCATGTAGCAACATCAGCACAGCAAAGGGCAAAAATATTTTAAGTCAAGTGATAGCGATTGCTGTATGAGTCGTACGATTTTTGAATCAATCACGGGCAATGCCGGGCCATTCTGCTAGTATATATATATATATATATATATATAGTGAGAGAGAGAGAGAGAGAGAGAGAGAGAGATAAGTAAGTAGGCACAAAAATGTAGGCAAAAATTGTTATGAATTTTAATTTTATTTGAGAAATTATTTCCTTGCATTTTGCATGATGCCAATTATGAATTTTGTCTTTGTCACTCAGTACTTAAATTATTGCTTGCTTGAATTAAAATGATTTCTGATGATAGGAAATATTTCCAAAAGTAGAAAAACAAATCAACAGAAAATAAATTACAAAGAAAATTTGTTTCAAACAGTTAAAATACTTGTAAAATCTACCATAAAAGAAATATGTATAAACTTGAAGAACATTTCAAGACTTCATCAAATGACAATTTCAATGTTTTCACAATTTTTCAAACATCATATAAGCTGTTATCAGTCATAGCATAAAGTGTAAATGTAAAATTGCATTTACTTGTAAGATTTAAGTACAATATTAAGAAATAAATGTATTATATAACTGAAATTTATGGCACCATCAAAATTACTTGGCTTGTTATTTGAATAAATTGGAATTAATAATTAAAGTAAAAAATATTTCTTTGACATAATAATAAAAATCAATACTTATTCTTGCCTTATAGCATGATTGATTTCTGTCAAGAAAAAAACAGACTTCTATCTCAAGAGAAAGGTAGACAATAGTTAGCCAAATAGTCAAATTTAAAGAGATCGATAATTTTACTGTGACTAATACACATCAAAAACATTACTTTACCTCCCCAATGTTGTCTTTTTGTTAATGTTAGTTGATTGTTTCCATGTGAGATACACTATCTTGGAAATCCATCAGGTTTCTCCAATGTAGTCCTACATTCATCAGTAAAATAGTTCATCTGTTTCTGCATGGCTTGCAGTGTTTCAGGTTCTATTCAGTGTAAACTATCAAAACCTCTGTATGAAAGATAATTTTTAAATACATTTATTATCACTGGAAATATTACAGTCATGAATAGACAATGCCAAATATAAACTTAAGTATTATTAAGTAAAACTGAATTGTTAGTAATTAAACAGCCTTTTATACAGAGTGTGTTAGTATTGAAATGGGTAGGGTTGGGATTGGCTTATTATTATCACACTTACTATCAAAAGAATATTCCAAGTTTTACAACTAATAGACTATATGCTGAGTCACCAATTACTAAACAGATGAACAATGTTTATGTTAAAAGCTTATTTGTGTTAAATGTGTAAATAATACAAAAGACAGAAGAAATATTGGTGAAATGCTACCATTTGCAATTCATTCACAAAATGAGTGAAAGTAGGAGCTACAGACTCTTTTCCTTTGTTTTGCTCTATCCAAAGTCACAGGCAATACCAATATATAAGAAACCGATATTTAAATAAAAATGAAAATATATGAAGCTATCATATACTTCTTACTATCCAAGTTAGTTGTGTGTTAAAACAAATTCTTTTAAACCTGCAATATTTTTGTAAAAATCATGTAGAATTTGAAGACTATTTGGCAGTCTATGTTGTTCTGTCTATGTTTTTGTAAAGTCATGTAGAATTTCAAGACTATTTGAAATATATGCTGTTCTTTCTGTGCTTTTGCAGAGTTTAATTCTATTTGTGACTTTCTGATCTAGCTACAAGATCAGCTGACCTTCAGGACTCATTAAAAAGGTTTTGCAAGCAAGCAAATCAAAGGATAAAAGAAATCTAATTATTAATACAGACAAACAAGCAAAACAAATGTTTATTGTTACATTTAGTGCCATCTTAAGTAATAATTACAAAGTGAAATGTGTAATTTGGTCAAACAAGTACATAAAACTAATTTGACATAATGAATTTTGAGCTGATGGCTGGGTAAAATAGTGTACCCCACATAGAAATTGTCAACCAACATAACTTAAAAATAACAATGAGGAGATAAATTAAACTTCTTGGCTTGTATTAAAAACAGTAAAATTAGAGGTCTCTTCAGTGGTATGCAGAGAATTGGTGGTGCCCATAGCTACTCCGGTCTCACTACTCAAAACACAGATCTACATTCACAACAGCTAGTGAGGCAGTAGGGCACTTGTACAACAAAGTTGACAGAGACAATTTAAAATTTCAAAAAAATTGGATGCCCTCCTGATATAGGGGCTGTCACACCCTCTGGACCCCACTTCTGCATGCTACCTACTGTAATATTAAATTCATCATATGAAGATACACAGAGTATGGTACATGGACATCCACCTAAATTGATAGGTTGGGGAAAGAGTGTTGATCAAAGAAGCAAACAAGAGATCCACGGTAACACAAGATGACCTACAAAGATCCACAGGTCAGGTAAGAAAATCTCTTCACAGAACAACTATTAGCTGTACTTTCCACAAATCTGTCCCTTTTGGAAGATCAGCCAGAAGAAATCCATTATTGAATGAAAGCCATAAGAAATCCCATTTGCAGTTTGCCACAAGCCATCTGAGAGACATAGCAAACATGTGGAAGATGTTGTTCTGGTCAGATGAGACCAAATTTGAATTAAACCAAAACATATTTCAGATTGTAAGATTAATTTCTTTTTTTTTTTTTGTGGGTGAATATGGTATTAACAATTGTAATAATTTTTCCAGATTTGATTCCATCATTTCTCATACCAAGCAATTATCCATTATACCATCCACACATTGTCTGCCTTTGTGAGATTATACTAAAGTCTTATATGTGTACTGTAACAATGGGATCAGCAAACTTATTTGAATTTCCTGAATCTTTTGCATTCTCTTGGAAGACATTGAATCCCAATCTTTTTTCTTCAGCTATCACTTAAACAGAAGAGTTGACTAGGCTTTTTAGTATTGTCTGGCAGCTGGTTTAGGAGAAGGACTGCTGAATAGAAAACTAGAAAAAACAACAGGAAAAATAGAAGTCATGTTAATTCACATAACTGAAGAAAAGGAAACCCAACAAAGCTATATTTGTCCATGTTCTGATGGAACATATAGTTTTTAAAAACTAAATTACACAATTCTAGGACACAAGCTCTAGGAAATTGACCACATGGAAAAAATTACTTACTTTCCACTTATTTCTTCAACGTAACCTCATGTCTGGTCTATACAGTCTACCACCTCTTTCTTATAGATGAATCCACAGTAAACCTATTTCTTTTTTTTTTGTCAATGACAAATGTTCACATGAGCTACATTTCTTAGTTCCCTCAGTTCAGACCTTTATTGATAGGCCTCACTATGCCATGTACACAAAGTCGAATCAGTTTTATTCCCTTCATATTCTATTTGGAAGAAGGAAGCTCTGTTAGCTTGTTCAGGAGAACTGCTACTTTGTGCAACAGACTTTAAAGAGGATGCTTCTCCAATCACTACAACTTAAACTTCTTCAACTGTTAAACTGTTAATAATCCTACATATTCTCATAATCTTCATTTACTTCTTCTTATGCCAATCCACCTTCTATATTGAGTGTTTCTTGGGCCTTTTATTGGATGAATATTTACTAAACTAATTAATTTGTGCATCAGGATTCCCCCATGTGTCAACATAAGGGTTTCGGCTGAACAAAATATAGGGTGTTCTAATAACTTGGACCGATTTTAAATGTGAATTAAATTTAAGCATCTAAAGATTTATTCTTTCAGATTTAACAACTTTCAACCATGGAAAGATTAACAATCAAACAACATGTTAAAGTTATCAAAGCCTATTATAAAAATGGACATTCAAACATAAATGCAATGAGAATTTCCCAGGTCACATTATCTCTCAAAACCACAAAGTCAATTGGCCACCATGGTCATGTGACTTGATGCCTTTAGATTTCTTCTTGTGGGATCATCTCAATAATAAGGTTTATGCCAACAAGCCAGCAACAATTCAACAGCTGAAGAATGAGATAATAAGGCATGTTGGTGAGATCGAGGAGCAACTATTTTGATCATTGTGTGGAGGTGTGCCACCAAAGCCTTGGCAGACATTTGGGCGATATTATTTTTCACACATAATCGCCATGACTTGAATAACATGATCCAATAGAGAAACAAATAAATTTTTACCAAAAACACTAATTTATTTACTGCTGACTTAATGAAACACCCTTTATTACAAGACACAAGGGGCTAATGTGTTTTCACTCTTTCCATCTAACTTGGAATAGTTTGGATTTATCTATTGTCCATGACCTTTTTGTATTACACCATTTAATACAACAGATCTGATCTAATAGATTATGCAATTGGCCACATCCAACATCCTGCTGCCAATGTCTTCACCATAATCCTGGCAGGGCTCTTCCAGATGTTATGCCTTGCTAAATGGCAAGCCATAATTGTGTCCCAAGGGCACATACTATTTTGAATTCAGAGTTGTCATTTTACTGGAATGACTGTCACCTATGACTAGAGAGCTCAATTTTCCCTGTTATTTACTCCATACTGGAGTGAGGTGAAGAAAAGATGGATTCATGCCTTTTCCAAGGTTATTTGCCCATAAGTGAATGAAACAAACTCAACACTAATTGGAACTTGGTTCTCCAATTCCTCATTCTGAGCTGCTATCCATTACACCACCCACACATTCAAATGTGTGAGTGGGGAACCTATAGTTAAAAAAATTCTTCTTAAAAGTACTCAAAAATGGATAGTATCACAAATCAGTCGTATATTAAATTCATGTACACTATATAAATTTACATCTTTTTCAGTAATACATAAGCATATATACCTATCTAGGTTTTTATGTATGTATATAATATTTATTGAATACAATCTAGTAACATGTAACCTAGTCCAAGCTGCCGCATGGATGTGTGTTTTTTTAGGGTTTTTTTTTAATTGGAATCACTCCAAGCAAGGTTATAATGCTACTAAAACACAAATGGTTACAGGGTGTGGAAAAATTAGGGACAGAAAAAATAATGATGAGCAGAAAGAGAAGAGAGTAATCAGGAGGACAGTGGATAGCGATTGACATTGCATTTAAATTTTTGCAGATTAAAGTTGGCTGGAGTGCATGGAGCTCGAAGGGAGTTTCACAAGTGAGAAGTGTGAGAAGAATAAAACATCTTAAACATCTTCTCCATTAGTTTTTCTGCTGGTGAGGATGGTGGCATATAACCCAAAGGATAGAAAACAAGACCTGCCAATGGGCAACAATGATCTGATCTTTAAAAAGCAGTTCAAATGCTTCATTTATTTTGTCCTTTTTGGAGAATGTTTTATTGTGTATGAAAAACTTCAATAAGTGATAAGCAGTAGGAGAGATATCAGATTAATAGAGCGGATGAGGCAAAATTTCATAATTCAGGCTATATAGCTTTGGATCAGTTGATTGAGAAGTGTGCAGCTGTATGTTGTAATGCAGCAAAATTGGGCCATCCCTATTTATAAGTCTAGAATGTTTCTTTAAAATTTTTCATGCATACACTCAATTTCTCCAAAATACAAGGTTGCTGTTATTGTTTTCCCTTTAGGAAAGAATGAATTATGAATAACCTCTTTGAAAAACCATCATACTGTAACCGTTAATTTTTTGGGATGCAGTGGAAGTTTTGGGCAATGTTTTAGTGATTCACTTGCATCCAACGACTGGCTTCCTCTCTTACTGCTGTCAAAGAGTATCCATTTCTCATCACATATAATGGATTCAATGCAAATTATTATTCTTTTTTCAGTCAGGAAAGCAATACAGAGCACACCTCAAAATGATGTTTTTTTTTTTTTTAGTCTCATTCAGTTCATGTGGAACAAAGCTATCTAATTTCTTTACTTTTCCAGTTGTTTTCAAGAGTAAAGAATCATTTGTGTGAAATATTTTGAATCCTGATGCAGGTTTTTAGACTGCAGTTATTGCACTTTGATCAACCAAGGCATTCAAGTGATTATTATGTCTGATAACTGATTGTGGTTTTCTCATTGGTTTATTTTAAAGAGTATAATCTCTCAAAAAAAACTTCTTAAAGGTATCTCTGGACAGTTTTGATTTCAACTATACCATTACTAAAGGCCGCCTTAATATTCTGGAATGCTTCAGTTGTAGAATGACCCATTTTGTACTGTGGGTTCAATCCACCTAGATTTTAGGTGGAAAAATAAAATCCAAGTGTTGTGTTCACATATTACAATACAATATAATAAACAACTCAATGAAATGATCTTCACAGAAAAAGAAAAAGATCAAGCTAAATATGAAAAATAATATTTATACAGTCAGATACAAATATTTACATGTTGAAAATCAATTTTCTTTGTTGTGACACCAAAGAAATCAATAGTTTGAGTGTTCAAAATGATTTGTCACAAATGAGTCTGCAAAGTTCAAAGTTATTTTGTTGCAAGTGAGTCTGCAAAGTTTTGAAGGTTTTTCATGGCCATGAAGAGATGAAGAGTTCATTTGTTCAAAATGATTTTGAGTGAGGAAATCATGTGATATTGTATGCCAATATATGCGTGTGTGTGTGTAAAGCACATGCTTCTAAAAATGTGTGAGACTTTTGGGGGATTGGATGAGATAGAAATAATTTTAAAATGCAGTGAACAGAAAGAGAGGGGATATGAGACTTACTTTTGTTGTGCCATTGTACGTAGAAAATCATCACTGACACATGAGTCGTCATGGTAATGTGTGTCGAAGTTGTTGATTGAGGCATGTTCTTATCTGTCTTTTGTTTCAGATCTGGTTGCTGACGAGCTATTTTTATGGTTTATGGTACAGATGTGATTGGCTCACGAATCCCAGCTGAGTTTTGCATGGTAATGTATTAGTTAACCCAAGCCCTGACCTATTTCCATGTCATTTGAAATTCAACCATATGGATGTTGTAGAGACACATCACATGACTTGTCCTATCCAATCAGGTCCCAGAAACCAATTATTTAATTTTGGAGCCATGTTGGTACAGAACTGTAAAAACTTTTTGTTGTATCTACTGAGTTTAGTAAGATTTATTTGAAGGCATCCCTTACTCACTTGTGCTTCACTTATTGAAATATAGAAATTTATATCCTTTAGAGTAATATTACTTGATATTGTTTCATTGTAATCATTTTCATTAGGCCTGTGAGTAACAATATATTGAATGAAAAATTATCTGAAAAGAAAAAGAAATCAGGAATAAGTTAAGATTTTTATATACTAAAGAGGTACTTTGTTAGATGACAGGATCAAAAACCAACCAAAAAATGCATTATTTTGTGTGTAGCAACCTTATATATATATAGGAGGCATGGTGAAGTAATGGATATCAGCTTGGATTGATGAATCGGAGAGCCGAGTTCGAATTCCAGTTGAATCCATTACATTCACTTACGTGCTAATACCCTTGGGAAAAGTATGAATCCTCTTCTTCTCCCTCCAGCTATGGGTAAAATAGCAGGACAGACTGGGTTCTATAGCCTTGGATGGCAACTGGTCTAGGAGAAGGACAACTCTGAATTCAAAACCTGCGGAGGGTCGTTTGGGAACCTTGTGGCATTCGGTGCACCAGGTCTCTGTATTTGTCCCTCCAGAAAGGATGGATGGTCCTGCACGAGGCCTTCACCACTATAATCAAATCTCATGTGCTGGTGTCAGGCAGATCAGTTTCCTGGAAAACTGATCTGCTTGACCCTCATACGTCGAGTCTCAACAGGAGAGTCGATTGATCATATATATATATATATATATATATATATATATAAAGTGCAAGGATGACAAACATACAAATATATATATATATAAAGTGCAATCATTGAATGACAAACTTTCGAGAAGTGGTGTCTTCATAAAAAATTGCAGTGTACTTGGACTGCCATGAAAGTCTGAGTTGGGTGTCAGGAAGAACAACCTTGCTTCAAATCATTATGACAAAGATCCTCTGTCAGGCAGGACACACCTTGTTATGTGCAAGATTAAATCTGTTCCTGCATTAAAAAAATGTATCTATGAAATGAATCAATAATAAATTTGTACATACATTTATCCAGTCTCATGAATACTGTGTCTAAATTACTTTTTATTACTTATTCATAGTCTAATATTACTTCATCATAATTTGCCCCCGTTTAATTTGTTGGAGTCTATTTGTAAAAATGATTACATTAATAAAAAAAATTATCTCGAAAGAACTATCTGCTAGATACTATTTAGGAAGTGATGAAATGAAATCATATAAGATTGTTAAATATCCATCAACCAAGATAATGAAATGCTTCCTACTTAGTCAAGTGAAGAAGCTTCCATAAGTAATTTCTTGAATGTTTTCTGATTTCCATGCAAAATTGACAGAATGGGTTGAACCACTGAGCAAAAGAGCGAATGATCTGGTAATTATACTTTGATGGCTACAGGAATATATATACAAGGTGAGATAGGTAAATTGTCACCACTTTATATTTTTAATTTTGTGCATAAGCATTGTTTGTTTTTGATTTTGTTGACCGCACAGTATAATAGGATCAGTTGGGCACTGTCTGTGAAAAGAAGAACTCCATGACCCAATTCACATTGCCAGCAATTTAGAAACAGCATGCTGTACTGATTGGCATTCATGCCAGAAGTTCCAATACAAATATTTCAGAATGTTTGGGTGTTGGTCTGAGGATTTGAAGAGTTGGATGAGTTTAATGATGATTACGAAGGCGTCTAGAGCGATCACAACATTATGCCTCCATTCATCTTCCACAGGGCCTCAGAGGCCTACATCAAGTGCCTTGATGAGGTAGTACTACCCTGGGTTA
Organism: Acanthosepion lycidas; assembly: GCA_963932145.1. NCBI lineage: Eukaryota > Metazoa > Mollusca > Cephalopoda > Sepiida > Sepiidae > Acanthosepion > Acanthosepion lycidas. The sequence goes on along the minus strand of OZ010576.1, from coordinate 99,240,332 downwards.
AAAGCATGACTCGTGGAAGACTGTATGTCTGGCAAAAGGACTTTGCACCATGCCACACAAGCAAGAGAACTCAAAAGTTGTCTTGAGGCCGTGGTTGTAACCAGTGGCATTTTTATTGAATAAATTTACTCTTTTGTATTTCAAGATATTTTTGTGTAATTTTGGTAAATATATCTATTAAAATGAGATGTCAGTGTTATTTTCATTTTTGCATAATTTAAATGACAATTCATCCATCATATCCTGTACATATATTGGGTACAACAGAAAAATTATCCAAATCATGTTACAGCAAAATTATCCATCCCACAAAATGTTTAATATCTAAAAAACCACTCAACTAATTGAATTTCTTTTTACCATATTTTCAAATAAGATGTTTAGCCACCTAAACATAATTTATCATAAGAATCACTGATAAACACTTTAGGTTATTCAGCTAAAGAGAGAGCCGTTTAAAATTGTTTTGTGCTAAATTCACTATGTCTTCTCAACTGAGCAATGGTGAGAGGAAAAAGATCATTCAGGCCTTCAGTAATGGTACCAACATTCATCCTCTGCCTTCCATCTTCAAAGTCCATTCAAGGTGAATGAAGAGAATGGTGAGTAAATTTAAAAAAGAGGGAGAAGTAGAGAAGAAAACTGAATCAGGAGGTCACAACAGAAAGATGGATCAACTTAGAGCTAAAGAGATCAATGAGAAAATATCCAACTCGATCCATGAGATGCGTTTGGCACATGAGAGAAGGTTTACTTATAAGAGTCCAAAGAGCAGTGAAAAAAGAACTGAAAATGAAATTGTATGTGAAAAATGTGAGGCACTTTTTTACTCCAGGACAGAAAGGTAGAAGGTTAGAGAGGGCAAAGATCATCTTGAATAAGTTGGAAAATGATCCTTGATATATTTGAACTTCATGATCTTCTGATCCTTAGCTAAGATTAATTAATGATGAACATGATTGATTTCATTACGATACTTCTGTTAAGCTAAGAAAGTAAATATACATTCTCATTGCTCAGAGTAGAATCCAGTAGTGTTATAAAAACCTCAGAGAATTCTAGTAAGATATCTTTAATCCTTTCTCAGATACACCGGTTCAGAGCTTAATCTAACAATTGGACAATTTTGCTGTTGCACCTGGTATATATATATATATATATATATATATATATATATATAATTATTTATTTAAAAACAAGAGCTGAGAACTCCAATATAATTATTTGAATTAAATTGAATTAAAGTACCAAGCTCTGTTCCATCTTCAAGCAAAATTTTTTTATTCCAAGTTTTCGGCTCTTGGTTTGAAACATGAGAACACTTATGTAGCGTTGGAATCATATTTTTAAATAAATAATTATATTTATGCTCTACTTTTTTATTGAGCACTATTTTTAAAAAATAATAGCAAAAATACTGATGAACTTTCCTCTGTGGTAGTTAGACTATCAGTTTAGATTAGCAGCAAGGTCTCATCATTTTACAGTTGAAATGGCTAAATGTAACTGTAAGTTCTATGCTATTAGGTTGGTGCAAAAATATCGTTTTTTGACGTTAAAAAATACGTCAAAAAACGATATTATATTTGCACCAACCTAATAACAATCACTTGTATCGAAATATCCACTTGTGTAACTCTATTCCATCTTCTTACCCATTCAACTTTGATCTTAAAAATTTAAATGCAGTGCCAATTGTTATCTTCTGTCTTCTTAATTCTGATCCTTTAATTGTTCTCTCTCCTTACTATTGTGTTTTTTTTCTCATATGCTCTAAAACTCAGTAACCGCCCCCTTTGAGTCTTAGTAGCTTTATTGCCTTGCTTGAGCTGAAATGATTAATATAGAGTGTGCGATGGATAAATTGTCATCTAAAGAGTAAATTTATTCAATAAAATCACCATTGGCTCCAACCACCACAGCCTCCAGATGACTTCACAATCTTCTGTATCTATCCTTGTTTAAGTTGGTGAATGCTACCATAATCCTTGCCTTCAGTTCATCTTTGGTGTTACAAGGAGTTTTGTTAATCTCTCACTCAACTGCACCTCACACATAATAATCAAGGGGAGCTAGGTGGCCAGATGCAAGGGGTGGTGTGGTTGCAGAATTTGTCTGACTGGGTTCTCCTGCTTGTGTGGCATGGTGCAGAGTCCTCTTGCCAGACATAGGGTCTGAGGCCCTGTAAAAAGATGAATGGAAGCATAACATTGCCAGCACTAGTAATGACTCCAAACACCTTTGTAATCACCATGAGACTTATCCAACTCTTTCGGAATACACTGCACTGTCCTCAAATCTATACCCAAACACTCTGAAATGTTCGTATTGAAGCTTCCAGCATGAACTCCAAGTAGTACAGCATACTGTTTCCAAATATCTGTCAGAGCGAATTGTGTCACGGTGATCTTTTCTCAAAGATGCTGCCCAACTACCCTACCATACTGTCCAGTCAACAAAATCAAAAACAACCAACACACATACCCAAAATTAAAAATATAAAATTGCGACAATTTACCCAACGCACCATATACATATATATATATATATGGAAAAAGTCGCAAATTAGAAAAATAATGTTTTTTATGAAAGTATTTATTTATTTATGTATATTTGATATTTCAGATTGACCTCAATCTTTCTTCAGAAATAACTGTTTTTAGAGGTTTGTTATACGAGTCGTGTTTTCATTTCAATGACATGTTTAACATCTTTAAACATTTACAACAGTCTTGTACACATTTGCAATTTAGAAAATTCTTGTCGAAAATGCCCTCATACTATTTCATGAAAATAATAAACATAAATTAAAAATCCTTGAAAAGATTTATTTTAAAATTGAAACCAAACCTTAATAAAAATTAATTATGAATACTGCAAAAATGTTCTAAAATGTTTAAAATAGATAGACTAAAATATCAAGGTCTATATTAATAGTTTTTCATACTATTTTCTTCTTTTTAAAAAAAAGTTGTTTACACATAATTATAATTAATAATTATAATTAATACCCTCTCCCCCTAGAGCATAAACATATCATGCATAGTACAAAAATTAGTGGTCCTTACTTCATACATAAAATTATAACAATCAGATGAGCATAGCAGTTTCGTATTTGGAAATAATGAACAATTCATTTTTGACTTAAAAACACAAACTGATGATGACATTGTGTAATGTCAGAAGTACTCGGAATAAAACAATATGTATCAACACGGTAATTTTCTCTCTTCTTTTAATACTGACATGAAAAAGTTCATCCAAGAATATGAACGGATCCTACTGAAAACAAGCAGACAAAACTTGTCTAAATTATTCAAGGAAACTTGCCTCAATGAAAACATGCTGTCAAAATACACAATATATATATATATATATATATATATATATATATATATATTTATATATATATATGAAACTAAACTTTTATCTTCTAAACTGTCATTTTAAATATCAGTGAGACATGTCTGAAGCAAAGAGATAGTGAATCATATATATATATAAAATAGTGCTCGATACAAAAGTAGAGCATAAATATAATTATTTATTTAAAAATATGATTCCAACACGCTACATAAGAGTTCTCATGTTTCAAAACAAGAACCAAAAACTTCAATATAATTATTTGAATTAAATTGAATTAAAGTAAGGTCTGTTCCATCTTCAAGCAACATTTTTTTTGGAATCAGATTCCCCAAAAAATTATGAGAAAGTAATTTATCCAAATTAATTTGATATTTCAAATAACCCAACATATATATTTGTTTATATTGTCCCGTATTTTGCTATACATTAGCAATTTGGATGAAGAACCAAATTAAAAGCAAACACCATAAAGATGTATCAAGGTAAGTCTTTGGTGGTACACATTGTTTTCCGTATGAGTTTCTGGTTTTATAATTAGTCCCTAACCTACTTCTGAAGACAACAGTGCCTCACCTTTGATTATAACACCATAATTCTCTCCGTACTATGGGTTAAATAGCAGGGAAAATTAGAATCTCTCACTGGCAGTCTTGGAGGACAAATCTGTCTTCAAAACCATGTGGAAGATAACAGGAAATGACAATTTTTCCCCAAAAATCATGAAAATTCCTAGATAATAAAAAAGGAATATGTAAAGAGCCATGATCAACTATGTCTTCAGAATATGAGGCATTAAAAATGCTATATAATTATTATATATAATTATATATAATATTATATATATAATATATATATAACTATATATAAAATATATATCTAACTATATATAAGATATATATAATATATTATAATTATAATTATATATATAATTATATAAAAAATATTATATATAATATATATAATATAAATATAATATACAATATATTATAATTATATATAATTATATATAAAATATTATATATATACATATATATATATAATATAATATATTATATCATATATTATCATATTTATATATATAATGACACATATATATATATTATAATAATATATATAATGACATATATATATATAATATATTATATCATATATTATCATACTTATATATATAATGACATACATATATATATAATATATTATAATTATATATATAATGACATATTTATATATATAATGACATATTTATAATTATATATATAATGACATATTTATCTATTTTATACAATTATGTATATAATACATAATTCTATAAAATGGATAAATATGTCAAAGATGCACTAAGGCAAGTCTTCAGTGATGTGCTTTGGTTTCATTGTGAATTTCCAATTTTATACATCATACTTTCTGCACCAGTAACTAGATCTGCTTCTGAAGATAACAGTGCCTCACATCAATCACAACACTATGAAAATTCAGGCTCAATGCAACAGTTAATTTAAACCGTTATTCCGAAATGCACAAGCCAATCAACTTACTTGGCTTATGCTCACTCATTCTCATTAGGTGCATTCTCACCTAAATAGAATTTAACTGTCAAAATTTCCGTCATTACTGACACTGCACGGTAAGTTACTGTATTATCATAAAGTTTCTATTTGATGTTTTATCTTGTTGGGAGAGTGGAAAAAAAGAAAGAAAAAGCAAATATGTGTAAAATTGTCTTCATGAAATAAAAATAAAAATACCATACAGGAAGAATCTCTTTAATATACCGCATGCCTTTAAGATAAGTGTGATAATGGCTCTACACAAATTCCTACATTTTTTAGCTCTAAATAATGTTTGCCTCCTTACTAACCCTCCCAGTCCCTTCTCTGCCATTCATTTAAACAAGCTTGCTAAGTTACTTGCTGTTTCTCTTTGTCCCTCTTGCCTTCAATATGTTCTGGGAGTGTCAAATTCTCCAAGACCTCTTTCTACATTGTGTGTCCCAAAAATTTCAGCTTTTTCATTCTGATTCTAAGTATAATCATCCTTTATGTCCCTAGTTTCCTAAAATAATTGCTCATTGCTCACATGTTCCATGGATGGTATTCTCAGCATACTTTGGTAAAACTACATCTTTGTTGCCTGAAGCCTGATCTTCATCTGTGAGGAAATTGGCCAGCATTTACTGCTATCCCTGTTATTACCTTTATGTTTGAAAATCTTTTCAGAGAAATATATGAGTCAAGTAGTTACAGTTTTTCAGTATCTTTCATCAAAACCACATCTCTGTTGCCTGAATCCTGCTCTTTGTCTGTGAGGAAATTGGCCAGCATTTACTGTGTCACTATGATTGCCTTATTGTTTGAAAAACTTTTTCAGAGAATTATATCAGAGTCAAATAGTTTTTTTCACTTCTTTGCCTATCAGAATCACTATTTTACTCAAATAATGATCAAACCTATAAGAGCAATATTTGGTGAAAATAAATTTTGATCAAAATCATTCTAGAAGGTTCTACTTTATGTGAATGCAAGATTTTGTTCTTATTTTCTCATACAATTTTTTTTATTATTTCACGTCTTGTTTTTCACTAAAAAAGACTTCAATCAAAACAATGATTTCATTAACAGCAGAAGCTTTTGTTTTGCTCAAACTATGAAAGTCATTCAAAAAGAAAACATAAATCAAAGATAATCAGTGAATATAAGTGCTGAACTCGCATCAAATTCAACAAATTGCTTAGAATAACCAGTAGTTCCTTTGTTGACAAACAACAAAACTATTATATTTTGTTTTCTTGTAAAAAGCTGTTATTCATTTTACAATCTAAATATACAATTCACAATCTTTTGTAATTTGTTGAAATTGTATGAATGATGTCACTACTTGGAAAAAAGCAATTAGAGAATGCAACTCATTGCTTTTTTAACACTCAGTTTGGCATTTGCTACCTCAGCTAATATACATTTATATCTGAATTTTCATTTTTCTTGTTAAACACAAAGTTAAATGTATGAGAGCAATTAAGTGTTTCAGAAAGATGGCATACTAATTTCATGAATTCAGTGTCAACATGCATACATTTAAAGCAGTCATTTTAAAGAATAGAATTCATATTTTAATGCAAAATGTTATTCATTTTTTTAATATATACTTTCATTATAAGTAAAACAAAGAAATGGGTGAAATTTCTCTTTGCTTGAATTTAACAACTCAGTTGGGTTGTGCAAAGTTCTCACAAGTATGCAGTGTAGTCAAGGAAAGATAACTCACTCCCAAGTGTAGAAACCTTCCAACTTACATACAACCTAATTTGCATATCACTACATATCCCAGAACCTTAGAGGCTTTATACCCTTGGTAGATCTGCTACTTCTATGAACCCCTCCAGGAGGTGTACCACTTGTTTCATAGTGATTGCCTAGATACCCCTTTATAGGAGATTTCAGTCTTACTGGATTTTCTTCATTTGAAACTTCCTCATGTTCCTCATTATCCCTCGACACATTCTCTGCTTCCCTTCACTCTCAAATTCTTGGTGATCATCCTGATCCCTCTCTTCTGCAACAGGCTCTTTCTCCATTTCAATATCTTCCGACTCTCTTCACAATCTAAACTGGTCTATATAAACTAATGCACCCTGCCTGTTTTGCTGTATTAAATCCTTTTTGCACTGATCAATGGAAATGATTAAATATATTCAGAAAAACAAATTTTTAATATTAATTTATGAAATTATGAATAAGATTTTTTGTTTCATGTTGACGATTTCTCTTTAAATTATAATAAAGTATATTATAGAAATTTATGAGTTCAGAAACAAATATTTTTTCAAAACGGTAACTTTCATAATTATTTATTTGTTGTGTCATGTAAAGTTCTCACAAGTATGCAATGTAGTCAAGGAAAGATAACTCACTCCCAAGTGTAGAAACCTTCCCACTTATATACAATCTAATTTGCCTGTCATCACACTTCCAAGAACTTTAGAGGCTTTATATCCTTGGTAGATTTGTTACTTCTATGAACCACTCCAGGAGGTGTACCACTTGTTTCATGGTGATTGCCTAGATTCCTCTTTACAGGTTTTTCAGTCTTACTGGATTTTCTTCATTTGATTCTTCTTCATATTCCTCATTATCCCTAGACACATTCTCTCCTCTACTTCACACTCAAATTCTTGGTGATCATCCTGATCCCTCTCTTATGCAGCAAGCTCTTCCTCCATTTCAATATTTTCCAGCTCTTTTCACAATCTAAACATGATTATTGGGGCTTTAATTTGCCTTCCTGTCACTGCCAAGGGGATTTGTGTTTTTCCACATGTGGGATGGTCCTGTAACTTAAAAGCAATGTTGGTAGATAACTATCTCGACTGCATTTCCCTGGAGAGAATGTTTTTCAATCCAACTTTTATCGTCTTAAATCTCCATTGCTTTTGCGTATGGCCACAGTAGCTACCTCCCTGGCTAACCTCCAATAGTTCAATCATTTTAATAAGTTTCACCATAACCACAGACAGAAGGTGAATTGGAACTTTATGAAACTGAAAATATACTGGTTGGTTATTCTCTTTGTGCCAAACACTCGCCTCATAATCCTTTAAAATTCCAGTCTCCAATTCTTCTAGTTTCATGCAATTAACTAACTTTGAGGTGTTTATTCTTAATAGATCAACCCCCAGGAGACCATGGTCTTTTATGCACTCCACGACTATCATTGGTATTACCTCAAATCGAGTTTTCATCTCAAACACCCCATCAAAGCATCCAAGAGTTTTAATGACTGACCCATCAAATTGTTTCAATTGCAGATTGGTTCTCTTCAGTTTTGGTATTCCCATTTTCTCTCAAAAATTCTTGGGTATTAACGTTACATCACTACCTGTATCAACTTGCATTAGTATGGTTATTCCATGTATTTTTATCCTTTCTCTACTCTTACGTCATGCTTTTACTTCATAAGCAGAACATTTATACAAGCTCATCTCATGTTCATTGTCAAAAGAAATGACATTTACATCAACTCTCTATAGTACTGTATGTTTCCATATCAATCTTAGGGGTATTAAATCTCTGAATTTGCTCTAGCTGCTCTCAAAATACAAAATTCATTTTCCAATATTTCTGTTCTAGACTTGAAGTTGTTCAAAAATTTTGTGCTTACATGAGACACTATATAGTTCTTCAATTAGCCTTAACTGTATTAATTCCTCTTCTATAGACCTTAATCTTGTATGCAACTTTTTGAATTCACAGTATGCTGATGCTTCTTTTAGCCTGTGAACATACTGTCTAATGGTCTCATCTGTGTTTTACCTGATTTCAAGGAACTTTGTTTTTTCAGTTATGACTAGTTTCTTTTTTGGATGTACATTTGTTTGTATGATGTTGACAATTTCTTCAAATGTCAAATCTTCTAGCATCTTCAGATAGAACATTACTTTGATTCTTTTTGTTAGGTTGGTGCAAAAATAATGTCGTTTTCCCACATATGTTACTATGTGAGAAAACGACATTATTTTTGCACCAACCTAATACATCCTCGCAACCCACTGATGCTTGAAATAAATCCATTACTTCATTTATTCCTCCCCTATATTTGCTGTCATTCAAGTTCTTAACTCTCACCAATGCTGTGAAACATCTCATCCAAGTCTCAACAAGCTCAGGATCATCTCAAAATCTATGCCATGTTGTTGTGTTGTGCAAAGTTCTCACAAGTATGCAGCTTAGTCAAGGAAAGATAACTGACACCAGAGTGTAGAAACCTTCCCACTTACATACAATCTAATTTGTATATCTTAACCAATTCAGAAGAAATTCACCATTGAAAAGACCAGAAAATATAAAAAAGAAAGGTGAAAAAAGAGAAGGTAAATAAATTCCAACTAGTGAAGCCAATGTGCAAATTACAAATTGGAGATACCAAAAGCAAAATAAATATCTGGGAAATGTTTTTAATAGAGGATGGGAAATGCAACACTAAAATATGGAGACATGTTGTGATAGCAATAGATGCCTTCCAAAAGCTAAAGTATTAAGAAACAGAAAGAATTTCATCAGAAACAAAGAAAAGACTACAGAACTATTATGTACTAACAGTCCTCCTATATGACAGTGAATGCTGGACAATCTACTCAGAGATGAAGCAGGGTCTTGAAGCAACAAAAATGTGGTCCTATGGAAGTCTGCTGAGAATATTATGAATATTATGGACTGAACATGTGAGCAACAACAAAGTTTTATGAAAAATGGAAGCACTTATACTTAACATCAGAAAGAGATAACTGAAATTTCCAAGAAACATATTGAAGAAAGAATCCTTGAGAAATTCAAACAGGATATAGTGACATCAGGAAGGATAAAAGAAAACAACATTCCTAGCAAACTTGAGTAAATGGATGACCGTACAGGGTTTAGGAGGTAACAAAAGGACAGAATTTATTGAGAGCTACAAAGGACAGGAAATTGTGAAGAATCATGATCTTCAACATCCTGAAGTATAGAAGAAGAAGATTGCAGAAAAATGGGTTTAGACACTAAGTCTGTGTGAAAGAATGTAAATAATGCGAATGTATAGAAATTGGTTTCAGTATTTGAAAGTATTCTTTCTAAATTAATGATCTTCTTCTGCTATAAATCGTGTGCCTTCAGGACTTAGGTAATCATGGCTCTTCACGATTTCTTAACCCTTTTAGACTTTAGCAATATTTGTCTTTTGCCAAGCCTCTCATGCCCAATTCCACCATCCATTTACATAAGCTCATCAGGTAGTTACCCCACTACATTCCCTTGTCTCTTTTTCCTTCAGTATGTTCTGTGAGTGTCAAATACTCCAAGCTCCATTCCTTCATCATTGGTCCAAGAAGTTTCAACCATGTTGTTCTGACTGTGAGTGTAAACATCCTAAGTTTCCATTTTCCTTTAGATGTCTTTATTGATTACATTTGCTATCCATGGTATACAAGATTGTTAACTATCCACCACATTCTATTTTCATTTTCTGGTTTATTTCCCTCTGAATTACCTTTCTTGTGTCTTGCCTGTTCAAAATTCACTAAACTTATGTCAATTAAAACTGAACCAAATTCATGGAGTGAATTCCTTAGAGCAATAATAAAGTTAAGGTGAATCCTGCTTGTATTTTCTGAAAAAAAAATCATAACAAATAATTCAGATGAAATAACCTGTTTGCATTAGTAGATTTTTTTTTTTGAAGTTGCTTTAATTTCTCAGATGAAGCACTTTCATCATTAATTAATTTTTGACTAGTTTATTTTCCATCATACTATTGTTACTTTTCAACATTGGTTATAAATTTAAATCTCATTCTAATTATTTAATTCCAATTTATTCTACTTATCTAACAACTGTAAAATATAAAATCACCTGTTTTAAAAAAAATGAAAACAAAAAATTAATAAGGAAAATGCATCATCTAGAAAGTCCCCCTCATTTCTTTCATAGTTTTGTGGGGCTTTGCCAGAAAATCTAACCAGAAATTTACACTTTACACAGCAATAAGAAAAGTGATAAATTGCTGTTGGTGCATAGACTCCACACATTTGTTCTGGTTATATTAGAAAAAGGCTCATAGAATAAAAGGAAAATTTTTAAACCAAGCATTACCATTCCCATGTGTTCAGAAAACATCACAACTTGATCCACTCATGATCCACCAGAAAACAGTTGTAATGAGCAAACACCAGGCAGAATGGGACATCCTTTGATTTCTCTGCTTCAACTAAGTTCATTCATGTTGTTATGTACTAGTTAATGACAGACTGTCTATAATACAATTTTTCACACAAACTTTAGGACTTTTCTACATTATGAGTGAACCATTTGTTCACACATGCACTAAATTCTGTCAAGCAAAATTGTTAACTGCATTTATATTATTATAGCGACATACTATAATGTTATATTCCATGCTACAAGAATAAATACTTAACACCAGGTGGATAATAGAAGAAAGGTTTATTGTACACAACCAGTACAATATGAAATATGGTACAGTTATATACACACATGTCAATCTAGTAATGAGTACCACCAATTGGAAGGTAGGTATTTACTACCTATAGTGTAATCATTCATAGGGGTGACTGGTTATTCCATTACATCATATAATTAATCCCTCAAGAAAAAACTTTCACAAACTTAATATATAAAATTTGTTGACTAAAACTGACCCCTCTCTTTTTCCTTATATTTTTCAGAACAGTGGTTATAGTGGCAAAAGGAAACATAACTTTATTTTCTTTCAATCTCTCTATTTTCTTGTCCAAGTCATTTTCAGTAGCAAAGAAACATACATCTTCTTTCTCTTTTAGATTTCTATCTCTGTTTAAGACTTACTACTTACAGGTTGAAGAATATTGTTATTAGCAGAGTATTTATTGTCATGGCCAAAAAAAGCACTTAAAAAATAATAACTGACAAGAGTTTCTTTTTAAATGTTATCTCTGCTTGCCAGACTCAATGATTCTTTTGTCTTTTGTCTCAGTTTGCTTCATGGTGCACTGTCCTTTTCTAGGCCTTGTCTTCTTTTGTATCAGTTGACCTTTAAGTTCATCACTGCTCCCTCGCTTTCTTTGCACAAATTCAGACATTTCATTCTTCTTTTTCAAAAAGAGATTTTTTTTAGCATCAAACGCACCCCTTGAGAGACCTTACTTTTATGCTATTTCAGGCATGATCTGTCTCAATTAGATACTAAATCAAATTTTATCGCAATCAAACACCTTCAATAAATAAATGGGTACAGTGTCAAAATATCATGTCATATCAACTTTTTAACTTTACATATATATAGAAAGATCATTCATGTATACCTCATCTTATTGGTTGCTCAGTATTATTCTCATAGACAAGAGATACAAACAAAATCCCTCAGAGGTGTTGAATTACAAAAAGAATCCCTGAGAGGTGTTGAAGCGTGGCATATCTAGGGTATGGCAAGTAGGGTGCAGGCCATGGGCACCAGTTGGGGGAGAGACATCATGACGCTATAAAAAATAATTTTATTCTTACAGATTACAAGTGTTATGGCCCAGGTTAGGACCAAAGAACAACAACACGAACACAAGAGTAGAAATAACAAAGGTATATTACATGAAATAATAATACAAGATGTGGAAGGTGTTAGTATGACTGTCAGTCTGGTTTGGAGTGAACTACTATTGGCTCGACTTGATTCAACCCTCTCTCTTGACAGATGTAGTATACATAGTGTTAGGAAGAGGTCATTTTGTAGTCAAAGGTAAGGAGCCATGACAACAAGAGATCAAGAAATCATAAAAACAGAGTTCCATAAAGGTGTTGAAAAGTAGTGTATCTAGAGTATAGCAAGTAGGGTGTAAGTCATGGGCTTGACTTGGGGGAAGGGCACCATGATGACACCATTAAAAAAAATAATTTGTAACGTAGTATTAATTAATTACCCATTAAGCACTAAATTACCTAGCAACATCCAACACTGATAGACTGTTCCCAATGACAGATTTTTGCTGACCTTATTGTAACTGACAAATTTGCATCAGTGGAAAAAAGGAAGATGCAGTTTTAGACCTGACTGACGCATTCCTTATTTCATTACTTTCACTTGTCTTCTAACATTTTTTCTTTTATGTCCCATGTCCCTTCAGAATATGGATGATCATGGCTCTCTACAATTTGCTAACCTTTGTTGTGCTTAATGAATTTTGTCCATTTGTTATCCCTCCTAAGCCTTATCTTGCTATCCATTTACTAAAGCTCTCTAGGTAGGTTATGCATTGTTTTCCTCTGTCTCTCTTGCCTTCAATCTGTCCTGTGAGTGTTAAATTTCCAAACTTTCTTTCCGCATCTCTTCTTGTTTTCAAGTAGAATTGTCCCTATTGTATCCATTTTTTTTCTGGAATTTTTTCATTGCTTACATGCTCAGTCCAGGATATTCTCAGCATCCTTCTGTAGAAGTACATTTCTGCTCCTTCAAGTCTCCTACCAATGAATTAATTCATTAAAATATATCTTCTTGAGGGGTCATTATACTTTCTTAAGTTCACAGTGAACAATTTAAAACATTGCTGAAAATATCAGTGTTGTTTTGAATTGTTTTATTTATATTGAAACACCAAAATATGATTTTCTAAAGGTTATAAAGTGTCAAGTGATTGTCTTGTTATGACGTCATTACATCAAATTTTATTATTTTTCTCAATTTAATATAAGGGACAATTAAGGCATGTTTTGTAAAAAAAATATATTATCTGAAGACATGTAATCTAAAGGATATTGTATTTGTGATAATTGTGTTGTAATTTTGTAAAAGTAAATTTTCATGTGGTACGATTATATTACACAAAGCTCATTAGGTAGGTTATTCATGGGTTTCCTTCATCCAACTTGTATCCAAAATACCCAATGAGTGTCAAATTCTCCAGGAACAATTTTAATTTTTTTTAATACGACTCATCTGAGCCTCTTATTACTTAAAAGTGACTTAAAATGGGAAACTCAATTTTTGTCACAAAAACCACAGGTTAATATTTGCTAAATAAATAGAATGTTAGTAATAAGCAGATAGGGGTGTATGTCCGAAAGGTAGGTTAACACTGCATCTATACTTCGAAACTGACTCTCACAGTTAGTATTTATGAGAGGAGGAAGAGTTCATTCTACTGTAGGAGGGTTTACCACAACAATTTCACAAGGGGGTATATTTCAAAGTGAATGCAGTTGATTGGAATTTTTGTCACAAAGACCACAGGTTAATATTTGCTAAATTATACCATATTTAAAAAAAATTACTCAGCTATAAAAAGCTCTTTATACAGCTGATCATATCAAAGCTATTATTAATAATGCTTGCATATCTGGTCTAGTGCTTCTGCTATGTATTTAGAGATTCTTGATAAAATACAAAGAAGAATCTCCAATGTTACTGATCATGACCTGGCATCTAGGCTTCAATCACTTTCCCACCACTGTAATGAAGTTTCCCTGTGCCTTGTCTATAAATACTATATTGTCTATAAATTGTAATTGTTCTGCTGATACCTTGACTTTATGAATTTAAGTGCAGCACTAGATTAGCAACAAGATCTCATCATTTTACATTTGAAATTGCAAGATTTAACCATAAGTTTTTGCTAAGTGTTCCCTATTTTGCACTTCTCACTTGTGGAGCTCTCTTCCAGCTTTATTAATTTAAATGCAATGCCAATTGTTATCTTTTCTCTTCTTAATTCCTGTTCTTTCATTGTTTTCTCTCCTTAATAATCTTTTCTTTTTACCATATTCTTTCACACTCAATAACCCCTTGAATCTTAGTGGCTTTACTGCCTTGCTTGGAGAAAAATGATTAAAAGAATTTTTAAAATAATATACGTAATTAAAGTAATATGATTACTTCTTTAAGTGAAGGATTAATGTATCTACCCTCTTTATCTTAATAATCTTGACAACATCTTTCATTCATATTACACACCTCATTCAGTAAACCACTAGCTTGAATGACTTTTGAGCCTCATATCAGGTGATGTCTAGTCTCTCCTTCTCTCATTCTCTCTCTCTCTATATATATAAAAATAATTATAAAAAAAGTTATTGGTCAGAGTTGAATTAGACTAGGAAACAGCAGTATTATTAAAAAAGTGCTCAATACACATATAAAAAAAAGAAAAGAAAAATTTAACAGGCAGAGCATTTAAATTTAAAAAAATTAGATCTTCAAATAATCCGGGCTAAATTAGCCCAGATTACCTGAAGATACCATAAGGTTGAAACAAGGTATCATGACCAGCTGATCTCCTAATTTTTTCAAATTATATATATATATATATATATATATATATATATAAAGAAATATAGTCTTAAGGTGTGCTATATTTATGGAATAAAGTGCTCAATATCAGAGATAGAGCGTGTGTAAATATAAAAGTGAACATAGAAGTCAACACTTAGAGGGGACAGTCTGTTTCATGCTATATGCAATCATCACGTGGCCTGACGATTGCATATAGCATGAAACAGACTGTCACCTCTAAGTGTTGACTTCTATGTTCACTTTTATATATATATATATATATATATGTACTAGCAGCATCGCCCAGCGTTTCCCATGCTTGATTCAAAAATCGTACAACTCATACAGGAATCGCTATCACTTGACTTAAAATATTTTTGCCCTTCCTTGCCTTTAAAGGAGTGCCCTTTGCCATGCTGATGTTGCTACATGCCTTACTTCTTGCTTATATCACCCTGCAAATTTTTTCTAAGCTCTATACTAAACATTAGATCTGTTATGAAAAAAGAACTAAACAAAATGAACACAAAACGATCAGCTTTAAAAAAGGACTTGTAATTGGAAAAACCGAATGAAAAAAGTATGTTAACACCAAATACTTTTACACACCTAACCCAGTTCTGCAGAATCAGAATCAACATTGAGTTTAAGCAAGCGAAAGACCAACTGGAGTAAAGTGCCATGCAAATTTAAATTTTTCCCACTTGTGACAAATGCAGCTATCAATTTTGTTTGCATGCTAGCATGCCAGTTAACATTCATGTCAGTCAGCTGTTGGCCCTCATGCTGACCAATAGAATGTTCCTGCTTATTCATGGCAGCCAGCTTTTGGCTCTCACTCTGGCCAGTACAAAATGGTCACAAACTACATGAAAACTGCCATAGAAGCATGAAAAAATCTATTATTTCCACTATTGATGGGAGTTGGGAAATGCAAAGTCGGTCTTGGCCTTCCCGCTAACTTGGAGCATATGCATGTAAATTTTTGGTGCAAATCCATCAAAAATTGCGGCCGTGCATTCATTACACACATTATATATATAATAACGGAAAAATCTAATCAGTTTTACATTAACTCTCATTTAATTTAAACCTCGTACACCTTTTTATTTTGTTGCCTACTGACTTTACTTTTACACCTTGTCACCCACTTAGCTTTAGTTATTTATTCCATTTATAGATGCATTGGTAGTGTAAGGATTATCAGAAAAGAGAAAACCATGTGCTGGGTTCAAATTCCAATCAACTGCATTCACTTTGAAACATACTCCCTTGTGAAATTGTTGTGGTAAATCCTCCTACAGTAAAATGAACTCTTCCTCCTCTCATAAATACTAACTGTGACAGTCGGTTTCGGAGTGTAGACACAGTATTAACCTAACTTTCGGACATACACCTCTATCAGCTTATTACTAAAATTCTTGCTTTGTATATATCTGTTATTTCAATACACTTGTTCAGCCTACCTTCATCTTCCATGTCTTTCTTTCTTGGTCCCTAAATATGCCACAACAGAAATGTAAGAATCTATTTCTTCTTCCTCAAGCTATGGGTTTAACAGAAGTGCATATCGGGTTCTTCAGTCCTGGTTGTTAACAGTTTAGAAGAACAATTTTAAATTCGAAACCAATTGAACATGGAGCCTGCAACTTTATCTTGGTGCAAAGACAATAGCAGCAACGCCTAACATGTTGAGAGCTGTGGTGCCATATCACAAAGCAGACTATTCTGAACTTGATTGAGATTTATTGCATCAACAAAATACTTTTGAAGCTCTAGCAAAAACGTGTAGCTTAAACATATGTTGTCATTTTCTACCTATGATTTGTTCTAGAGGATTTAAAGTAATCAGCCATATTTATTGAGAATCAGGAAGAAAGGAATTGTCAGTGGTCAGAAATGAATGGTAGTATTAGGAAAAGAAAAAAAGCAGTTATATATTAGGTTGGTGCAAAAATAATGACGTAATAATGTCGTTCTTTCACGTTAAAAAATACGTCAAAAAACGACATTATTACGCCATTATTTTTGCACCAACCTAATACATAATTATTTTGAATGGTGCGTAAGGAGACTGAGATGTCTTTAATTTTGGATAGATTTAATTACAATACTGGAAATATCTTTCTTGCCAAGTTTGATATGGGTTAATAAAATTTCCGTGCTTATTATCTTGAATACTTTTCTGGCAATTGACAATGTTTTTCCTTCAAAACAAATTATATTACATTTATGTATGTTTTATTTATGTATGAAGAAAATGCAATAATAACTAGGTTTTTAGATAAACACTGTTTGAAGATAGCGTCTGTTGTATTATACAATGTTTTATGTGTCTTATTTTCTTTTATATTTGGCTGATTTATTTGCAACACAGACTGTTTAACTAATCAAGACATCAAAGTCAGGAGTGGCCAAGCATTTCAAGTGGAAACAAATGCTTTCCATACTTAATACTTTTTTAAATTTTTAATGATTTAAAATATAATATTTATATGAGAATACTTTTTTAAGTGATTTATTATTACTTGAATCTCAGTTGGCATCATTTCAGATGAGGACTATGAAGCAAATGTGCATGGACTAATTCATACCCAGGGGTTTTGAGAATTACCTGGAATATAAAAACACACACACATAACTACACAAGAAATAATGCACACACCCAGAGCTAGATTATACTTCAGGCTAATATAGGCTGCAGTCTATGACCTCTCAAGCTTATATAAAGCAATGATTTTATTTTTCTAGATGTTATAACTTCAAAATAGTTTTCATGATAAAATCAATATAACAAATGCATACTTATTTGACTTTGCGGGAAGCAAAGCAAAGAAAATGTTTTAGTTTGTGCCATTGTTTCAAGTAGAGAACATGTTAAAATTTAGTTCAGAATGTTTAAATCGTAGAAATTTTTATAAAGCAGAGATTTTAATTTTCTAGATATTATAACTTCTAAATAGTTTCATAAATTGAAATGATATCAACATCACAAACTCATATTTATTGTGATTGTTTTATAGTTATAATGCTGGTTATAAAAATCTGTTTTATATCATGGTTGGGTTTTAATATGTGCCAATTTAGTTGACAATAAATACTACAATAGTGACATTTCTTAAAGAATATTTTTAGTTGTAAGCAAAAATAGCTATTCTAGTTTATTTAAAGAATTTGCAATAAGTTTACTTCAAGATATGTAAATATCGCTAAAATGTATCATGTGTAAAAATATTCAAGACAGATGCAGGTGAATTAGATGGTGGCTCTATCTGAGGTAGGGGGAATAATTTCATTAGATGATGGGCTTCAGAAAGTCATAATCTGATGCTGCAAACACCTGCAATTTTGAAATTGGGTTTACTGAATGGGTTGTGCAGAGACAAATTTTAGAAAACATTCCACATGACAAAACAAAAATGAATCAATCAGGGCATTCTATTCTTGATTTCAGAAACCCTGATCTTGAGCTTCTAGAAAGAAATATAACCAAAGTTAGTAAGTCACATGTTAGTAGGCACATTCACTTTAAAAGGATCCATTATGTTACTGGCAACTTCAAAGAAACTGTCAAGAATCATCTACCCACTTTCATCATGGAGCTTACATCCATGGACAGGGTTGAAATTTTAAAAAGCATGCTTCTGTCTCCCCATATATATATATATATATATATATATATATATATATATATATATATATATAGATAGATAGATAGATAGATATACACACACTTAATCAAGCATATGCCTAAAGATATTTTATTTAAAATTAACTGAAAAGAAAATCCATTTCACTCTCAATTTTTCTTTATCACACAATCTTTAAATTGCACAAGCTTATTTTGCTGGTTAAGTATCTCTAATGACTTTAAGCATATGTATATATATGTATGTGTGTGTCTGTATATATATATATATATATATATACAAGTATATAATTGGTGTATACGGAATTAATTCCAATAACCAACAATTACTATTCTTAAAAGAGTGCTCAATATATATATATATATATATATATATATATATATATATATATATGTGTGTGTGTGTGTGTTTTCGTGTGTGTGTATATACACTCCGTGCCAAATTATTATCGAGATAATTTTTTTCTAATATTTCAAAAACCGTCCAATCAATTCACAGAAACTTTTCACCTCGTGTTGGCAACAGTAATCTGCGCAATCACTAAAAGTTTTGTACTGATCTGCGCAATGTAAACAAACTGGCGCCATATTTGTTATCAGCACGGTGATTTGAGCATGCCAAATTATTAGAAAAGTCTAAGAATTTAGTGAAATGATGGGCCGTAAAAGCAGTTGAAGTGATGCTGAAAAGAAAATTATCACCTCAGAACTCTCAAAAGGTAAATCTACCCTAGAAATTTCTAAAATGATAGGGAGGTGTCATAAACTGTTAAAAAGTTCACCAACGACGCTACACAAGTACGTGTAGTGATCACTTACATGTGCCACACCTCCGCTTTCTTTAATGTCATTGGTTCATAAATACATGATACTTATTATATGACAATTTTGCCATCGCACACCATTTGAATTTTTCTCTAAAATCACGGATTGGTCCATTTCCTGACCAATCGCATATTTTAGTATCTTTCTATATTTTTGGCGCCAAGCTCACTGGAGCCTATGCATAACTATATAAACTCTCGTGCTGTTAGCCAAGAGCAGTAGCAGTTCAATTCTTGGAAATTACGGCACGGCGCTATATTTCTTATGACATTTTAATTCTTAGTTATTACTCATTCGAGTAATCTTACTAATTTCTATTGATATCACTCGTGTACATTACATCTTTCCACACTCACAACAGACTGTGGAATTATTCTTCATTTAGCTAAGACCTCAAATGAACTTTGTAGTTAAATAACATTCAATATTGTACTCAACATTAATTAGCTAAACTTACCCTTTTTATTACGGAAAAAGGGAAGCAACTTTCTTTATACTTATTGTTGAAATTTGTATATCATTGTTAATACAATATTTTATTAATGTTCACTGAGCTTGATTATTTTCCTCTCGTGTATGTTGTGCATAATTCATGTGGGGTGTTGTTTACAAGAACACAACTTTACTTCTTGATAATATTCACGGTGACCCTAGCCAACAATTCTTACAGCACCACTACATACGCAATAGGGCAGATACAGGCAAGCTGAGGGTTATTTCACGTCGTTTCATGTCACGACTTAAACGAGAGACCACCAAAAACCCTGGACGTACCAATCAAGAGCTTTTCAGTTGCAGTGGGGATCCTACTGTGTCAAAAATACTCGGTATCGGTATCTGAGGGAAATAACAACAAGTCAAACCTGTATAGAACCTTCTGTTGACGAGAAATCACATTCAAAATCGATGGAAATGGTTCGAGGACAAGATGAAGATTCACTTCTCTAAAGTTTTGTTCACAAACGAAACTCAAGCAACACTTGATGGGCCAGATAAATGGTGCAAAGGCTGGGTAATGAACGGACAGAATCGCCATCAGCGTTTGAGACGCCAACAAGGCGGTGGAGGCATAATGATCTGGGGTGATATTATTGTAAAAACATTAGTGGGCCCATGGAGAGTACCAGATGGCGTCAAAATGACTGCTGATGCATACATAGCGTTTATGAAGGAGCATCTTGAGCCGTGGATGAAAAGGCAAAGAGTTGCCTTCAGAAGGGCCATTGATTTTACGCAAGATAATGCTCCCTCACATGCTGCTCACAAGACTACTGAATATTTGAAACAGTTAGGCTTCGATGGACCTCAAAAAATGAAGTGGCCAGCAAATTGTTCGGATTTGTACCCAATCGAAAACCTTTGGAGCATCATGAAACGAAGACTGTACGCCAACGGACGACAATTCAGGAGCAATGCTGAGTTGTGGGAAGCAATTCTTGACATATCTCGCGGCATTACACCAGATGACATCCTACAATTAACAAATTCTATGTATTGTCGACTTCTTCAAGTAATTTCAAAACAGGGAAAGAACATTCCCTATTAATTTGTTTAAAACTGTGCCTTTGTCTGTATCTGTTATTATTTGTTTGATTTTCTTATGTATTAGCTTCTTTTGATCATAAACATTCACGTGCAACATTAATAAACGTTTCGTTTGCTCAATTCTGGGAATTTTACTAAACCTTTTTAATAATTTGGCACTCTCAAATCACCGTGCTGATAACAAATATGGCGCCAGTTTGTTTACATTGCGCAGATCAGTACAAAAATTTCAGTGATTGCGCAGGTTAGTGTTGCCAACATTGTGTGAAATTTTTGTATGCATTGATTGGACGGTTTTTGAAATATTAGAAAAAAGTTATCTCGATAATAATTTGGCACGGAGTGTATATGTATATGTGAATATATATATATATATATATTTGGACCTTGAATAAGTTCTTGCTGAATTTTCATGAAAAGTAATGTTTTATTTACAAAAATTAATAAAAAACATGTCACTGAATGTATTTTCCATTGCTAGCCACTACTTATTCCCATCTTTCTGGCAGCATTTGAATTTCACGTTGGAAAAAAATCTTTCAAGGCTACTCACGAGGTGACTCAATTTTTGACATCTTCATAAAAATGAAAGTGCTGCTAAGCCAAGCCATCTGCCATCAATTGGAACAAGTGATAATTGCAAAGGGCAATGTCTGGTGAATACAGTGGGTCAGAAATGACTTTCCATTTAAGCATTACCAAGTAGGTTTTCACCTGTTTTGCAACATGTGGCCTAGTGTTGTATGTTGCAAAAGCTCTTTGTCATGTCTCTGCTTGTATAGTGGCCATTTTATCTTCAACTAGCAGGATGGCCCAGCGTTGTCCGTGCTTGATTCAAAAATTGTGCAACTCATATAGCAATCGCTATCACTTGACTTAAAATATTTTTGCCCTTCCTTGCCTTTAAAGGAGTGCCCTTTGCCGTACTGATGTTGCTACCTGCCTTACTTCTTGCTTATATCACACTGCAAATTTTTTCTAAGCTCTATACTAAACATTAAATCTGTTATGAAAAAAGAACTAAACAAAATGAACACAAAACGATCAGCTTTAAAAAAAGGACTCGTAACTAGAAAAAACGAATGAAAAAAGAATGTTAACAACAAATACTTTTTCACAACCAACCCAGTTCTGCGGAATCAGAATCAACATTGACTTTAAGCAATCGAAAGAGCCAATTGGAGTAAAGTGCCATGCAGATTTAAATTTTTCTCTCTTGTGACGAATGCAGCTATCGATTTTTTTTTGCATGCTAGCATGCTAGTTAACATTCGTATCAGCCAGCTCTTGGCTCTCACTCTAGCCAGTACAAAATGGCTGCAAACTACATGAAAACTGCTCTAGAAGCATGAAAAAATCGATTATTTCCACTATCGATGGGAGTTGGGAAATGCAAAGTCAGTCATGGCCTTCCCACTGACTTGGAGCATGTACATGTAAATTTTGGTGTAAATCCGTCGAAAATTGCGGCCGTGCATTCGATACATACACACATCCTTCCTTTTATAGATATGAACTTAAACACTTCAATTGCAGTCGATAGCAATGCCCTGTGATGGTTTCAGTCAGTTTGAGCAGCTCATAATAAACTACACCCAGATGATCCCATCAAATGAAGGGCAGAAGCATTGAACCATTGATATTCAGCTTTGCCGCTAATTTTGATGCATGGCCGAGCTTACCCGACAATCTTCTGTGCTTAGGATTATTATAGTGCATTCAATTTTCATTGCCACTCACAATACGATGCAAAAAACTTTCCTTTACTGCCGTTGAAACTTCTCTCGGCTTCAACTCGTACAGTACCCAATGTCCTTGCTTTTGAATTATTCCTAATGCTTTCAAACATTTCGAAACTATGGTGTGATTAACTCCTAATGATTCTGCAAGTTAAGCTCGCTCCTGACACGAGTCTTCATGAAGTAATGCCTCCAATTCTTTGTTTCAAAAGATTTTGGTGCACCAGAGCATTCTTTATCTTCAACATCAAATTCATTATTTTTGAAGCATCTAAACCAATCTTTGCATGTTGTTTCCAACAGAGCATGGTCACTGTAAGTCCCAACAAGAATTCTGTGTGCTTCATCCGAGATGCAGTATAATTCCCCACAAATATACTTTCATGGCATGAAATCTGACATGTTTAATGCTATGAAAATCACTGAATTTCAAATATATATATATATATATATATATATATATATATATATATATATATATATATATATATATATATATATATATATATATATATATTATGGACACATAGCCGAGTGGCTAGAACGTTCGCTTTCTGACTATGAGACACAGGTTCGAATCTCACCACGGTTGATTTGTCAGGAAGTAGAATTTCTGATATTATTGTTCTTGAGCAGGGGTTGATTCCAGTATGCAGCACCTTTGGAAAGTGCCTAAAACCATACTGCAAGTTGACCCAGCCTTGTGAGTGAAATTGGGTAGATGGAACCCTCGGAGGCTGTTGATACCTGTACTAGCACGAGGGTTTTAGAGTGCTGGCCTTGTTCAGATTTTTGATCACACTAGATAACATGCTCTCTCCCAGAAAATCTAACTAAGGTCTGCTCAGCATAGTTGCAGTACAAACCACAGGTTGGCTCTGTGTGTGTTGAGCAAACATAAATGTGTCGGAATGAGCATCTGCAATAGAGATTGGCTAGTCGCCCTAATAGACGGATATCCTCGGATACGAGTGTCCAGCTATTATATAAATATGTATATATATATATGTAAATGTAATTTTTCAATCTAGTCAAAACACATTGCATTGCATCTAAACATATTGGTTCTTTCGTTAATATTTTGGTCTCTCAAGTGGTATGACATCATAGAATCGCATCTTCAACTTATGAATTGCATTTGCTATTCCACGATGGTGAATATATTTGTTAAAATATCTGTATAGCCACTCTGAAGGTGGCTCATGTGAGCCGAAAGCTTAGATCAAGGACCAACTTAATAAAATTATCCAAATGTTGGCCAATTTTTGTCTTTTTTCACTGAAATTAAAGCAAAATAAGAGCATTAGAATGGCTCATGATCAGACATAACAGATATTTATTGTCTGTTATATTTAACAATATGTGTTTAAATAATGATCTGCTACCCCAATACACTATATATATATATATATATAAAGAAGAGGTTATAGGAGTTCCAACGAGAGAAAAGTGCATATTTTAAAAAGAAGATAAACCACAAAAGTTTTTGGTTGAAATGTGGATTTTTATTTTAAAATATATATTATACTCTATTTTCCATAATTCTGATACGTTTCTGGTTTTGCAACCTTCTTCAGGCATAGAGTAGATATTTCCACATATTATAAAAATGAATTTTTTGCATGGTAGTGATTCAAATGTCTTTCTTAGGCTGGTGATAAGTGTTTATACATATATTCGATATAGTTCTCTTGTTAATATTTTGTTCTTTCATGTAGTATGACAATGCAGAACTGTATTATGAATTTACAAAATGGATACAGACAATGATTGTAGTATTCAGACTTCAAGAGAAGATATAACAAAAATAGGGTGAATGAAACAGAGAAGTGGTCTATCTTATTGGCTAGAAATCTCAATATGCATCTGTACAATTTGTCTATAAATTAAGGGATGGGTAAGTTTTTTCAATCATTCCCATAAGGACTGGGACTAAGAATAGGGCTTCAAACTCCACATAAAAATAAGAAAAAACATTACTGATACACAAACTACAGCAACTAGTGTGATGAGGCTGTAGCCCTTATAGTCCACAGAAGGATGTGTAGAGTTAACATACATAGATACATATATAAAAAATCTAATAAGAAGTATATTGTTCTCTTAAATCAATTCTAATTATTCTTCTGAATATTCTAACCTGATTATAGACAACAGAGCTTTGATTAGATTAATTATGTTATCAAAGTATTAATTGCTATCTAATGGATTTCCTTTTATTACAACCTTTCATGAAGTGCATTTGCATCTACAGACATAGCTAAATTCCCAAAGAACAGATATCAAGAGATTAACATCAACAAGATTTTTCTGTGTTGCGTTACTGGATTCACTAATTTGATATAAATTTCTAAGAAAAAAATTCAGTGAAGGTTTCAAAGAGAAAAAAACTATTAAACATCTAAAAAAAGTATAACATTAAATACCATATACATTTCAATGAAATCGTGCAGCCACAGAAAAAAAAAAAAGCATTAAAATATTATTTTATTCTTCCTTCAAGGAATTTGACAAAGGTGTTACATGTCATTAATTCTTTTGCTTCTTCATGTCTTATTAACAAAAGAATTATTTTATCTTCAGTATAAAAAAAAAAGCCATTATAATGACCTTCAATAAAAAAAAAAAAAAGAATGAAAACACAAAAGATTATCATATTCTCCCAAAAAACATGATTTCTAAAGAATAAATAAATTCTTGACCACATATCCAATCATATAATTGCTTTTCAATTTATTTCTTGTATGATGCTTTTAATATCCTCCTAAATTTTTGGCTATTTTCCTTCCTTAAAAAAAATAAGAAAATATTCAGTAATGCAATGCTTCCTGAAAGAATTAACACTAAAGAAACATTTTCTTTCTTTTGCTTCCTGAAAGAGAAAACTGTTGCTTTGATGTCTTCAAGAAAATAAGGGAAGTGACTGTGATTATGGAGAAAGGTAAAATTAAAATACAATGACATTTTCTCTTTTTATCTCACTCATTTATGACATTTTCAGAATCATGCTCTGGATAACTACTGTTAGGGTAAAGAGGCACAATAACGTGAACAAACTCCTCTGTTAAGTTACTAATCCATTTGTTTGAGTACATAATTAAAACAGGAAAAGAGTTGATCTTTTAAGAAGCTAAAAGTTTGATCCAGTAAATGGCGAAAAGTACAAGTACATCTCCATCACTTGTATATCAGCAAAAATGTTAAAGATGAAAGTACAACATTATTTATTTAAAAAAATAAAGTTCTATCAGTCACAAGGTAATGTTAATATTAACCATTTCCTTATAAGGAAACATTCAACATTCATTAACCAAACAGCTAATGCTACTATCAGTTGAAATTTAGAAAATCTTTCGCTTGAAACAATTTTTCAGAAAAACAGATTTCTTAAGTCCAGTAACTGTTATAGCTCTTTCCAGTATTGATGAAGGCTTCCTTTTTTGTCTTTTGTTTGAGCTAATATGGAACATTGGATCTTGATTATGTAATCATTCTCTCTTTGAGTTACATGTGTTATTCATTTTAGCTTTTATTATTGTTAAAGTGGTTTCCATTTCTGGCTTGTTTGTGATTTTGTAGTGCCAGCCTACAAGGTCTGAAGAAGAAAGAGATTCCTCTCTTAAAGACTTCACTCACTCAAAGTCATTTTTAACAATAGATCTGATAAAGATATTCTATACAGCTGATAGTGTACACATTTCTGAATGAGTTTGGTGCCATGCATAACATCGATATAACAGTCTCAATCTTTTTTAGGTTAATGTTTTTGATTTCTAGCAACTTACATTGTTCAAACTATATCTAGCATGGCTTATTTCATGTGCAATTCATGTGGTTTCTATGAAACAACACAACAGTTATTTCACAGAGGCTGAAACTTTGGATATAAACATTTATTCATTTCATAATACTTTTGGATATTAATAGAAAAAATTCCTTCAGAAATTCATTACTTGGATCTCTGATGGAAATTCTAGAGATTAGGTTTGGTAAGCTCGAAAGTTGAAAGGCTATGGAATTTGTGATTAACTTTGAAACTGATTCAATCATTCTTATTAAATTACTAAATGAAAGTTGTTTTGAGCAGACACTTTTCTAGATATTTTTGCATTAATACAAATGTCTGCCAGAACTCTATCCTTGGACCTATTTTATTGCTAATTTTCTTCAACAACATTCCGAATGTTAACAGGTCTTAATTCTGTATTTATGTTGATGACACAGGTATTTACTCCTATCTTAATGGTAAGTATGATTATTTCAATACTGTCAAATTAGCAACTGAAATGACCTAAAATTTGTTGTTAACTGGAGCAAAGAATGGCTTGTTAATTTAAACACCTCCAAAATTAAATTACTCTCTTTTAATCATCTGAAAGAACATTTTTTGTTTGCCAAAAGCATGGCCAATGCTAAACTCCATGAGTATGTCTCATTCCATGTTCTAGGGCTAGTGTTTTCTACTGACATGAAGTGGAAAGATTATATTGAATCAATTACTCAGTCTGCTACTAATCTTGGGGCCCTTGGGATACAGCTCAGACTTGCTCATATGTATATCCAGTACTGCATTCATCCATGCATTGAATATTGCTGACATAACCGGTCTGGGGCATCTGCTATTTATTTAGAGTTTCTTGATAAAATCTAAAGAAGAATATACATTGTTATTTGGCCTGACCTGGCATTTCTGCTACAGCCACTTTCCCATCATCATAACATAACTTTCCTGTGGATTTTCTATAAATAGTTTCAGGACAATTCTCTGAGGTACTATTTTCTGTCGTATCTAGACTTTATAAATTTAAGCAAGGCAGTAAAAAATTGGCAGTAACATCTCATTATTTTACAGTTGAAATGATTAGATGCAACAATTTCTTCTCTCACACTTTTTGTTTGTGGAACAATCTTCCAGCTTCTTGCTTTTCAGCCAACTTTGATATTCAAAAGTTTAAATGCAATGTCAATCATCATCTTCTGTCTTCTTAATTTCTGTTCTTTTATTTTTCTTTCTCCTTAATAATGTTGTTTTACTGATAATCTCTGACACTATGTAAATCCTTGAATATTAGTGGCTTTATTGCCTTGCTTGGGTTGAAATGATTAAATAAGGTATAGTAATAGTACGTCCTAAAGAAGAAAAAATAAAACTTTCTACAAGATCAAAAAGAAGGAATTCCTTCTCACAGAATTCAATTTACTATAACATACAGGGAACTTTTGCAATATTTGAAACAGCATTTGAGGTAACTAAAAATATTCATAAAATGTTTGATGATACAGAGATTTTATAGTAAGTTTCAAGCTGAAGAATTCAGCAAATATAGATTTTATTCTGTGAGAATGCAAAAGGTGTCAAACTCTTTAACAAAGAAATAAAACTTTTGTAATATAATTATTAGCTGTAACATATTTCTTTGTATTTTTGTTTTCCTTTTTATAACAGGGATATCATTTTTCTCTTGAAAATCAGATTCTAAATTCAGATTAATGACATCCTACCAGGATTTATTATTAGTGAATACAATTTTAAGAACTAATATATGTAGATAACACATGACATAACAGACAGAAAAAAAACTGCAGGAGCTTCAAGACAAGATAATAAAAGAAAGCAGAAAGAAAGAACTAACCATTAATTGTAAGAAGATAGTTGTTAGCAAGATGAAAAATCCAAGATTTAAGCAATTAAACAGATTTAAATTTCTGGAAAGTATTAGAACAGACAATGAAAAATGTGACATAAAAATTCAAAGGTGTGTTTGAATAGAGAAAGAGACCTTACAAAAGCTAAACAATGTAAGAAGAAACATGAAAAGGATGCTGATTTGCTACATAATATTGATCCTTCTATATGGCAGTGAATGCTGAACAATTGCCTCACAGGTGAATATGAGACTTAAGGTAACAGAAATGGGGTTCTGCAGAAGGCAGTTGAAAATACCCTGAACTGAATATGCTAATGACAAAGGATCTGTAAGTAAAATAAGAATAAAATGGAGAGATATACTTTGAATCAAAAAGAGTTGCAAGTAAAATAATGGGTGTTTGGAGAATTTGATGCTCACAAGACATAATGAAGGCAAGAGAAGCAGAAGAAAACTTTGAATAACTTATCTAATAAGCTTGTGTAATGGATGGCAGAGAGGGGACTAGAAGAGATAGTAAGGAGACACACAGTGTTAAGTTTATAAAATGACAGAAAGTTGTGGTTAGCCATGATTGTCCACATCCTGAATGGACACAATAGCAGAAATATTTAAAAGCATTCAACTGTAAAGAGAGCTGAACAAATCTATTCTATGTTAAGAAATAATATATTGTAGGGATCTTGTGATCATGAGAAATAAAATAATTAATTCCCATGAATCCATAGAAACCACCCTACTGGTTGGAAATTTAGCGACATTCACTTTTTCATTAACTTCTCAAGAGAGCATGTGGAATTGAACACTTCCAGGAATGAAGATAAATCTTACATAAAGAACACTTTCTCATATTTAATATTATCTTTTAATGATAGATTTATCATTTGCATATAATTTATTCATTCACCAAGACAAACACAAAATCAGAAACATTTATTAACAACCATATTACAATAACTTTCATACATCTATTGAACTAGTAACACCAAAACCTTCTGATAATAAATCCTTCTATATATGTATAAATGTCTCACTTTGTTGTTATGATGTATATATATATTATATTTTACTATCCAGAAACAGGAGTCAAACAAGGCCCATCATAATACTTTCTTATTTAATGGTAGAAAGTAAGACAAATAAATTTAAAATATTCAGTTATCTAAAATTTAAATCTGACAAAATTATTGTAAAGTTATTTTAACTCTATACTTGTTCAGCTAATTTAATACAAAGTCGACAAGCTCTCAGATTCAGTTTAAACAACTATCAATGCTGGTGAGTTAACCTAAAAGTCTCCTTCTAGACAGGTAGGGAAGCCCCACTAAGAGCAACTCCACTGCACCTGTCTATAATAATACCAAATACCTAAAAGTTATACTTGGATTTTATTCACAATAATAATATAAAATGCAAATTGGTTTGACTTAACCAACATCTCAAGTTATTTTTTGCTTTACAAGTGGCTAGGTTCTTGCCTAACCTCTTTTGCATACTCAGGCAGAGAATGGATTTTCCATCAAACTTGTCAGAACGGATTTACCAAATTTTTTCAAGAAAGTCTGAGTCAGTCTTACCAGTAAACTACCTTTGACAGGTATACCTTTGGGAAAGAACTCTAGTCCTTTTGTATAACATGTCTCTAGCCGGAATGAGTTTGTAAGACATGCAAGACGAAATCATTTTCACACAAGATTTATAAAATTGCAAAAGATTTTCAAGAAATTTTGCATCTAGCAACAATACTACAATTTATAAAAGTAGAAGATTGAATTCAAGATGGTAAAACATTTCAACAATCCTCTGATGATAAGGTTGATCGCACTTGTTAGCAAATATAGATCTTATAAAAAGTGTTCACCTAATTTGATACAAAAATTACAAAATTTCAGATTCTAAATAAACAGCTAACGATTTTGGCAGATCCAGCTACTGGTAAAATTTAATTCACTAATAGAAT
The DNA here is from genome assembly GCA_963932145.1 of Acanthosepion lycidas. Taxonomy (NCBI): domain Eukaryota; kingdom Metazoa; phylum Mollusca; class Cephalopoda; order Sepiida; family Sepiidae; genus Acanthosepion; species Acanthosepion lycidas. The sequence continues at coordinate 99,209,819 of OZ010576.1, read as the reverse complement.
TTAATAAACTAAAACTTGGGACTTATAATAATTAAATATTTTAGTCTACACCTGATGATAAGGTTGGTGGTACTTATTAACAAACACAGATCTTATAAAATGTTTTCACTGAATGCTACATCAAAGCATTGAATCTATGAGAGATTGCTGTGAATATGATATTTGTTGACCTTAATGTGATGTTTTGATTGGTCGCATTCAATATCAGATGAAAGTCTAACTGGTTAGAACCTATTGGAAAATTTATCACACTGCAGAATTCTTATCAATCATAAATCAACTCGACAACTAAATCCCTTGCTACTGAAATTGGAAGCAAAGGTTTAAATGCCCATATCTATTCTGCCTCACTCATGAATTTCTAATTCTCAGTCAGTGTTTTATGAAGTGATCAAGTATCTTTACTTCAGGACATAAATGACCATGGCTCTCCCAAACTCTCTATTCTTTGTAACTCTTACTAAAGTTTGTCTTTTCATTATCCCATCCACTCCCTATTCCACCATCCATTTACACAAGCTCATTAGGTAGATTACTTGTTGTGTACCTCTGTTGCTCTTGTCTTCATTATGACATGTGAGTATCAAATTCTTTAAGCCCTCTTCCTTCATTATGCATCCAAGAAAATTTCATTTGTCATTTTCTGATCATAAAGATAATCATCTTTTTTGTTTCTATTATCCTTAAAACTTCTTTGTTACTCACACGCTATCTTCATGGTATTCTCAGTATCTTTCTGTAGAACAAAATTTCTGTTGACTCAAGTCTCCTCTTCATCTGTGAGGAGATTGTCCTGCATTCAATGCCATATAGGATGACCAATATTACATCACAGTTCAACACTGATCTCTTGATTTTGATATTTCCAATTCATAATTCAAATCTTGGTCTCTTCATCTTGCTGACTATCCTGCATTCTGTTTTCTTACAATTGGGGGGTTAGTCCTTTCTGCTCACTTTCTTTTACTAACTGCTCAAGGAGTTACTGCAGATTCCAGCTTTCAGCCATATCACATTAAAACACTTGTTCCTATATGATCACTAAAGTTAAGCAAGATTGAACCTGGTCAGTACCTTAATCAGTGACTTCTTGGAAATATCTGGTGTTGTAAGCTTGGATGTGTGGGTGGTGTAATGGATAATGACTCAGAATTGGAGATCACTGAGCCCAGTTTCAATTTCAATCAGATTCTTTATATTCATTTACCTTGAAAGGCATGAATCCACCACTTCTCCTCCAGCTATAGATAACCATTATTATTCCCCCACCCCAATTCTTACAATACAATATTTTCTGGCTTTAAGTAATCTGAAAAGATTGATAAATGGTAAAAAAACAAATCAAAAAATCCTGCAGATTCTTTGCTGTGTCAGCTATCAACACTCCATCCCAGTACAAATTTTGGTTTCTTCAAATATATTTCCATAATAAGTTAAGTTTTCAGTTACCAAAATACTAATTTAAATGTAATAGTGTAGCTAGAAGAAAGTTGTTCCCCCTGGATGACACTTTTACGAGAGCAGCATTTTTGGGTCTGTAGTATAAGCCTGTATTGAAATAAAAGTGGTTTAATGTTAGGAGACTACTTACAGTTGAAAGAGTTTTTCAATCATGAGGAACTTAAACTCTAGCATATGTATTGAAGTCATTGTTATCTTGGCCAAAAAATAAGCATTATCCAGTGATGTATTCAGGGGTTCTTTTATCATTGTTGACAATGTGAAACGTGTTAATGGACCCAGGATGTGTTCTTGTAAGGCTGCAGCAGTGTTGTATGCGGGAGACACATCTGAGCTGTCATCATGTAAATTTCAGTTATTTTCCTTGAGAGAAGTTCATCTGAGGGCATGTACTGCACTATCTTTTGTCTTTTAGGCCAGGATCTTCTGGCCAGATTACTTTTGTGCAGAGTGAGGTTGTTTTTTGGTGATTTGGTCAATTGTTTCAGTCACAACCTGCCCAGGTCTTATTGACCGACTTTCTTTTACTTTTGATTTTCAGCAGAACTTGGTTTTCCAAATTACTTCATTCTATTGCAGTGCTTTTAAGATATACATTATATATGATAAAATATAGTTTTATGGTATGCTATATTTATGGATTAAAGTGCTCAATATCAGGGATAGAGTGTAAGTAAATATAAAAGTGGACACTGAAGTCAACACCTAGAGGCAACAATCTGTTTCAAGCTAAAATACCTATCAAGGGAATTTGGTTTGTATCTATGGGAATTATCAGCATTGTACCTCTACTTTGATGGATATAATAAGGTCATGATGTCACACAGTAATTCCCAGGACACTGTGCTTGCAATTAGAGATAATAGTTGTACATGATTAAACTATGTTGGAATTCGATAATCAGGTTTATTACCCAGTATAATCATACCATATAAAGAATGTAAATGGCATGTTTTATCCATGGAGAGGAAATGCACCTGATTGTCAAGATCAGAGCATGATAACTGATAAGGAAGACAGTTGCATTTAGCATGAAACAGACTGTTGCCTCTGGATGTTAACTTTAACGTCTGCTTATATAAGAAGGAGTCACTGTGCAATATGTTGTATTCTTTTGGGTTTGTAGGAGAATGGGTGGCAAACACAAGTGCGGCACACTTGATCAAACTGTAGCTACACCACTGCCTAAATGTACCCCATTTGGTAGGGGGTTGGTGACACATGTTAATAATTTTAGATCTGATCATTAAAAGTTTTCACTGAAAGTTACAGCATACTATTAAAAATTATATTAATATCATATTTGTTGATGCCACTGTAATGTTTGGGTTGGTGGCATTCATTATCACATTACCTAGAGACAGCATCATCTGTATGTCTAGTTACCTGCTTTGAGCCTTCTGTTGTAATCTTCATCACTCAGAAGAATACTCATCAGTCATCAACTCTAAAGCTATGTTGCTTGATACTAAAATTGAAAGTAAAGATTATTCCTCTCCTCCCATGTGTCATTAATGACACAGACAATTATGTCTCTCCACAACTGCTATCCTTTTTAGCTCTTAGTAAGGTTTATCATCCTTCTACAACTTACTCTGTTATCTATTCACATAAGATCATCAAGTAGTTGGCTTTCTACACCTGTCTCTTTTACCTTCAATATAACTTGTGACTGTCAAATTTTCCAAGCCCTCTTTCCTGATTATGTTTTCCAGAAATTTCAGCTGTCTCTGAATGAGATTTTGCCTTACATAAATTAAATGGCTACTTCTATTAATTCCCAATACTTAATCAAAATTTTATAAAGTCATCAAGATACTTTTTTAATCAGTATCACCCCATAGAAAGCAGTAAAGCCACTAAGACACAAGGGGTTACAGGGTGTGGAAGAATTAGGAACAGAAACATTAATAATGAGCAGGAAGAGAAAAGAGTAATCAAGAGGACAGTAGATAGCAATTGACATTGAATTTAAATTTTTTCAGATTAAAGTTGGCTGGAAAGCATAGAGCTGGAAGGAAGTTCCACAAGCGAGAAACGTGAGAAAAGAAACTGTTAACATACAACTTTACATCTAGCTAGCTCAATGGTTAATTGGTGAAATCTCAATGCCAGTCTAGTACTGTGCCCAAATTCATAGTGTCTAGGTACCATAGGAAAGAGCTCATCCAAACAATTACAATAAAAGTATTTATAGAAAAGGTACAGAGATGCAACCATATGGTGGTGGGTAAGTGAATGAAGTTGTGCTGCCAGATCAGGACCAGTAATATTGCTGATTGTTCATTGGATCTTATCAAGGACCTCAAGGTAAACAGCAAGGGCACCAAACCATATGTGAAAACAATATTTTAAGCTTGGATGAATGGTAGACTTACAGAGAAAAATTATCTTGCACAACACAGTGAACTGACTTTCTTAGCAGCTGACCTAGCAATGGATTCAATATAGTCTTTCCACTTCATGTTAGCTGAGATGTTAACTTGAGAAGGCACAATGAGTCACTTTCCTGGAGGTTAGAATCAGCCATACTGATGAAAAGCAGAGAGAGGTGTTGCAGATGGCGAGAAGTTTAGTTTTGGAGATGTTAAAATTGACAAGCCATCTTTTGCTTCAGTTAACGACAGACCTGAGGTCCTTTTGGACATTGGCTGCTATTTTGACCATGCTAGACTAATCAGCCTTACTTACATAAAATTCATTTCACATAATTAAATTAAATGACTTTTTAGTTGGCTGACAAATTACCCAATATTACAGAGAGATATGGAAGGTATGTTTCAATAAAAAAAAATGATAATCCATTTAACTGACTTGTGTTATTGTGGTTAATGATTTCCTTTGCACTTTTGGCTATAAATACTTCAAATGTTTATGACCACATCTTTGAGTAATGAAGCTAGTTGATACAGAAATATATATAGATACAAAACTTCTTGTTTATATCCACACAGACACCACAAATATATACAACACTTGATTAGTAATAGATACCAACAAAAATATTTTATTTATTTTCATATTTGTCTGGAAAGTGTACTATTATATCCAAAATAGAATTCAGATCCATTATGATTTAGGACCATTTTCATTACAGCTAAAAATAGTTGGTGGGTGGGCTGTAATACAAACTTACCAACTAACTGCTCTGCTGGTCATGAGATCAACTAGAAAGCTTTTTCAAACAATCAAAATGCACTGAAAACTGACAAACCCAAAGCTTCTGTAAATCATTCAAGAAAATATCAACACTCCTGATCATTTGGACAACCACAATTTGTGGTAACAATATCAATTCATTTGTCTGAACAAATCTTGGAATTTTTTATGTTTCTTTCTTCTTCTACATGTCATGCCCCTTCAGGATGTGAGTGATCATGGCTCTCCACAAGTTGTTATTCTTTGTATCTCTTAGATTTGTTTTTTGTCATACCTCCTACCTGCTCTTCTGCCAAACATTTACAAAAGTTCATTAGGCAGGTTATTTGCTGCTTTTCTGTTCCTGTGAATGTCAAACTCTCCAAGCCCCCTTTCCTGATTAAATGTCCGAGAAAATTCAATTGTCTCTGATTATAAATCTAAGTGCCATTCTTATTTTCCTTTTTCTTAAGACTTCCTCATTACTCACATGTTCAGTCTATGGTATCCTAAGAATATTTCTTTATTGCTTCTTTACTACTACTTTAAGAAGATTTTCATCTCATATAATATTAATGATACTCTGGTGTTGTTTTCTGCAAACACTTCACATCTTCTTAAAATTGTAAAAGATATTAAAAAAAATATATAGTTTTAAGACTCCAAATTATGCACTCTGGATTGTCCCATGTGGTAATAGCCTAGTGGATTAAAGAACTGGTTTGTGAATTTGGTAACATAGCAATTGTGATTTTAATCCCTGGGTCAGACTGTGTACATGAATATACTGGAAATGGAGTGGGCAATAATGACACAGTACTAAATAAGAAGTGGATGAGATATTTCTCAACACGATCTTTCGCCATAGATTAAATAAAGGTTTCTGTTTAAAATTTCCAGATCAATCAACACTTGATGATGGCTGTGGAACACACCGGCTAAAATGCAGTGATAATAACAAAAATGAGGACAACAGTCTGCATGTAAGTAATGATAACCTTGTGATCCCAAATACTCAGGAAGCAAAAAGAAAAAAAAAAACACTTACATGCTTAATAGATTTATGCTTTAAGAGTTAAATTTTCAAATCACGAATAATTAGATGTTTATTATAAGCAATGATATCGAACATTGAATGGGTGAATTCTCTTGCATTTGTTCCACAGGGTTACACATCTGGTTTTTTGATAGTTTTTGGATGCCATAAAATGGTATGATCTAATTTGTTATTAAAGCAGTTCAATAGATATTTATTTTAGGAGTTATTTATTTCATATACTGAATCTTATAGTTTATTATATTTATTAAATTTTCAGAATAAGATAATATAAAAATGCAAAAATTGCTTACTCCACTCACAATCTGTGATTGAAATGCTAAGGTCATTACCACTTTGAGATTAGAAATTAAAATAATTTTAACAACTAAGAAATCTAATTGTAAAATCTAGCAACAAAATAATCACTTGCTGAAGAAGATTCCAATTGATCAGATTGGAAATGTAGAACAAAAACATTTTTTTAAAAAGTTGATTGTTGAAGCTGAATATGCAAAATGGCAGGTCTTGCTTCATGAAGATAAAGAAGGTCAAGATATCAATAGTTAAAGTGCATTTATCTGATGTTACACTTAAATAATATTTGCAGAGACAGGGACTAAATGTATATCTATTTTATCATTTTTAAGGATTTCAAACAAAGATAGGGTATTATTTTATATAGTAGATTAATGAAAATTTATTTTATTAGCTAAATATAGTCATATTTTTAAAATAATATATAGTGTTTGTGTTGAATCATTTTCCTTAAAAAGTGTCATGCATGTGATTTGTCAACATCTTATGAAGGTAACCTTATAACCATCAGGTGTAAAATCTGGCCTTAAAGAATGCTGGTCTTTGCATCAATATAAACAAGAAGTGAATGCAGCTGAGCTTAGGATAAACAGAAAGTTATATAAATGCTTAACCCATGAGGAAGAAGTGACAAAGACTCTTGCATCCTTGCAAGAGAAAGCTTGAATTTTCACAGAAAGTCTCTGAAATGCCATATAGCCTCTATGGTTGGCCTTCAACTACTAATAAAATGTATCGTTGGCCATTTTGCTATGAAATTTATTGTTGGTATTTCTATTACATAATTTATTGCTGGTCATTCTGCTTTAAAAATGTCATTTTACTATAAAAAAAGTATTTTTATACTTTCAGAGTGTTTTGTTATTGTTTGAAGTGGGGGTCACTATTTTCCCTTAGCTGGGACCCTAACAGTTGCCACCACCCAGGTCAAGGTGGATCTGAGAACAACAGCCATTAAGAGCTGGTTTCATGCGCTTCAAAACATCCCTGTCAGAGGCTTTGCTGCCAGATGTAGTTTATCATCATACACAGGACTACTTAATTTTATTAGTTAAATGATTATACATTCAGAAGGTATGTTCTGATACTTTTTGTGAAAGGAATTACCAAAGCCACTTGTGAGAAAAATTACTTACTGATTGTTTGGTATATTTGAAGATTGCTTAAAGATTTTTTTAACGAGCAAATCAAAGCTGCTCAGTTCCTTTTTTTCAAATTTGCTTAATGTTTTCTGGCTGCATAATTAGATATGGTGCATGTTTTCTTTGTTGAGGATTATCTTTTATCAGCTTCTACAACAAACATTTGTAATTTTTGCATTAAGAAATTCTAATCCTCAACAAATTGACTAATTATTTAAAGATTTTACATTTTATTCACAAAATTAAAAAAAAAAAAATAATTTAATATTTTATTTACTGTTTATACATTTGTAATATTCTTGCCAGGAGCAAAACAGAACAGGTTTGAATACAACATGAATACAAAATGAAAATGCATAATTCTTACAGGTGTACTTAAAAGTTTTCAAGTCTAGAATCAAATCACACTTTTCATGAGATAACAAAGTTAAAATTACCATTTGACTCCAACAAAATAATAACTCTGTTCATTAATAATATACAAACTATTTATCTCCTGTGTTATAAAAGGTTGGTTTTTAATATTCATTGATATATATCCAAATTAAATGTTTTAATTAGATTAAGTAACAGTGATTATGAGGGGTAGTAAAATGTTCTTGGCCCAACCATGAGACCCTTAAAATATGTTTGGATATTTGATCAGTTTTTAGGAAATGAGTTAGGCTAAGAATTTTTTTGATTCCCAAAACTCCATATTATTCCCCTGACAAATATTTTTCATTAAGCTACACAAATAGAAAAACATGTTAAGTTTGTAAAGGTTTTTCTACTTGTTCCTTATTCAATTCTTTTATCAGATTTAATCTATATTTTCAACTCTCTCTCTCTCTCATACACTATCTCTCTCTCTCACACACACTATCTATCTCTCTCCCTCTCTCTCACTATATATATATATATATATATATATATATATATATATATTTAATATAAATATAAAGTTTGTCACTTAGTTGATTGATATTACCTTCAGTATCCTGACTCCAAAATTTGTAGAGAGACCCTCCAGCAATCACTCCATCCACTTGTCAGGGAGTATATTATTATATATATATATATATATATATATATATATATATATATATATATGTAGATAGATAGATAGATAGATAGATAGATAGATAGATAGATAGATAGATAGATAGATATGCTTGTATGTATGTATTCTCAGCTTTGTCTCATTTGAAAAAATTTCAAGAAATAATATGTGAATAGTTTTACTGATATGCAATGGCAATAATCTCCAACTCATACACACAACTTTATAAAATCAATTTTCTATATAATGATTTTTAAGAATCTCAAATTTGACTGAAAATTTACTTTGTACATCTTTTCCTTTGGAAGAAATTATGCCATGCTGAAATCAATTCTTTGGAATATAACACCAAAAATTCAAAATACAAGTGATTTATTAGATTATTTGAAAAAATGCACATGTAAAAAAAAAAAAAAATAATAATAAAAACAAACAGGATATTTTAAAGAAGATAAGAACAAGTTAAAAAAAAAGAAGAAAAAACAAATCTATTTTTGCCAACCAATAAAACATTTTATGCATGAAAGAAGAGTGTACTCTTTCAATGTTCACTATTATTGGGTTAGCTGTAATAAAGAACTTCTCTGTCAGCATTTAAGGCAGGACATTTCACAGACATGAATGACTAAACAGCTGAAGTGATGGTCTACATCTTAACTCTCCTGTACTAAACAATTCCTGAGTAAAGAAATTAAAACAAAGAAAATTACAAATCAATATACTTGGGACATCAAAGGTAATTCTCTAAATTCTTTCTAACTGATATATCCTTAATAGAATCATTGGTAAAGATACAAAGAAAGAAAACATTCATCTTTTCAGCTACTTAATTTTTGTCAACTGACAAAGTTTATAATGACAATCTTTCTAATAATTCTGTTTGTGCATCATTGCTTAAATATCTATTCATGAATGGAGGTAAATCTTCAGGATCTTAACTTTCTCTTATTTAGTATTTATATTATTTACATTATTAGGACTGTTTCCCTTTAATTTTATTGTCATATTCACAACATTTCAACCATTGTACCATCTGGCCTTTTTCAGGTGATATATGATGGAATTTCAAATTGAATCCTTTATTTCATTCACTGAAGTAGATTGTTCTCATTCCCCACCTTTTCTAGGTATCTCAGTTTCAGTTATATTCAGCATTACTAATGTAGAAGAGAATGGCACCTCAATTTAAGAAATACACTGTCTTCAAGGTACAAGAATTTGCAAGAGTACACAAGTGAAGAGGTGTAGAATGAGACTTCTACATTTGTTTAAAAACCCACTAAAAGTGACTCAGAGCGAAACTTATCTCAAATCAATCTTAGTTCAACAACCATTAAAATCAACTCCAGATGAAAAGTAACTAAAAATGCTTTCTGAGTGGCTAATAAACAAAAAAAAAATCATAATTTCATACATTCTCAACTACGTATGCATCATATCGGTTTAGAGTGTATCCTAAGCAGATACAATATTTTCACCAAATTTCTTGGAGCTTCCCACATGACTTGAAACATCAATAAATACAAAACATCATTTGACGTTGACAGTGAGTCCTACAAATTTTCTCAGCTCAACACACAAATTCAGGTCACATATTTTACCAGGCTTAGAGTTCAAATTACTTAACATTTCCACAGCTGAACAGTTGGATGTGTGCAAGAATTGGAGTAGGGTTGAGATGGACAAATCCCATTATGAAGGCCAGCAGTACTGACTCTGATTGACTTTAGACCTAGCCATTTTACTGTCTGGCAGCCATTACCACATCAGGATGCTGCCAGCGTCATCCAACAGCTGGAGTCATTATTCTGTGAGAGAGGGCCATCTGTCAAGTTGCTCATCCACAATGGTGTGGCATTCTGTGGGGAGGTATTTGCAAGGTTTGCCAAGAACTGGGATGTCTGACTTAGATTTTGGTGTAACTAACAACCATTAGTGAATGGCATTGTGGAGAGATGCCATCACACCATCAAGCATATCGTTGCTCAATCAGGATATTCCATTAGGGTGGCATTATAATGGTATAATGTTATGCCAAAAAATGACACAACAGCTTTCTCGGCAGCAGCCAACACTACATACAATTATCAAGTCAGCATAAAAGGTGTTGATGTCACAATACCAATTGAATACACAGATTCTGGAGTCTACAGAGCGGGAGATGCAGTTTGGGTAAAGACCCCACATGGTCGCCGTTTGACGCAATAGAAAAAAGGAACAGTAACATGGGTCTATGGCCCACATTTAGTTCTCATTAATAAAATGCCATGCCATATCAGAGACCTTCATCCTCAGCAGAGATTGATTTGTTGGAAGATAACTGCAGTGATGTCATCTGAAACCAACTCAAATTCGCTGTTGTTTTTCAGCCCAGAGCCAGATTATTCATCTACAGAACTAGTGGAAACAAATGCTGAAGATAACGATGATGATACCAGTAACAAAAGAGACCAAGTGGGCAAAAATACAGAAGGGACAAGCGGAGCCCATCCAACTTTACATTTATATAATCAGGGATGTGTGTAGAACAGAATGACACTTAATTTAAGAAAGATACTATCTGGGAGCTTTGAAATTTTATGAAAGTACACAAGTGAGGAGGACAGTGTTCATATTTTAGAATGCTGTGCTGTTTTTTTTTCTGTTCGGAGAGATTTGGACAGTTAAAAAGCAATTACTTGGATCAGTTTCACACAAGTAACTCAACTCTCCAAGTTTTTCTTTACTGTTGCTGTGGCCAGGAATTGTTATTTAGTGTCATTAAATCTAATTATTTTAAAATACCACTTCTCATTTGCAGTGAAAGCAATCTATGATCCCTTCTTCATCTGCAAGGCGATTGTCCAGCATTCACTGTCATATAGGAGGACCAATATTACATAACAGTTCAGTACTCTTTTCTTAAAAATACTTCATGTCCTTTGGAATGTTGGCACAGGAGTATTTGTTTTTCTTTAATTGTCTTTTTTTTTTTAAATGTAATGACCCTTTAGACTCTCCACTATTATCTGTGAATTACCATTCATACTTGGGAAAGATAACAGAATAGTTTGCCATTGCCTTATCCAAGATTAGGAATGCAAGGTTTTTTTTCTCTTAGACTAGTTGCTGCACAAAATTTACCTGCTACCTAATCCCCTAGCTGGAAGAAAATCAGATTTATTGTTTTCTCAAATGAAAGACCACAAGAGACTAGCTCAGACCATTAACTTGGTTTGCTAGTTCCACTTTCTATGCTAGGATCTGTCATATTCTCTGTGCATGCATAGTGTGGTTTAAAATTTTATAGTCACCTCAGGTCAATTAGTAGAAACAAAATTTTATCTTGTTATTTTCTATTCCAGTTACAAATGCTATTTTACTTGTTGCTGTTACCAAAAGTCCTCAAGTGATATGGTTTCTTGTATTTACTACAGTGCATTCATTGTGATTCTGTGAATACCTGAAGGTGGGCAGAGAGTATTTGGCTGAAAATATAGTATCTATAATTCTTCAGGATGTTGACAATCATGGCTCTCCAAAATTTCTTGTCCTTTGTAGCTCTTAGAAAATTTTACCTTTTTGTTATCTCTCCTAAACCCTTTTCTGCCATCAATTTGCACAAGTGCATTAGTTTAGTTATGTGCTGTTTTCCTCTATCCCTCTTACCTTCAATCCCTCTCGTGAGCATCAAATTTTCCAAGCCCTCTTTTACTCAAGAAAATTTTGAGTATCTCTTCTGGATATTAAGTGTAAGTGTCTGCTTTGCTTCCATTTTCTTTAAAACTTCATCAATGCTCCTATGTTTGGTTCTTGGTATTCTTAGCATCCTTCTGTAGAACCACATTTCTGTTGATTCAGGTCTCTTCATCTGAGAAGAAATTGTTCATTATTCACTGGCATTACAGGAGGAGAAATATTACATAACAGTTCAGTACTCTTTTTGGTGTTTCTAATGAAATGTTTTTATTTCTTGATACTTTTCTTAGCTTTTGGAAGGTATTTTTTGCTTTCCCAACTTTTAGTGTCACACGTTCTATCCATTGTTAAAAAACATCTCAAATATTTAAATTATTGTACTTGTTTGATTTTGGTATGTCCAATTTGTAATTTGCATGTTGGGTTGTCACCATTTGCTGACAATTATGCATTCTGTCTTCTTGCAATTGATGATTAGTCCTTTCTTTTCACTTTCCTCCACTACCTTCTGTAGGAGTTCTTTTAGTTTACTTTGTCTGCACTCAACACTGAGTCATCTGCATATCTTATGCTGTTAAGATTGTGGCTGCCAATAATGAATCATGGTAGGACTTCTTATTTATTCACTTAGAATCACTTCACTGTACTGGTTCAGTATGTTTGGTTAGAAGATATATCCTTCTCTTACAGTGATTTCTATTTTTGTATATTTACTGAACTCATTTTCAATCTGTAGGCAAGCTGTTTGGACTCAGTATATGTTTATTCTAATATCCTTCCAAAATATGTCAAAGTAATCTTTAAAAACCAAAGAGCACAATAGTTTGAAATTAACAGACAATTCCTTATTTGAAAAATCAAACAAAATTTTGAAAGAATCAGTTGATATCTTATAGTAAAATGTAAATCAAATCAAATAAAATTTGTCAAAATGGGGCATATCCTTTCTTCAAAGTCAATTTTCCCTTTGAACGCTTGTTGATACCAAATGGTTGGAAAATAATTAGTTGCCTGTTATTTTTTTCAAATACTTTTTTTATTCAATTTTTTTTTTTTTTTTTTAACTCAACATGAATGTATTCCATCAAATACCTACAGTATGTTCACAAGGGGAAAATAATTGGGAACTTAAATCAATGGGGAAGCAAAAATAAAACAGCTGAAAGACGTTATGGTTTCTCTTGTTCTAAATCTATTTTTAACCTGATTCATAATGTATAAGCCTTTTTAAAAAAAAATTTGCTCTTCGGAAATGACAAGAAAATTTTACCAGTACATTTTGGCAATGTTCTTAAAATTTCTTATAAATTTATATTGAAAGATTTATTAAATTAGGTCAGTTTTAAAAGAATTTCAGCACTAAGCCATATTTATTTTAACAGTCAATGATAATTGATCTTTAAATATTTTCAATCAATGCAAGTTTTACATGATCCACTTTTAAAGAAAATTATTGATTAGTGCAATACACCTGTAAAAAACAATATTAGTATTCCAATGTTTTGGCTACTGGACAATCTCCTCATAAAAGCAGAAAAGACTTGAAGCAGCAGAGATATAGTTCTACAGAAGGATACTGTGAATATCATGGACCAAACATGGAAGCAAGAAAATAGTTTTAGAGAAAAAAAAATGAAGCAAAATAGGCACTTATACTTAACCTCAGAAAGAGATAGTTGAAATTTCTAGAGCTTGGAAAATTTGATACACAGAAGACATAATTCTAGTTCTTTTATTGTCCTTTCTTCTTAATAGTACATTTTTTTATAACCTCTTGCATCTTAGTGGGCTTATTACCTTGCTTTGGGTGAAATGATTAAAAAAAAAGTATTGAATACAAAAGGGACAGTGGAAAACAAACTACCCAGTGAATCTGAGTAAATGAATGTGGAACAGGGTATATTAAGAGCGACAAAGGATAGGAAATCGTGAAGAGCCATGTTCCCCAGTGACCTGAAGGGACATGGAACATAGATAAATCTAGCATTTATAATTAATGGTATGTCAACAATTTTGGGGCCATTCAGTGTCAATATCAATCTATTTTGCTCTTGTTTATCCATAAAAATATATTTCTAATAGAACGAGTGAGGAGAAAAACTGAATACTGTTCTTTTACTGTTCTTTTTTCCTTACAGTAACCCCTTACATCTTAAAGGCATTATTGCCTTGCTTGGGTAAGAATGATGGTAAAGAATGGCACAGAAACCAGTATGAATAAATAAACTTAATGTTAGCCTTTCTATATCAGTCTTCATCAAGAAAATTTCCATTTTTTTTTCATATTTTATATATACCTGATACAAATAATTTTCAATTAACAAATGTCTACACATATCCTAATATTTTAGAATAAATAGTCACTTCCTTTATGAATTATTATTAGATTTATTCATGTACCTATAAATATGAGAAATTAAAACAAATCCTGTCCATGTTCATAGTCTGGCAAAGGCTATGTTGTTGATTCATCTCACAACTTTCAATGTAAGTAAATATTGTAAGATATTGAAAATACAGTTGTTCTAGATTCACTTGATTGTCTTCTATTTATCCAATTCTGATGGGCTTTCTTTCTGCTTGTATTTATACCCATGTCTGAACATTTCACAGAATTAAGTTATTCAAGAAACAATCAACCAATATTATTGTAAATTAAATTATTTGAGGGAGGAAAATATTTGCAAATATGAGACAAAACTGTGACAAGTGAAAAAATAGAGGTGTAAGAAACAATTAGAGGAAAAGGAAGAGAATACATGAAAAGGAGATGGTTAGAGTGAGAGGAACAATGAAAGAGTCAAGGAGAAAAATTAGAGGATAAAGAAGCAGTGAACAGAAAAGAGGGAGGACATGTGAAAAGGTAATGGGTTGAGTGAGAGAAACAATGGAAAATTCAAGAAAAAAAAAAACTTGGGGAGAAAGAAAGAGTGAACAGAAAAGTGAGAGAAAATATATAAAGAGGTAACAGTTTGAGTGAGAGAAACAAAGATAAAGACAAGCAGATAAATAAACTGGTCAAACTTGGGGAGAAAAGGAACAGTGTGAAGAAACGAGAGAGAATATATGAAAGTAATGGTTTGAGTGAGCAAAACAATGGAAAGTAAGAAAAATAGAAGAAAGGAACAGTGAGCAAAGAAGTGAGAGAATATATGAAAAAGCAATGGTGAAATTGAGAGAAACAAAAATAAAGTGAAGAAGAAAAAACTGGAAGAAATTTAAAGACATAAAGAAAAAGAAAAGGAAACAAAAACAAAATGGAGTCAGAATCAGAAGAAAAAAGATAAGAATAATTTTTTTAAAAATGAGGAAAAGAGAAATAAAGTAAATAAAGGGAATAGACTGTGTGAAAAGAATACAGGAATTTTTTTTCTGCTTTTTTCATATTATTGCAATAAAACAGAAAAATAAATGCTTCATATTGTTTATGATACAATACCATATTCCATGTTAAAGTGCACATGAGGAGTTGGTCTGTTCGCAATGGTAATAAAAGATTATTTTTTCTTATTAGTTTTCATTTTGGTTCATTTATTTATCAAACAAAATCTAGACTACGTTTTCTAGCATTAAGTAAACTGCACATCTTCCTTTCTTACTACATATACAGCAACCTCATTCGGTAACCCTCTACCTAGAGAGGCTTTTGGGCTTTATATGGAGGTAAACGTTAGTAAAAAAAAAAAAAAAAAAAAAACCCCAAAGTTCTGCAAAGAGAGTTTAACTTCATTCTTTTCCAATTCCTGATAATTACAAAAATAGAAGTTACACAACATAAAATCAGACAAACCTTATCACCATGACTTTAATTGATTCTCTTTATGCACACTTCATTTATAAACTCCAAAAGATATCACTTTCCTAATTTTATCAGATATCTATCATAGAGAATATGTCTTTCCCATTAAAAGTCAATTACACTCCAAATTTGTTTTCAACAAATCTTGTTAAAATTTATGTGTAGGAGGAATAACTAAAAACTAAATGAAGACTTTTTACAACTGTTTTCTCAGATCTCTGATTAAACATATCCTCAAGCAAATGAATCAAGTCTTAAAGAAGGCATTTTTTGTAATGTAAGCAAAGAGTTTGTTGAGATTGGGGGGTTACCTAACCGATTGCTCTCCCAATAGCTACAAGTATAATAGATAGAGAGGGAAAAGATGTGGGAGGTAACAAAAAATTGACACTGCCTTGGAAACCATAGCAACTTGAGGAACAAATTGCCCATAGGACCGACTTCGCAAGACACCATGTCTTCCAACTTTCAAATGCTGTTTCCCACAAGCATTTATTGACATGTGGCATCTTACAAAGACAAAGATCTTGACCAGTTGCAGAGAGGCCTGTATCTAGCTAGACATGCCAAACTGTTGCACTGTTAATGGAAAAAACCCAAATGTAACTGATGTTGACAAATATGTCTGCATGCGATCCAAGCCCTCTTTTTTATCTGTACTGACGCACATTTGTTGCAGCATTCCTTTATCAGACCTTACAGACTGGAGGTACAGAATCACAAGGAGCCTTACTACATATGAGAAGCTACACCATTTGAACACCCCCCAACAGCAACTAAAAGGGTTTCACATGTAACCAGAAGGGTAAATAATGATATAATTAAGATGTCAATTTTTCACACTACATTAAGCAAAAGGTTAGAAAAGAAACTTCAATCAGTACTAGAAAAAGTGATAACAGTTAATGGACATGAGAAGTCCAATTTTCCTTTAAAGCTGTTTTAAGAAAAAGATTTTATGAATTTCAACTAAGAGTAACAGTAACTCTTTGATCTATGACGCCAAATGTTTTCCCCATTAATATATTTCATCTAAGAAATATAAAATAAACAAACTTTCCAAAAGAAAATTTTGGATCCATCAACACACTTTATTCCATTGTAAGGAAACTTTAATGTGATACCAAGTGAAACATTTGTCAACTTGTTGTTTATGTGATTAGGCAACTTGAGAGATTCCCTCATTATACAAACAATAGATATATTATGTAACAAAAAATAAATGCCTGAACATAGACAAAATGTATTTGGCCTCCAGAACAAAAATAGAGATATTCCAAAGCTTGTGTTCCCCGAGAAAGAGTTAGATAAAGAATAGCCCTTGTCATCTAATATGGAGTTAGTCAAAGTTCATTGCAGATGGCTTAGCCTTATTTGATGATGATGAAATAATCTCAGGAACATTTTTAATGGAGGAAACTCACTTTATTTCTGTTGAGAATTGAAGTACAATATTCCAGAACTCATGGGAGCCAAGTTTTTTGTTTTCTACTTTGATTTGTACTGTTTGTTCATAGCCATTCTTTTCATTTCCCAAGACTCTTGCAGTAGTTGCACATAGTTCTGAATGAGGCAAGGGTTCTGCTACGCTGTTCCCTCTGATAGAGTTGGGATTAAGGTGAGCCATGGCTGCAGCATATTCAGGTATGAAACAAGGCTGGCTATTTGACTAATGCTGGTATTTTTTGTGAAGGATAAGACATTCTATGTCAGAATTCATTTGTAAATGAGCAGGGAAAGATGCTTCTGCAATCTAAAATCTGAAGCTGGCCCAATCAGCTTTTGTGTATCAACAGAATGTCCTGCGAAATGCCATATCTGAGGATGCCTTTGTCTTGACATCAACCTTGACATAGATCAATGAAGGTTTTGAAGTACTCAAGGGAGATAACACCTCAGCAGAACACTGATCAGAATAGAAGGTGAAGAACAAGTCCTAAAGGATAGAATGATGCCCAGCTGTATCTGGAAGATGAGTAGGCTTATCCACAATCTCTGCGCAGAATATATATGTCAAAAAAAGGAGAAGAAAAGAAAAAAAACTATTTCCTATCTTTCATGATGTCACTACTGCGTATCCATACAAATCAACATATTAGCTTTTTAGTTTTTCAATAGAAAGACAAATTACTTTTATTTCCTGTCCATTCACATTTTTTCTTATTTTCCTTCAACGATAAAATTGCTTCTTCTTTTTTGAAAAAAAAATCAGTTACACATACACACACAGCATTTATGCTGATGATAACTATAAACTTTTATCTTAATACTAAGTCAGTTTGATAAATTAACACTGACTGCTGATCTCTATGATAAAATTCACTCAGTTGTTACCTGGGGCAAGAAATGGCTTGTAAATTTTAACAACTCCACAATTAACTGCTCTCTTAATCATCATAGAAGACCATTTTTGCTTTCCATCAGCATGGCTGATGCTATCCTCCAAGAGAGAAACTGATTATCTATTCTTGACCTCATGTTTTCCACTAAAAATAAGTGGAATGATTATATTGGATCAATTGTTAAGTGACTGCAAATCACATTATTATTTCATAGTTTGTGGGGTTATCGGCCGTGTCTGTAGTTCTAGTAGTTACAGATTTTAGGGTGGACTACATTTCTTGTAGGTCAGATTGAAATTCATTAATGACTGATTTTGTCTGATGTCCTGTGGTGTCGGTAGAGTCTATTTTGAGATTCAGGATTGCTGTCTGGTGTTGCTTGATGCGGTCAAGAATTTCTCTGTGGGTGAGGCCAGTGTAGTCCATTTCATTAGTCCTCCTTGCTGCATAATGACGCAGGTTTTTATGCTCATGGTGTGTGTCAGCATGAAAAAAGAAAAAGTACTGCTAGTGAAGTGTAAGGAAAAGAGGAAAAGAATTGTTAATATAAAATTCTTTGTATTGCTGATACAGAGGATGTGAGTGGAATGTCTCTTTGTGGTCAAGGGAAGCAACTTGAAGGAAGTATTCAATGTATTTGTTGGGTCGATTAACTGAGGTCAGGGGTGATGATACTGGGAGGTTGCTTTGCTTTACATTGACAAGTGACCTATTCACTCTGAATATGTCTCAGTTATTTAT
Organism: Acanthosepion lycidas; assembly: GCA_963932145.1. Lineage (NCBI taxonomy): Eukaryota > Metazoa > Mollusca > Cephalopoda > Sepiida > Sepiidae > Acanthosepion > Acanthosepion lycidas. The sequence continues at coordinate 99,191,122 of OZ010576.1, read as the reverse complement.
GAGCAGCTTTCATAAAAGCTAATTGTGGTGACTTCTGGACTCATCTTTTGTTCATATTTTTTCTTTGGCAGCAGCTTTTGTAATTGGCTTTTTTTATATTGTATTTTATATTTTTTTAACAGGATTTGTTTTGTGGGCAGATGTAATAATTGAAGCCTCTGCACAAAGGATGACTTTTTTATTTTTGGTTTGTTTTCATAGCATTCACATCCAGCCAACATGTAGAGTGAATCAGAAAAAGGCAAAGTATAACAACTAGATATAAGCATAACTTCTATTCAAATAGTTTCTTTACTTGCACTTCTTGCCTGTGAAACTCTCTTCTGGATTCTTCTTCCCACTCACATATGATCTTCAAATTTTTAAGATCAACATCAATTGTCATCATCTACCTTTCGAAATCCTCCTTTTTTTACCTTCACTTCAATAATGACTTTTTCATTTTCTTCCACTCTCAGTAACACTTTGTGGCATAGTCACTCTATCACCTTGTATGGGGTGAAAATATTAAACAAAAATACAGACAGGCACACACACACACAAATATATATCCAATATATTTACAGATTCTTGATAAAACCTAATTATCTAGTATCTCAACTCATTTTCCCATTGCCATAACAAAGCTTCCCTGTGCCTTTTCTATAAATACTTTCATGTTAATTGTTCTGACGTACTTTCCTCGATGGTACATAGACTGTAAAAATTTAAGTGCAGTACTAAATTGGAAGCAAGGTCTCATTATTTTACAGTTGAAATGAGTTGATCTTCAAAAATTTAAATATAATGCCAATCGTTAATATCTTCTTAATTCTTCTTCGTTTATTGTCTTTTCTCCTTAATAGTAGTTTTTCTCATATTCTCAGTAACCCATTGCATTCTACTGGTTTTATTTCCTTGAATGGGGTTAAATATATATATATATATGTGTATATATATATATATAAAATATATATATATTAGGTTGGTGCAAAAATAATGACGTAATAATGTAATTTTTTGACGTTATAAAATGTCAAAAAACGACATTATTACGTCATTATTTTTGCACCAACCTGAAATATATATATATATATATATATATATATATATATATATATATATACACACATATACACACAGATATATATATATATATATATATATATATATATATATACACATATATATAAAATATATATATATGAAGTGAAGGAAAAGTACCAAAAATGAACCCTAACAATACAAAGCCTGCAAAGAAAGAAGTAAAAATATAAAGAAAAAAACAATCACTTAATCAAAAATCAATAGTGCTCAATTGGAAATCAAACTAAGAGAGAGAACCATAACAATGACAACCAGGTATCCATCTCAGGACATTTGATCAAAAACTAGAATTCTGAGATTCACGTTAACTGCTATCTTCAGAAAATTTAGTTCAGAGGAGTACTGCTTAAATAACCATATGGGGAAATGAAAACACCTGTGAATATATGTATTTCAAAGATGTGAAAACTTTATCATCAAGGACAACTTTTAAAAATTTTCTTGTATAACTTCAGCATAAAATATTTTTTATTTTACAAAATCTTGTTCATTCTTTATTTTTCACTTTTCAATAAATTTGTGAGAACTTAAACAAGGCCACATAAAAACAAAAACCACAAGCTCATTTTCGTTCTTTATTTAAAAAATAAATAGCATATATCAGAATTAAATAATTAGTTCCTGATGAGATATAATTTGAAAAACATCGGGAAAGAAATCTAAAAAAACAAAATTAATGAAGTAAATATATTGTCTCCATAATTATCTTCTCGCCATAATTCAAATTTCTCTCTAAAACAAATATCAATAACTAACTCTCAATTTGTTCTTTGCTTTTCCATCAGAGAATTCTGTTACATCTTTAAGATCCTGGAATATGATTTTTTTTAAACACAGCCCTAAAAGTATCACCAAGAATTTTATGAAACCAATTCTATTAATCTTTTCTTTGATGATCAAACGCGTGTCAATTACCTTCATACATTTTAATCTACTTGTAATTCTCTTCAATCTTGTCACTGTAATTATCATTTATTTAGTAGATAAACAGTCTTTTGGTAATCAGTATGCTATGGTAATAAAACCTAAGAAATGGCATTTTATCTTTAACTTCATTAGACAATCCCATTTCTACAAGAATCTTATGAGTTAGTTCACATAATGGTACAAATTTGGATTTTCTAACTTTAACATTGCAATAAATTGTGTTCTTTATATTGATTATATATGTGAGATAATAACATATATTTCTGTATATTAAGAACAATGCTGGGGAAAATGAATGACAAAATGGAAAAAGTTTTCTTGTGAAATGTTTCATCCTTTAGGCCTGAATTGGACTAAATTTTTATGTTGGCATGATTACACATGCACACAAAGGAGGAATGCTTGGAATTTTAAAATTAATATTTAAAAATTTTCTTTTTTAATCCAACTGATTTCATTTAGATTCTTTTCCCATCCTTTTTGGTTAGCATGATATCCGACACTGTGATAAGAGAAGTTCTGTCAGGAATGGTGAAATGTTGTAAGAGCCAGAATGAAAATTTATTGTAGATGACCTTGTTATTCTAGACATTTTCATCACAGTGAATGTCTATATTGCTGAGATGAGGTATTGTAACTATTCAAACTATTTTCATTGTTTAGACTGTTGTCCTCATCTTTATTGTTATATTTATAACATTTTGGCTGTTGTACTCTGCAGCATTCCTCAGGTGATATACATTAGAACTTTGAAACAAACCCTTTATTTAGTCCACATGGTGTATGGGGATAATTCTAATTCTGTGTGTCATGCCTTTTTTGAATATCTCGGTTTAAGTTAATTCTCTTTAGTACTTCAAGGCTGGTGGGTTTTAAACTTTAAGTAACTCCCCTCTAAAAAAACTGGACACTATGCTCTAACAGGTTAAAGAATTTCAGCATTTTAGCTTGGAAGAAATTCATTTAATCAAAGAAGGTATGAAGCTAATTTATTAAATCCAGAAGGTGACCCTAAAGTTTTGGCCTATACTGTCTGTGTGTATGTGTGTATATATATATATCTCAAGAATTAGCTAATTTCTCTCTTCAGATATATAAAAATTTTCACTTGTACAAGAATAATGACATCTGTCGCACATTAAACTGTTCCAATTTCTTAGATAATGTCATCATAATTGATTTTTGTTTAATTATTTCATCTTATTTTTGTTACTTTTCCAAATAATATTCAGGTTTTTACATTCAACTACCATTGGGTAAGCAGCAAAGTCAGAGATAACGAATTATCTTCTAGTAAAATCTGAACTGTCATTCTTTATTATTGGGAGCCTTTCTAATAATTTGCTTCCTCATATTAGATCTGTTAGATAACTGAACCAAATTTGGATCACTCATTTTCTGTAATATATATAGTTTGCAATGAGTCTTACTCACCAAATATCTGTGTTCTTCGATCATGAATATATAGCCAAGGTCTTGAGAACCAAGAGAACATAAAGAAAAAGCTTTTATTTCTTCAATCTTATTTCATACATAGGATTGAATATCAAATGTCTTTTACTCATGTACCTTTCATGAAATAGAGAGCCTAACATTCAAAGGACTTTAGGTACTTTGAAGGCTGGCACAAAATATTGCTTTTTACATTCAAAATAAATGAATTTTGAGCAAACACTGTTTTGGAAGGTTTACTCCTTTTTATAAATACAAATTGTGTCCTTCTTGGACACAATTTGTATTCATTATTGTATACAACAGAGTGGTCGGCTTAAAAATTATTCCATTTCGGTTAACTCGGTTCGGCAATGTTGTTCAAGAACCAAGGCATTTTCATCTCAAATTTTCTTTGTGAAAACTGATTTTTTTGACATGTGAGACATTTGAGAACCAAGGCTGTTCTGTAGATCTTTGGTAGTTAGTGGATTAAACCAGCCTGTCCTGCTTTATTGTAGAAAGGTAGGGAGGACTGACATCCAACACCTCTTTATAATATTGGGATTAATTTGAAGTCGGTAAGGTGTTAGGGAGTGTGGTGAGTGCCTGTAGGATTGTACTTTGTTTTGGTACAGGGCCTTTGATCTTTTGTTTTGCTTATCCAAGTATCTTTTTTCAGAAAGAAAGATAACTGATTGACCTGTCTTTAAGAATGCTAGTGCTTGTGGGATTGTCCTTTTATTTAGTACTGGTATGTTTTATATTTTGTTTCACTTATCCAAGTATTAAGTCTTCAGTGGTCAAGTTAGGGAATGGCTGGCCACGTCTAATCTTGGAGACAACAGGTAGATTATTAGAGTGACAGAGTGGACACCAAGGCAGTGAGAAATAATGAGAGCTTGGCTAAAGGCAAAATGGTGAAACAATTTGACCAGATACCTTGGCCCTACATGACCCAATATGGCTAGAGATAGGAAGTGGTGCTGGTCAACTAGGGAAAGAAAATTAGCTGAATGATCTGTCTTTAAGAATGCTGGTGTTAATGTTAACAAGGTGATAAGTAGATGATATTTTTCAGGGGATTTAAGATATATTTTTATTTTATTTATTAAACTTTGGATACTACTACTACTGCAGGATCACATATCATCTGAAGATGATTCAAGCTTGAACTAAATAAAGCTGTGGGAATAGCAAAGTTCAATTACCTGAACACATTGAAAAATATCAAAACAAAAAGTCTTAGACTTAATTATTATTTCTAAGGACAAAGATAAGAATATGTTTTGGAAGTAATTTAAAACATGAACTTCAACCGTTAATTCTCTTTTTAGATAATTTTGCTTTAAGTAAGCAGACAGCTTACAGGTCAGAGATGAGATTGGCCAATTTGATTATTTCTGTGAGATTTTTGCAAGAAAATTATATGTTCTCTAATTTCATTAATTCAAAAGAAAAATAAGTTTCCTAAGATCTGAAAACCTATCTATATCTTTCTTTATGTTTTACATTTTTTTTTTTTAGTGTTCTATTATCTCAGATCAAATGATATCATCTCAAGTTTAAGCAGCACTTATAATTATAGCTTAGTGGAGAAATATTTATCTTGAAGCCACAGGAGCACATGTTCAAATTGAGAAGCTGGAGATATAGCAAATAATTAATAAAATCCATTAAATTTAACAGAAATGTTGAAACAAAAACATGACATACAAAGAAGCATAATCTCATATAAGCAGCAAAATAAAATAACATTTTCTTAAAATCCAGATTTAAGGCTTAACTTGCCTGGTTTCATATTTCCTGACTGATACATAGTTTAATGTGTAAAACTTTCCTGGACATTATTAATGTTTCAATGTATTTTTGTTGGTTAAACTTCTGTTGACTTTTCTTGAAACTCTCAGACCATCAAATAAGATATCTAGTAAAATTTGAACTGACCTAAATTTTCCTCAAGACATCAGTTATAATCCAACAGCAACTTTGCAAATGATTTTGAAAACAGTTCTGTAAAATTAGTTCATTGAAATCAAGAGAGTTTTTAGTATGTTATATTTTTATCAATATTTAGAAACCTTTTGGAATAGGGTAAAATTTAAGTGGACAGAGACAGCATTGGTGAATATAAATGATATTGGTAGATGACACCAGTACCATCAAGCCCAACTTTATTTTAATCCTATTTCTTATGTTCTTAATGATAAATATATTTGTTTTGTCTTCCAATGGCTTTGTTTGCTTTTTTCAGTTTGATACCAACCACTATCTTGGGGCCTACAGATTCAACCTATCCTAGGTATGTAAACTCTTGCACTGTGTTCAGCTGAGTCAATCCCATAGATATAGTAGGTGGGTGTTACTCTTGCCATGAAGTACATTGCTGGAGAATTACAGTTTGCTTCAAACAGACATTTTTTTGTTCTTGGACTGGTCCTGAGTAAACAAATAGTGTCATCATCTGCAAACCTAAGTCCCTGTATAAACTTTACTGTCATCTTTTTGTGAGTATAGAATTTCAGATTGAACAGATTGCCACTTGAATATACATAGAGCTACGTGTTTTTTTGTCATCCAACTCATCTCAAGTATGTTTCTAAATAATGCTGAATAACTGAATGGAGTGAGGATACATTTCTGTTTCATACTGTTTATGAATAGGAAATAGCTTTGGGGTTGCGGTTATTCTAACTCATTCAAACTCTGTCTCACACATCTTGATAGTCATACCAAGACATTTTGGTGGCACCCTGTAATAAATGCAAATGTAAGAGGGTTATCATTTGCATATAGATGATAGAAACTCTAATATAAACCTGGGTAGTTCTGAGGGAGATAAAATTCATCAGTAGTGAATGTGAGAAATGTGAGAATACAACTATTACACATCACGGCAATAGCATCACCAATAGGGTAACTGTTAGCCCTAGAAGACTCTGACTTTGCGATAGGTGGTGATGTGCTTTGATGTAAGCACAAGAACCAAGAAATTGAGAGACAATGAAGCAAAAGGGGAAAAAAAAAGTTGAGGCAGTAAGAAAAATCTCAATAATGGTCCATCCCATGATATTAAATGACCTGACTTTTCAGGAAATAAGTCAAATTAGATTAAGATGCAACCAAAAATGAGGTTGGTCATGGCAGAATATACTAAATTTATATTCATGAAACAAGAAACTGGTGAACTAGTCATTAACTATCTATGCTGATTAAGAGGGATAGCGTAATGGTTAACAAGCTTGTCTCACTAGAACGTTTACGACTGAGTAGTGACTTCGATCCTCACAGGGTGCCCCATACTTTCATACTTTGAGAATACATGGTGGAGTAATGGATAGCAGGTCAGATTGAGGAATCGGAGAGCAGAGTTCGAATTCCAGTCGAATCCATTACATTCATTTATGTGCTGATAGTACCCTTGGGAAAGGTATGATTCCTCTTCTTCTCCACCCAGCTATGGGTAAATAGTAGGATAGACTGGGTTCTGCAGCCTTGGATGGCAACTGGTCTACTGCAGAAAGAAATGGTAACCTACTGCAGGAAAAGTCTGCCTCGTCAGTCATGTAGCAAAAGATACATGATTACCTAAATATATATCATGCATTGGACATGAAGTGAGTGATTCAATCCTCACTGGGAGCCCCATACTTTCAGCCTTGTGCCATATATCCACTATGCTTGTAAAATCACTGGGCCCATCAATGTGGTGTAATTGTTAGCAAGCTTGTCTCACTTGATCATTATACGACCGAGTAGTGAGTTTAGTCATCACTGGGTGTGCCATACTTTCGGTCTTGTGCCACATTTAAGCTATGCTTGGTAAGGCACCTGATTAAGTACTAGGATTTTGACAAACTCGGAAATGAGGAACAAACTATAGAAGCGCTATGGCAACTTTAATTGGGAAACATGTCTTTGAACACTTCCATGGAATTCATACAACAACTGGAAATGATTGAGTAATTCAACAAGTCAGAAAGTTGATAGGAAGTTTACAAATTGCCAATACATAATTATTAAAGGGAACGAAATGAAAAATAACAGTGAATATGTATACGAGAGAAAAAAAGAGAACTGTGCAGGATTTGGAAAAGAGATGTCAAAAATACATGAAAAAGATGTGCTTCAAAGTTGTATGTGAAGTCTTTAGAAAGATTTTCATTGAAAAAAAAAGACTTAAAAAATATTGCAAGTTAAAATAAACATCAATTTAGATATGCAGATGGGTATATGCAGCAAAGGAAAGCTCATTACCATAAATTTTGGGTAACAAACTCTTGTATGTTTCAAGTTCCTTTAAGACATGGGTGATCATGGCTCTTCAAAATTTCCTGTCATTTAGCTGAATTTCTTTAACCACTCTCTCTTTTACATCATCCATTCACACAGAAGCTTATCAGTTATGTGGCCCATTGTCATCAGCCATCTTTCTTACCATTTGTTGCATCTCATGTTTTCAAGATAAGAGAGGGGAAAAAATTAAGGCCGACAACCTTATAGGTAAGTAATGGAATAGGAGGTTTACTTCATGAAATTACTCTTAGCAACTGACCTAGAGCTAACTCTACTCAAATCCACTTAACTCTGCTTATTTACATAAATGGACAATTTCATTCATTCATATCCTATATGGCAACTTTGCTATGTCATGTGGGTGTTAAGTGTTTTAAACTCTCCTCCCTTATTATGTCTATGAAATTTCATCTATCTCTTTCTGATGTTGAAGAAGCATTACATTTGTTAGTAAGGATAACAGTCTTTATGAGGATAGATTAAAAAACAGCTTATTACAAAGGACCCATAGATGACCACTTCAAAAAGTGACGAAAACACACCAATAGGCTTAGTGAAGTGGATAAGAATGCCACACAGAATAAAAATAGTGCTATTTTTCGAATAATCATAGAACAAGTCCCTGGAGTTGATACAAAAAAAAAAACATTGTCTATGTTGTGGATTCCGAGATGAAATTCGGTCGCCAATGAATGACAAACGCAAGAATTAAATATAAGAAATTAAATGTATTTACACAATAATACGAAGGGTAATACTGTCATATGTCTTCTATGTGAAAACTTCTCTCCTTGTACTGTGTATATTAGATTTCCTAATCTGTTGATTATTGTGCCCGGCTCCCAGTAAGCTATATTGTTTCTAAAATAAACCCGTTCTCCAGGTTTAAATGATCTCTTTGGTATAATCGGTGTATACTGATTTTTGTTCTTGTTTGGCAATAATTTGTCAAACACAGACCTTATTCTCTGAGCAAACATCAATTCCGCTGGTGAAAGACCCGATGGCGTGTTCACGTTACGTGTTATTCTGTACACTTGGAGGAACTGTTGTATCGCTTTTATCGTCGGTACATCCTCGGCTTTTTTTAACGCTCTTTTTAGTGTATCAACGAATCTTTCATCTTGTCCGTTCGAACTCAGGTGGTACGGAGCTATCTTGATATGTTTTACTTTTGATATGTCTCACAAAATTCTTTGTAGTCAGTGGAGGTAAACTGTGTGCCGTTATCGCTTACCAAACAATCCGCGACGCCAAATCTCGCGAACAGTTCGTGTAAACAGTTTATGGTGTTTTCTGTCGTCGGGTGTTTAAATCTGGCAAACTCTGGCCATTTACTGAAACTATCTACTGTTATTAAATAATAGTAACCTTCAATGAGTCCTGCGTAATGCACGTGTATTCTGGACCACGGTCTGTCGACTTTAGGCCATGGCCTTTGTATAGAGGGTGGTGCTTTCGCCGCAGCAGCACAACCTTTGCAACTTTCCACCATTTGCGTAATATCATCGTCCATGTTCGGCCAGTAGACAAAACTTCACATAAGTGATTTCATCGGGGTTTTTTCCGGGATGTCCTAAGTGAAAATCTTTTAAGATCCTTCTTCGTAGTGACTTCGGTATTACTACTCTCTCGTTATACAATATTATATTTTGTCACAGATTAAGAAACTATCTGCTAAATTCCTCACTTTCTCTTCTATTTTTTTTTTTTTTTTTTGTATCCTGAATAAACTCGTCTCTTTCTGCTAATCGTCTTATCTCTAGCAGCGTTACAGGTAGTTCCTTTATTGTATTGCGTAGTACCTTACTGATTTTATCTTCAGCTTGCATTGCTGCAATTACCGAATCTACTAAGAGTTCGCTTTTCGCAAGTATTAATCGCGATAGTCCGTCAGCGTGTCCTATTTTCTTTGATGGTGAGAATTCCAGTTTAAAATTGTAGTTTAGTAACAGTTCCCCATCTTAAAAGTCTGTTCGCTGTATAGACTTGTAGACCTTTTTTTGAACCGAAAATCGTAAGTGGTTTGTGGTCCGTTTGGAGCGTGAACTCTCTCCCATAAATATAGCTGTGAAAACGAGTTACTGCAAAAATTATGCCTAATGACTCCTTATCGATCAGTGAATAGTTTCTCTCCGCCGGTAATAATGATCTAGATGCGTGTGCATCGGGTTTGTTTGTACCGTTCCGCATCTTGTGTAAAATACACGCACCTGCCCCATGTGAGCTCGCGTCACTTGCAATAATGATTTCGAGTTCGGGATCGAAATGTGTCAATGCTAACTCCGAAGTTAATTTTTGTATTATTCCCTTAAATGCTTTTTTACAGTCCTCTGTTCAATTTCAATTATTTACCTTTTTTAGTAACTCATTTAGTGTAGCCCTCAGTTTATGCATATTATGAATAAATTCCCCATAGTAGTTACCTGGGCCCAGGAAACTTTGTAGTTCTGCAACATTTTTTGGTTCTGGCATATTTTTAATTGCCGATGCCCTCTCTGGGTCCGGTTTCCTGCTATTTTCATTTTATTATCTGACCTAAATATTTAATTTCATTTAGGAAAAAAAAATCACACTTTTCTCCTTTTACTTTGAACCCAAAGTCTTGAAGTCTTCTGAAAACTTCCTTTATGTGTGATATGTGCTCTTCAACATTGTCGCTCTTAATTAGAATATCATCCAGATAAGCGGTCGCGAAATTCTGGCCCGTGAACATTATGTCCATCGTTTGCTGAAAAATTGCAGGTGCAACTTTTACTCCGAATGGTAGTCTGTTGAATTTGTACAACCCTTTGTGCGTATTAATGCAAAGGATTTTCGTACTCTCTTCTTGTACTGGGATTTGTAGATAAGCCTCACTTAGATCTATTTTTGAAAATATCTTACCGCCGTTGAGCTTTGTAAATATTTCTTCTGGGCTCGGTAGTGGGTAATGGTGGTCTTTTATCGCCTTGTTGAGTCCCGTCGAAAAATCTACGCATACGCGGACTTCTCCTGACTTCTTTTTTTACATAAACCACCGGCGCTGCTCACTCGCTAAACTCTGTTTTTGATAGAATCCCAGTTTGTTGAAGTCTCTCCAATTCTTTGTCTATTTTTTCTATAGTAGCGAACGGTACATTTCGCTTCTTTTTAAAAATTGGTTGGACGTTTTCTTTTAATTCTATTTTGGCCTTAAATTTGTTGCATCGTCCCAACCCGCTCGAAAATACCTCAGGAAATTGATTATATAATTCTTCCTTCAATTTTATAGTATCTGATGGTTCAACCTCTAACTTTTTTGCAAAAAGAGTTGATAGGTTGGTCCCAAACGTTGAACTTCTGCATCCAGTCGATACCAACTAGATTTTCAGTATCTTTCATGACGTATATCTTAAGTTTTTTTTTGTTTTGCCGTGAAATTTAACATTCACGATTATTTCTCCCTCAAATTTTATTCGTTAGCCTGTAACCGACTTGGCAATTTTTTGTGTGTAACATGGTAGAATATTGAGTTTTCTCCATGTCTATAAGTTGATTAAAGTGAGGTCGGAACGTAATTTAACCTTTTTATTTAAAATTTCCAGTTCCACATATAACCTTCCGTTGGTGTTTTCTTCGTTATTCATCCTTGTAGCTCTTTTTCTATTAGTATTTTTTCTATTTCTACACTGGGATGCCTTGTGGCCCTTTTTTCCACATTCAAGACAGTTTTTATATCTGAAGCGGCAATCCTTGTTCCAATGTAGTCCTCCACATCGATAACATGCTGATGGGGGTACTTATATTTGTTCCGATATTCGTCATAATTTGTCCTGTATGTTGTACTTTTCATCTCATAAAATTTTGTTTTTCTTTCCGGGGAGGGTGAGAATCATTTTTTCATTGTCGTAAAATTTTAGTTTTCTTTCCGGGGAGGGTGAAGAATGTAGACTTTTGTTTAACTTACGTATATGAGAAACAGCTGAATCCTCAATGTCCTTTGCGTCTTTCTTTATACTTAAACATCTCTGGCAATCTTCCGATAATTGCTGTAATGTTAGACCCGGTTCATTTTGTAATTTTGCAAGCATTCTTCTGCGCATTTCGCTATCTTTTGTAGAAACTAACCCTTGAACAATGATGAGACATTTGAAATTGTCCGGGGTTAATTCCGCTAGTTTGAAGTCGTCACAATGTTTATTTACGATTGCGGCAAACGTGGAATAATCCTCATTATCGCCTTTTACCAGGTTAAGGCATTTCCACCTCCTGTGGAAGAGTGATGTTTTTGGGCTGAAAAGTTCTTTAAGACATGTCACTGCTTCGTCAAATATTAATTCGTTCGTCTTTTTTGGCAAGATATAATCCACGAACTTTGTATATTCTTCAGTTCCTAATTTTCTAAGCAATAGACGTAGCTTTTAGGCTTCTGTCCAATTTTGACAGTCTATGTTAAAGATATCTTCATGTCTTCTGAAGTAATCTCCCAAATTTTTGTCCTCATCTAGAGAATATTTGAAATCTCTATGGTATTCCACACTGCTTCTTGTGAAAATGTTGCTTCTTTTTCAATATCTAATTGCTTGTTGCCCGCTACTTTCAATATTAGTTCCTGGAGCTCTATTTCTCTTTCTTGATTTTCCTTTTGCGTTTGTAATAATTGCTTTTGCCATTTTTCTTCCATTCGTTCTTGTAGTTGTAATTGTTGATCATTTTGGTATCTTATCAGTTCTACCAAAATATTTTAAAAATCTTCCATGATAACTCAACTTATGTATTTTTTACTCCTCGTGACTCTTTGTTGCTAATTTGTTGTGGACGGGGGACGGATTTTTCTATTTCTTCTTGTGTGAGTTCGAATCGCTCAGCGCGAATTTGTTATTTTTTCCCCCCGTGTGTGTGCCAATTTGCTCGTTAGACGACGAGGGAAGATTTTTCTTTTGTTGATCTTTTCTTTTCCGCATGAGTATCTTTTCTTTTCCGCGTGGGTTCGAATCTTCGTCGCCAATTTGTTGTTGAACGACGAGGAAGATTTTTCTTTTGTTGATCTTTTCTTTTCCGCGTGTTATAGACAAGCGTATGGTTGCAAGAAAGAAATACAACAGCAGAAATAGATTTACGTGGTTTATTTCAACAGGAACGTGATGGTTTGGGACAGCTACATTGTGGTATAGTTCATAAGCCGGCTTCGGATCTAGGTCGATCTCTCATAGTAGTTCACACATGTTGACAGTGGTTGATGCTCTCCTGCTGACAGCTGCTGACCGTGACAGGTCTCGTCCTTAGCCACCTGTTGAACTTCCGTGTGACCCGTTTTATAGCGTTTTTTTTATGGCTTAACAGGTTCGAAAACGAACCGAGTATAATTAGGAGGGAAGCATTTTTATTGGACGAAAAATAGAACACTTTAAATATTATTTTATTTTTCGACTGGAACTCGAGTGTCGGGAACATTTGTAAACGAAGATAATGGTCATTTTGTGATGGGGCTTTGTCACGTTCACATCCGGCTCTCGCTCTTGAGTATTTGCCTGTAAATCAGCTATGTCTTATTTTATTTTATAACAAGGCTCCCCCAGATCTCGGTCTGATTTACAGTGAGCGTTATTCGTGTATATTTGGGTGATTAATTCATGATAAAGTCTCTGAAGCGCGTGAGAAGTTGTCCTCGTGTTCTTCTTATTGGCATTTGTTTTGGTACGGAATTATTTGCTGAATTATGTGTCCCCGAGGGATGTGGAGGAGAATGATCCTGGTGACTGTTACATGGTGGAGGCAGAGGGATTGTATTAGAAAGATGTGTTGGGCGTGGAGCCAGTCGTCGGATATGTGCACGGTGAATCCAGATTTTATCATCATCATCGTTTTGCACCTGACACATCATATTGTTCGTTTTTATAATGGTGTAATTTCCTATCCAGGGCAGATGAGAGGATTGGGCAACAGTTGAGTGTGGCCGATGAAGTAAAACCTTGTCGCCTACTTGTATTGGGTCCTTCTATGTGAGGCGATTTAAGTTAGTCTCAAGTTTGTGGTCAGCTTCGTCGTTGGCCAGGGTGACGTGGTGGTGAACCTGCTTTAACAGGGCATTAATTTGCATTCCATATGCTCCAGGATCGTCGCTTGTAATTTCTTTTCTGTGTAGTGTAGGTAGGCCGATGTTGGGGTGACGGCCGGTAATGGCATAGCGCGGGGAGACACCGGTGGCGCTGTTGCTCCTGACATTCATGGACGAGACGACAGATTCTAGAACGTCTGTCCATTCACAGTTCCTGTCTTCGCATAACATATAAAGTGCGTTCTTCATCGTGCGATGTTGTCTCTCGATATTTCCTGAGATTTGCGGACGCCAAGGACAGTGAAGTTCTTGCGTGATTGACATCTGGTTACAGAATTGTCGATAGACTTATCCAGTGAAGTGTGTGCCTCGATCAGAGGATACTATGCGTGGAATCTCTCTGTGTCGACGGAAGAAATGGTACAATCCGTGAGCGGCGTCGATAGCACGGTCTCTCACGCATGGTATGGCTGTAAAGTGTCGGCTGAAGCTATCCAAGATGGTTAGGATGTAGCGTTTTCCCTTTGAGTTGAGCATTGTGACTAAGTCTATAAAGACGAGATCGAATGGTATCTTTCCTTGTTTGCAGTGGCCAATGGGCCAGTGGTTACGTCTACCGTAGTTGCCCTTGCACTTAGCACACGTGTCGTAAGAATCGACATAGGCCTTGATGTCGCGGTTTTTGAATTCCCACCAGTAGCTGGAAAGGAGTTCTCGCATATGGGTAACACCTGAGTGGTGGTTGCCCTCGTGTGCCTGGTAGAGGTATCTGGGTCGTAGTTTGTATGGTACAACCAATCTCGGAGAGTGTTTACTGTCTCTTATCAAAACGGAGGTGCCTGGTTCTAGAAAAAATTGGTGCAAATGTTTTTTGAAAAGCGTAGCTCGGTGGTCGTCAGGATCGATATGAGGTTCGCTTGGAGTGGGTGACTGGAGGGCGCTGATGATCTTTGCCAGGGCGTCGTCCTTCTGTTGTTCATCTACGATGCCGAGGTGGTTGAAGATTCTCTCAGTGGGGGTGGTGGTGGTGGTGGTGGAGTGACAGGCGAAGAATGCGTTGGTGACGCGCTTGTGGGTGCGGGCGTTTTGTGGTGTGTGAGTTTTGGGAATGAGGTGTAAACCGTTAAACTCACCAAAGCACCAAGATGGGATGTATACGCAGAGGTCTGAACTGCTGACTTCGAATGTCCTGCCTGCCGTTGTAGGGTCGTTCGGGGCTTTCGTTTTCTTATGTCCGCAACCTCTGCTGAGCATGTCATCCCATACATTTGATTCGCCTTCAACATATTCCAAGACGAATTTATAACATGAAATTTCTTCTTGCCATCGTCGTATTTTGGCATTATTGAACTCTCGTTGGTCCAGATATGTCAGCGATCTGTGGTCGGTGAAGATGACGAAGGGGCGGTTGCGAAGGAAATAATCAAATTTCAATATTGCCCACTTTATTGCATATGCCTCTCGTTCCGTCGTAGACCAGTTCTGTTACGTGGAGTTGAATGTATGGGAAGCGACCGCTATGATATCTTTCTTCCCGTTGTCGGCTTCTTGCATTAAGATTGCTCCACATGCGACGTCACTGACATCGGTGGTGAGTGTGAAAAGTTTGGAGAAATCTGGAAACGAGATGACGGGTGGCGAAGAGAGACGGTCCTTGATTTTTTTGAAGGCTCTGTCGGCATTTTGCGTCCAGACAAACGGTTTATTAACCTTGGGACCCATAAGTTTTGAAAATATATCTGACCTGATTTGTTCATGAAGACGTGTCTCTAGGAATTGTCTGATCCACACTAAATGACCGATAAGGCTTTGTAATTCCTTTTTTGATGTTGGAGGTTTCATTTCCCTGATGACACGAACGTATTCTGGATCAGCCTTGAATCCTTTGCTGTTTACTACGCGTCCGAGGAATTTTGCCTCTGATGCGAGGAAGGAACATTTATCGGGATTCAGCTTCAGTCCGAATTTTCGGAGGGCAGTAAAAAATTGTTCGAGGGAGAGTATGTACTCCCTAAATGTCCTAGCGTGGACCAGGTTGTCGTCGATATAGGAGGAAATGTTGTCACGGGATGTGACCGTGGCTAGGGCTTCTGCTATGCAACTGGAGATTTGTCCGGCAGATGTAAGGCCGAAGGCCAGGCGCGTGTATTGATAGCATTGGTCCTTCCATGTAAATGCTGTTTTGTATCGGTCTCGCTTGTCGATCTCAATTTGCCAGTAGCCGCTGCGTAGATCGAGGGTAGTAAATTATCTATTGCCTTTGCCGATTTTGTTGAACAAGTGGTCGATCCTTGGCATTGGGTAAGGGTCAAGATCGACTAAGACCTTGTTGAGAGTTCTTTTAAAGTTAGCAACGACACGAATCGATCCGTTTTTCTTGCGTACGGCAAATACAGGGCTATTGAAGCCTTTGTGGTCGCTGCAGTTTTCAATGATACCTTCATCAGCCATGCGCTTAATTTCGGTATCTACGTCTGCTTCCAAAGCCTGGGCTATCGGGTGTTGTCTATGGCTGCGAGACTGGCCGTTGTTTGGTATGCAGATGGGTTGGAAGAATGTGCCCTTGCTGCTGCTTTCTGTGCCGATAATGTCAGCGTAGCGAATGAGTAAGTTTGCAGTAGCCTCTAGTTCGTCTCGGTTCGGGTGGTTTGGTAGCGATAGCCCCGTGTTATGCTTTAGCCAGGTTAGCTTTTGATCCAGTGTCTGGATGTTGCGCTGTAATTCCATAGTAGGCTGGTTTTGGATGATGTCAGCTTGGGCGCCATATGCTGGATCGTTGGTTAACAATGACGGTGATATGATTGCGGCTGTGTGTGTTGTGTATCCTGACGAAAGTGTGCGTCTGAATTCTATAGTCGCATTTTGGTTGTCGATTATATAGGAATCGAGCGTGTTGTGACATAGGATATTTTGGCCGATCAGGATCGGTGTGGTTTGGGTAGTTACCAGCACGTTAACCTTTTTGAATGTGGGTGAATCTCGACTGCCGATGGTGATGTCGCAAGTCAGTTCGCCGAGGGTGGTGGTGCTGTCGTTGATTCCTTTTACTACGACGTCGGAGCGGGTCATGAGTTTCTTGGCTTCTCTGGGTAACTGAGATATTGGTACGATGCAGGTGGAGCATCCCGAGTCTAGCATTGCGACGCCAGAGAAGGTGATGTCCCTGAAGTTGAAGGTGGACTTGACGAGCAGTGAATGGTGAGCGAGTCCTTGAAAGTTGAAGGTGTGATGGCTGACGTAGGGGCATCACATCTCGTCCTGCCCGAAGCGAAAATCCTGTTCCACATCACTTATGGCTTGTATATTATCATTCGTTGCGGCGATATGGGCCTGTGCCCGAGTGCGAGGTGGGTGGCAGTTGCGTCCATGGTGGCAGGGGCGACCTCTAAGGTAGTTCTTGCACACGCTGATTCGTGGTGTGTGCTGATGGTTTCTTCGTGTCGGATGGTGGCCATGTTCGGGAGGGTTGGTGAGGCCCGTCTGATGTAGGTTTGGTTGGCTGCTGGGTCGGAGTGGCGCGTTTCTTTGGTTTGACCGCTGTGGCTTCTGTGTGAAATACACAGTGTTGTGCGAAGTTGTGTCGTTGGATTTTACACCGCGATCAAGGTATATTTGAGCTTCGGGGGCTATGCCAATGGCTGAATAGTGGTTGTCCATTGTCTTGACGAGATGTGGGTAAAGATTTGAGTTCCAAATTTTCACCTTTTCGCTCATTAGCATAGCGCCGATGATGGAAATAAGTCCATCGACTGTTAAGTCTGTATTTTTGTCTTTTTGTATTTGTTTTTTTATGTGGACGACTGCCTCTCTAAGGGTGTTTTCGAGTCGACCCGCAAAGTCTGTTAATTTTTCGACGTCTCGCCGTTCCAGATCCCAGGCTTGACTGATGTGTTGGAAGTTAGTTATCTTGCTTCCGTGGACTCCTAATAAGTATTCCTTCAGTTGATCGAAGGTCGATATGTCCTTTTTTGAGTCAACCATCTGCTGAAAGATACTTTGGTCCAGTAACTCTTTAGCAGACTTGACGAATTCGCATTCCAGGCTGGGATAGGTACTGTGTTCTGGCGTGACGTGGATTGTGTATGCTTTGTTTAGGGCCGTGATGAATCGGTTCACGTCGTGTCCAGGGTGAAAAGTTCTCTGTAGCTTCAATATGTCGCGTATAGTTTGTTGGCGAATGATTAAGCTGTAATCGCCGTTTGTTTGAGCGGTGGGAGGTGTTGAAGTAGTTGATTTTAGGGAAGTCAGCATGTCGTTTATGTCGGCTTGAATTTCCTGTATCGTGGCTTCGGAAGGCTGTGTTGGTCCCGTTTTCAAGTTGAATAGTAGTGTTTTCTGTTCCTTGATGAGAGTAAATAGTTCGGCTCGGGTGAAGCTCGTGTAGTCGTCCATATTTCTTTTGCTGTACGCTTCTGACACCAGTGTTATAGACAAGCGTATGGTTGCAAGAAAGAAATACGACAACAGCAGAAATAGATTTACGTGGTTTATTTCAACAGGAACGTGATGGTTTGGGACAGCTACCTGTGGTATAGTTCATAAGCCGGCTTCGGATCTAGGTCGATCTCTCATAGTAGTTCACACATGTTGACGGTGTTTGATGCTCTCCTGCTGACAGCTGCTGACCGTGACGTGTCTCGTCCCTGGCCACCTGTTGACTGTCTGTTGAACTTCCGTGTGACCCCTTTTATAGCGTTTTTTTATGGCTTAACAGGTTCAAAAAACGAACCGAGTATAATTAGGAGGGAAGCATTTTTATTGGAAAAAAAAATAGAACACTTTAAATATTATTTTATTTTTCGACCGGAACTCGTGTGTCGGGAACATTTGTAAACGAAGATAATGGTCATTTTGTGACGGGGCTTTGTCCCGTTCACATCTGGCTCTCGCTCTTGATTTTTTTGCCTGTAAATCAGCCGAGATATGTCTTATTGTATTTTATAACAAGCATGAGTATCTTCTCTTTTCCGCGTGCGGTCGAATCTTCGTCGCCAATTTATTGTGGATTCCGAGATTAAATTCGGTCGCCAATGAATGACATACGCAAGAATTAAATATAAGAAATTAAATGTATTTACACAATAATACAATGGGTAATACTGTTAGTAAATCCAGGAACGCGCTTAGTAGCAATAATAATAATAATAATATATATATATATATATATATATATATATATACATATATATATATATATATATATATATATATATATATATATATATATATATATACATACACAGTCTCGAAGTAGGACTTCCTTAGAGTCTACGTGCTTGTAACTGTGTTTTCTACAAGCGGTTACCTCACACTATTACTCTACCTACAACTCAATCACAATCTCTGCTCACTCTCTCTATATTCTGACTGAATCTGGGTATTTAACGGCAACAGTCCAAGTAACACTCTGGTCGAGTCCACTTATATGAAAAAGGGGAGGACACTATAACAGTCTGCTATCAAGATGGTATTTGAATGAGGCTAAACCTGAAAACCAAAATCATGTTGAAAAGATTAATAAATGCAGAGAATGAAAATAAATGATCTTTAGTAATTTTTGTTATTAATCTCTTCAAGGATTTTACTAGCAATAGAGAGTAGCATAATACTAATAATAACAGTAGTTTGCAAAATCTGACTAAATTCCCTTATTTTTGTATAGTCAGTGCTTGTTATTTTGTCATGGAGTAGATTGCTGGAGAACTACAGTTTGCTACAAACTAACATTTTTTGTTATTAGACTGGTTCTGAGTAGACAAATAGGGCCATCATGTTGTGAAGGATAACTATTTTTCAAATCTATGGATCCTGTTCCTGGCAGCAGATAAGAAATTTGTGGAGAATTGAATGTAGAGACAGTTTATGTGCTTCCAGATTGCGAAAGTGATGCTTACAGATAAGGTTCAGTTTTATTTTTTCAACTGCTTTCACAATTTCTTGGAATATTGGCACAATCTTCATTTTGAGATATTCATAATTGCTTCTCTAGAGACATAATTTAAAAACATAGTGTGTGCACTGTTTTTTTACTTTTTTTGGTTTGGGGTCATTATTTGAAATTGAGAAAGTGTCAAGAGTTGATGAATAAAAACAGTAAGTGTTGAATTCACTGAGGAAAAACAGAAACAAGAAATTGAATAAAATGAGATTTCTATTCTATCAGAAGCATTTATTACAAAAAACGTAGAAATGGATGTGGCTTGTGAACTTGGAGTTAATTTCTTCCATCCATACAAGGAGTTCATGTACCCAAATAATTCTAGTTTGGTCTCATCCGATCATAAAACAGAGTTCCAATATACATACCCATGTTCAAGATGGCTACTAGCTTCTCCCTTTTAGGTTTTTATCCTTAAGTAAGGGAGTTGTCCTTGAATGACAAACTCAAAATCCTACTTGATGTAGACATCTGCTTAATAGCATGCAGAAGGTGGGACAGAGGGTGTGATGGCCCTGGGTATTCATATTGGGACAACATCCAATCAAAGAGTGAAATGAAAATTTAGTTTATATTTCATTTGAATAAAGTGTTTATTCCATGTTTCATCTATTTTTAAAATTTAAAATGTCTTCCTTTCTCACATTTCTCAGTATTAGGCCTTGTAGCTCACCCCCCTTTACTTGAATCTTATGGGCATTCAATCAAGGAGATAGGTACAAGCATCACTAAGCATCAGGACATCTCTGCATCTTATGACTATCTTTGTCAATATATTAAATCCTGCTGTTCGTACATTATTGACAATATCATTCAGTGTTAAGTGAGGATTCTTTGAGATTTTGACATTTCTGCTTGTCAGAAATTAACTGTTTTCTGCCAGTCCTTAACTTAATCTCCACACGATGAGTCACATTATACTTCCTGATAATGCTTTGAATTGTCAATCTATGAACATTTAAATGCTTGGAAAGTGTTGTATATCCATCATCTTGCTTGTATACATGAACAATCTTCATTTATAGCTTCTTATCAAATTCTAGAGTCTGTGCTATGGCTGCAGAACCAGTTAGTTATTGCAATATGTGGTATTCACATATTGTTTTATTTAGAAGCTACCAGACTGTTGTAGAATCAAGTCAATAATATTTCATTTTCAAAGTGTCTCTCTATTAATTATTGAATTAAGAAATAAAAACATTAAAATTGCTATACAGCAATATTATTTCATAATTTCCATGAGGAGAATGGTAAATAATTTGTGATTGCAGCAAATTTGAGAAAACCTATAACTATGAATATAATAGATCGAAACTTCTAAAAATTTAACAAATTATTCTAAACTAAATACGGAATGCACTATTGATGGCAGATTCATTGAGAACTTGCAAATATTCCTCATTTCCTTAGAAAATATTCAGTGAGGATGAATAAATCTGAAACCAAATGTATGTAAACTTGCAACTCTGATCTAAATACATTAATTAAAATACTGTTCCACTGGACATTATTATATCTAATTTAGTGAAAATTATTGCTCTAGTCTAATATTGAGCAATTCATTAGCAATTTCTAATTAAATTTGAGAGATGTTAAATGATAGAATTTTACTTATATATATGATAAAATAAAGAACAAATAGAAAACGTTTATCAATCTAATATGTTTCACTTTTTTTAAAGCTTCATCAGGGAATGAGATATGGAGAAAAAGAAGAAAGAAATTTTGATATTTTTACTTTTGTTTTGTTTGATTTTCATTGGTTAATTAGATTTCATGTGCATTTAACTTGTTGAACACATGTTAGTGTAAATCATAGTTTTCTGAATTCAAGGAGAGACGAAACATTCATTCAAATTAAAGGATTCCAATTCTAACTGAAAAACTGTAAATATTGCTTTATGTATTTAAGTGTATAATACTTTCAGTTTGGAAATACTATTGGCAGTTACACCACTCCACACACATATTAGGGAGAGGTATTTGTATTCGACTGATTGTGAATTGATGTATATTTTGGATAGTATTAGGTTGGTGCAAAAATAATGTCGTTTTTTGACGTATTTTTAACATAAAAAAACGAGATTATTTTTGCACCAACCTAATAGATGACTGTTTACAGTACCTGGTGTTCCCAAGAGATACCCACCCTCTAAATACTGAACAGGCTCAACACTGCTTAACTCAGGTGATTGAATGAAAACCATTGTTTTCCATGTGATTCAAGAGGAGAGGTAAAGAGCTAGGAAAATATATATCTTGTGATTTAAGAGAAAAGATTAAAAATTAAAAGGGAGAAAAATGATCTGTGTTAAGTATAAATAGATAGCATAAAATACTGAAGAGAAACAGAAAAAAAGCAATGAAAGACAAAATGGAAGAATGACAGAAAATAAAGAAGACAGAACAATTCAGTCAGTTAAGAGCCATATGTGATACACACTTGGGTGATCATGTCTCTTTTGATCCATGAATGGTTGCCACCAATTTCAATTCATGATTAACTAGGCAGAAGGTTTTCCTGCAGTTTGTTGCCATTTCTTCCTGTGATAGACTGGTTGCCAAGCAAGGCTAAAGAACCACTGTCTTGTTATTCAATCCATTTCTGGAGGGAGAAAAGATGAATTCATACATTTCCCAGTACGAATAAGTGAATTCAACAAACTCAATCAGAACTTGAACAGACCAATTATAAAGGCTCAAACAGAGAATATGTGACATAAGGGAATAAAAATAATTAATTATGTATAATTAATACATATTATAGCAAACTGACAAAGAAAAAGAAACAATTAAAGAGATATAGATTTGTCAAAAAAAAAAAAAAAGAACAGAGGAGCTAAAGTTAGATATAATGTTAAAAAATGAGCAAAAATGATCTCTGTGGGAATTAAATGAATAAAAGAGGATATATCATATGTGAGAAAAATTAGAAAACAAAATTAGAAAATGAAAAAGAAGAAAACCAAAAAGGAAACAAGAAATAATAGAAAAAGATTAATGTCATAAGTAGATAGACAGGAAGTTAAGAATATAAAGTGAGAACAACAATAGATTTTAAGTAGATTTAAGCAACGTAAATGGTCAATAGAAATGTCGAATTTTGGCCTCAGCCATGAAAAAGAAGAAAAAGAAAAAAAAAAAATCATCATCTAAATAAATAGAATCCTCCTAAGCAGCCAAAGAGAGAAGGAAACTTTTTGAGTAAAAGAGAAAACCAAAAAAGGCAAAAAAAAGTAAGAAAACTTGTCTGATTTGAATGAGAGCTGCAAAGACATTTCTGGAATAGGGACAAGCAGATTAGGTTAAATTAACTGCAATTTACTATCATGTTGAAATTGTTTTAGAGAAGAAAACATTGCAAAAGTAAGAAAAGATTCGTAAGCAAGATGTATATCAGAAAGTATTGCTGATAATGCTTCTAGAAGTGGGAAGAAGTTAAATTGAAAGTACAAGCAAATTTCTGCAGAAAGAGAAAAAAAATAAAAGCAAAGAGATGAAAATGGTTTTGATCTTTGCCAATTTTTGTTAATTGCAATTAGTGATTGAAGCCAAGAATGAAAATGGATTTTTCTAAAGGGAAGTCCTTATTTAATGAATGATAAGGAATGAGAATTAATAGGAAAACTTCTGGAGGCTTTGAAAAGTCTGCAGGCTAAAACCATTTTACTTCTAGAATATTCTACAGAAAATAGAATTTGCCAATAAAGAAAAAGTCATCTTAACGACAGCAATGTTGTTAGATAATTTAGGTTAAATTCTTATGCTTTCAAGTCTGACATCTATTGAAAATTTTGCCACATTTAGAATAACAACGTTTTTATTCCAAAAAGAACTGAATTTTAAGAGGTAAGTAAAAAAGTAATCAATTTTTATTACTCTCAAATTTATCGCAGTTATTTCAGGATTCAATTTTTTTTTAAATTTAACAAGAAAAACACTAAATCTAAATTGGGATGTCATATTACTCTGGCCAACTCTTTCAAGTTTAGAATTTAAAGGAGTCTGATTCCTTCTCTAAATATAATTTCTGTTTCTTCCCCAAATGTAATCTTTTTAAAAGTGATCTATAAGTAGAAGCTAGTCAGCAGTTCGTATAATTGCAATACTCTAAAAACAAATAATCTTAAGTTTTCCTGTCATGCAGAATAGCTCAGTTTCCTTTAATTCTTTTATTTCTTTTTTACAGCACATCCAAAGTCTAGAAAAAATATCTAAATTACAGACAGGAAATAAAAATAAATCCATCAAATATGAAACCTCTGTTGTTATTATAGCCTCCATAAAGTTTTTATTGATCTACTTCTCCATGAAAACAACCTCCAATGACCTAAAACGTCTTTCAGCT
Organism: Acanthosepion lycidas; assembly: GCA_963932145.1. Lineage (NCBI taxonomy): Eukaryota > Metazoa > Mollusca > Cephalopoda > Sepiida > Sepiidae > Acanthosepion > Acanthosepion lycidas. The sequence continues at coordinate 99,167,077 of OZ010576.1, read as the reverse complement.
TTAAATAATCGACAAAAGGTTGATAAGCCATAAAAAAAAACAAATCAACCAATCACAATGATTGTAAAATGCAACATAAATAAGTTTAATGTGAGGATTAAGATAAAAACTGAACAGTCACCCTCTACATTATGTCAGAGACGTGGCATGAGAACCAACTTTTAATGTAATGAGGAGGTACTGATCCAGAGTCAACATTTCTGGAGGCCATGCTTATTAACTATGTCTAGCTTGAAGACATGGTTGAATGTAGTAAAAAGGCAAGAGAACTTAATAGATACATGTCACTACTTTAAAGATAATTTTATGCTTAAATAGATGCCTAGAAAGAACAGTTGATGTGCCAAAAAACAAAATAGGACATAATATTAGCAACAAAAGTATATTTGAGTGCTTTATAATACAGTACTGAGCACACTTGTTTTAGAGGCCACTTAACTAATGTAGAAAATTCAAGCTTTAAAGGATATTTACAATCCTGTACCAGAATAATCATATCTTAGTAAACATTTGAGGACCTATTATAACATGATATTCCATTCACCTGAATACCCATTATTCCCCATATGTGAGAAAACAACATTATTTTTGCACTAACCTAATAATTTTTAGATCCAATTATGAAACCGAATTAATAGAGGAATATTGAAAAAAAAAAACTTTCACATTTCAAATTAAAAAACATGGATCTAGATTTAGAAAATCCATTTTGCACTGAAGAGCCAAAATTAAAAAAAGAACATAAATTTAGCATTCAACCCATTTAGATTTCGTTTTTTAAGGATTTTCAGTACCAAAAATGGTTTCAGAATCCACAAAATATATCAACTGAGGACTAGATCATGATTTTCTGATATAGGCAAAGAAAGTTCTGTCAACATTAATTATATTGAAGTGAAAGTTTGGGGAAAACAAAGTTGATATTAGATTTGATCCTCTGCAACTGTTGATTGGTGAGAGCAATTCTTTTCTTAGTAACCATGGTGATTTACAGATGTTAGAGAAAACATTCTGAAAGGAAATGGCATTTGAGAAAGATTAAAAAATGAGGTTAAACAGTCCACCACAAATCAAATGCAATTTGCTCACTCATAGCCTGTTCAAAATTGTCTTGATTTTTTAAATGAAGAATTTTTCAATAAAGGAAAAAACGATCTCCATCTTTGAAGTGAAAGGTGTTATATAAGATAATCTATCCATCAGCAAATGCTTTTTTATTATTATGATTTTTAAACCAGCAACATTTTATCAATATTTGATGAACTACAGTGAATTTAGTAGGAAGCCATCATTTTGGAACAATGTGAAAATCATATGTAATGGTTTGCAAACAAAACGCCCACAAGCAACTACTTTACAATGGGAGCATCAGAATATTTCAGAAATTGATTGATTTGTTTTTCCTGCTTATCAGTCATTTGTATATTATTTAATATCAGAATATATTTTTAGATTGCAAGAATTTCTTTTTAGAAAATAATGGTTTAGTTATATAAATCTTACTAATTAACCTATAGCTGGGGAGGAAAGGTGGAATCATACATTTCTCAAGGGTATTTGCATGTAAGTGAATATAATGAAACCAATGAGAATTGGAAATTGGCTCTCCAAATAACAATGTGAAGCCATTATCCATTAGACCAACTGTACATCCAAGCTTATAGCATCTGGTATTCCCAAGCAGTCACCCATCTATGTAATGACCAGGCTTGACATTACTTAACTTTGGGGATTATATGGGAACCAGTGTCTTAATGTAAAGTAGCCTTAAGCTACTTCAAAAATTATTTTTTTAAGCAATAAAAGAATTCTCTTCACTTTGTTATATACTCATTTGAAGAAAATTTATTTCTGATGTTATTTTTAAATGTAGAGAAATCACACTTATTACTGGCAGATATACTCTTAACAAACTAAGACACTAGTACTTGATCAGTTTGACATAGACTTTCAGATTTAAAAAAAAAATCAGTATCACCCCCAAGCAAGGCAGTACAGCCACTAACAAGAAAGAGTTTACAAGTTGAGGAAGAATTAGCAACAGAAACCTTAGTAATGAGGAAAAAGAAAAGAGAAATCAGGAGGACAGATGATAGCAGTTGACATTGCATTTAAATTTTTGCAGATTAAAGTTGGTTGGAAAGCATGGAGCTGGGAGAGAGTTCCACAAATGAGAATTGAGAGATAAGAAACTGTTAGCATAGAAGTTGTGGCTACATCTGGCCAGCTCAACTTTAAATTAATGAAATCTCACTGTCAGTCTAGTATTGTGCTTAAATTCATAAAGTCTAGGTACCATAGTGAAGAATTCATTAGAATAATACCATGAAAGTATTTATAAAAAAGGCACAGAGAGGTAATGTTATGATGGTGGGTAAGTGACTGAAGCTGAGCTGCCAGATCAGGACCACTGATATTACTGATTCTTCTTTGGATCTTATCAAGGAGCTCCAGAAAAACAGCAGGGACACTGGACCATATACGGCAGCAATATCCTAAGCATGGATGAATGATAGATTCCAGAGAGAAAAAAATTGTCTCACCTGACACAGTGAACCAACTTCCTTAGCAAGACATCTAGTAGTCGTTCCATCTCGTGTCAGCTGAGGAGAAGTGTCTCATTCTGCCAAGAAGGCACAATGAGATACTTTCTTATAGGATAACATTAGCCATGCAGATAGAAAGGAGAGAGGGGTCTCTCGGATGATTAACGGAGAAAAGTTTAGTTTTGGAGGTGTTAAAACTGACAAACCATCTTTTTCCCCAGTAAATTATGGCCTTGAGGTCGTTTTGGAGCCCTGTGGCACACCAGAATTAGTACGAAAGTATGTAGATGAGTGGCCATTCAGGACAACTTTCATTTCATGATTTGATAGGAATGAATGGAAATCAAAAACATGTCTGGAGATACCATAGCTTTTCAGCCTGTGGACAAGACTTGAATACCAGAATCTGTTATGAAAAAAGAACTAAATAAAATGAACACAAAACGATCAGCTTTAAAAAAGGACTTGTAACTGGAAAAACTGAATGAAAAAAGAATGTTAACAACAAATACTTTTTCACAACCAACACAGTTCTGCGGAATCAGAATCAACGTTGAGTTTAAGCAAGCGACTGAGCCAATTGGAGTAAAGTGCCATGCAGATTTAAATTTTTCCCACTTGTGACGAATGCAGCTATCGATTTTTTTTTGCATGCTCGCATGCTAGTTAACATTCCTGTCAGTCAGCTGTTGGCTCTCATGCTAGCCAACAGAATCTTGCTGCCTTTTCGTGGCAGCCAGCTATAGGCTCTCAAACTACATGAAAACTCCCGTTGAAGCATGAAAAAAATCAATTATTTCCACTATTGATGGGAGTTGGAAATGCAAATTTGGTCTTGGCCTTCCCACTAACTTGGAGCATGTGCATGTAAATTTTGGTTCAAATCCACTGAAAATTGCAGCTGTGCATTCATTATACACACACACAACCTGCCTTTTATAGATAGAGATGTAAATGCCAAAACTATGCATGTCAATGCTGGAATCTTTTCAGAAAAGTGGAAGAATTCAAGTTGGTTTCACAAAGGACAAAGATATGTGTCGACGATTCCAAGAGGACAGATTCTATGCTGCAGAAGTTTGTATGGATACTGTGAAGATTGGAGAAGGTGGTTCTTTGTTAGAAGATTGGGGTAGGTGGTTCTTTGTTAGCTGGTTTAGTTTTATTTCTTTTTGTTGTAATTTCCATGAGATATGTTTTGAAGAAAGAGAAAATACCACCATAATTGTCACTCTCTGTCATCACTGGTAATACAAACCTGCCAGCATGTATCTGATAGCAGAGCATAATTTGGCAAGAATTGTCAACAGGAAATGCATGCAGGGACACCTACCCAAGCATGACATGGCAGCCTGATATTATACGGCTGTTTATCAGAGAAGTCTCTCTAAGCACTACCAAAGTGTTCAGGCTCCTAATAACCAGTCAGAAGCAGTAGTCAGCAAACTGACAACCCTGTACCCTCCCAGGGTAATGGCAACTCCCAGCTACCATTTAGTCTGATCACCAAAGAGAAGAGGGTTAAATCACTGAGAACCTGGGAAGAGAAAGAAAGAAAGATGAAGAGAAAATGTCTTTTCTATACTGTCAGCTATTGTGTCGAATATTCTGCAATCTTGGGAAGAGTGACAGGGGGTGATAAAGGAAAAAGAGTTTAGTAGTGAAAGACGGAAGCACATGAAAGAGTAGTCAGTGATCTTGAGAGAAAGTTCCCTGGCCATTGGAAGATTATCCTGAAAGTGAATGCTGGAATCTTTTTGGCAAATACCCTGGAACCAAGAATTTACTGGTATCAATGGAGAATTCAAGTTGGTTTCACAGATGACAAAGATATCTGGTGACTTCTCCAGGAGAAAATATTATATGCTGCAAAAGTTGGAATGGATACCACAAATATTGGAGAAAGAAAGGTAAGTGTTTTTTCGTTATCTGGTTTAGTTTCATTTCTTTTTGTTGTAATTTCCATGAGATATGTTTTGAGAAGAGAGA
>OZ010576.1:99121871-99151871 GCA_963932145.1 Acanthosepion lycidas | reverse complement strand
TTGGTACAAAAATAATGACGTAATAATGTCGTTTTTTGATGTTAACAAATACGTCAAAAAACGACATTATTACGTCATTATTTTTGCACCAACCTAATAGCTGTACTGTCCAGTGTTGGCGTTGTAATGAACCAAGGGAGTTAGGATGAAGTAGGAACGACAAAAATGGTTTCTCCATGTGTAGCCAGAAGTAAAGTGCTGTGGTTACCATTAAATGCACAAGTCTAGAAAAGCCTACATTATGGGATGTTGCAGATATTGTGTGCAGGTCTGGAAATGCCAGAAGTTGGAGGTGCTGTTGGCCATTGCAAGTGATGATCAGTGCAGGAACAAAAGTAGAAAGTAGAGTAGAAAGCTGATGTGGCCAGTGTATGCATAGGTCACAAAGAGTGGAAATAAACTAAGAATGCTGCAAGACAAGGGGCTGTGGTAGGCAAAATTAATAAAGGCCAGGAATGCTGGAAATAAGTGTAGACAGGAAAGTTTTCAACTAATATCCAATTGGCAGACAAAAAAAGTGGGCTGTAGCATAATATAGAACCCATCACAGGGACCAAGGGCCTGTGATCCCCCTACTTCTCTCTCCCCTCCTTGATCGCTGAAAAGGTCACAGGTTTATATAATAGGTGTGCAGTCACATCACTGAGATTGATATGTACTTAACAGCTAAAAATTAAATTCTGAGTTGCTACAATATATAACAAATGTTATGAAATATTCAAGGGGGATGATTTAGATTGTGTTAATAATAACCAATCAACAAAGAGAAATGTGGTTGATTATAAAATCTAAATAAGCCTGCCATGTTGCAGAGAAGAAAGTGGGGGTGATGCAGCGCAGAAAAGGCAAAGGTCCTGAAGTAATAACTTGTCCGCTATAAACATGAATAGGAGTAGGTCGGTGGGGGGGGGGGCTATAATGCACCCAGAAATATGTGGTTCTATAGCAAAGAATTGTGTAAACATTCACAAACGTTGCAAGCCTTTGCTAGGTTACAAAGCATTGTTAGACATGAATCAATGTTCTCACCTTTTTCCTGATGTCTTCTGTTGAAAACATATTGTTCATACATCTCATTGGTCTTTACAATAAAATGTTGATCAAACTTTGCTATTAATGAGTCCAAGTCATCTTTGTTTTCCATCTAAGTGGACTGAAAACCGTTGTAAACTATCAACACATCTAGTTTGATAGTGTGAAGAAATACAGCTGTTTTATAACCCTTATTTTGTTCACACAGTTTGATTACAATACTGTAATTATTCTGCATCTGTTTCAAGAGTTTCCATCCTTCTGAAGCATTAGTCTTAGTGTCCAACTTGTCCTTTTGTTTGAGTGGAATCCTTCCACCATTTTAAAAACACATGTGGTCACTATTTTTACATGTTGTTGTCACTCCAAATGCCTGATGTCAATGAAACAGCTTATGTGGGGCTGCCTTTTTTGTTGGTATATCAGTCCATATTTGCAGGGTTCTAAAGCATGGATTACTTCCTTGCTGCTGTAGTGAACAAAAACAAGATCTAGATTTAAAATTCAAATGCTAAGCACTGACTCACTGATTTTATTAGAAATTAAAAAGACTCAAATTTACAAACTTTGCTCAATACACACGCAAAATCAAATTCAAAACAAAACTCGTAAAATTTCACACCTTAATGTGAAATGTTTTTCAGCCAATAGAAAACTAGAAAACATTTAAAAACAAAATTCAAAAAATCTACCATTCTCAGAAACAAATTTTTTATGGACCTTTTCATGAGTTGATGTGAAAATTTGTTCATCATCCAATGGAAAGGACTGAATCATATCCAGGAATGAATTCCCAAATGACTTTTTCAAGCCACACAAACAAAATAAAAGACGGGCAAGTTCGCCTGTCACCAGAGAGAGAGGAGACAAGCGTATTAACACCAACCTTGACAAATGTCAAGCGATCGTTATTATTATCTCTACCTTTCTCCTTTACCTCTGTTATACTTGATAAATGAAAGGAACATTTAAGATTGAGCAATTACTTCAAAGACATTCCTACCCTACGATAACACACATACTTACATACATACATACATCCACACATATGTTCCTGTCTACGTACACATGAACTTATTCTTGCAAGGACTAGTACGAACATTTTGACGACCTTGTATTAACCAAAATACATTAATTTTATTTGTAAAAACCCAATTGATTTATATGTATATAAATTTGTTGTTTACTTTGCAATTTGATTTTCTTGTTTTATACCCCTCTTATGGTGGGCTATCTAACTAACAAGGCCAAATCAAACTAATCTGTTTTAACACTCATAGACTTCTCTATAACTGATAACCAACTATACTAGGATGCATTAGAAAGCATACATTAAACTGTAATGCAAAGGGAGTATACACTAAACAATAATGTAACAGATCAAACTGTTTCCAAAAGCCAATTGATTGTAGAGATTAATAGCTATAATGATATGACACAGAAACAAAGGAAAGCAAAGTCAGCTTCTTGGTCACTGGAAGTTGAGACCCAAAGAGATTCTAGCCCAAAGACATTCTGGTGCTATTCAGTTGGTCAACAGAGGTCAGTGTTGATTTAAAAGTTAATTCAGCAAGATTCACCTTGCTAATGCAGGAATAGGTCAGTTTCTGAAGTAGATTATATGGATAATTATAGAGACAGGTGCCAAGGCCAACTTTCAGAGCCCAAAACGATGTTAGTTAGGCATGTTGCTTTATACATATTCAGTTAATACTCAAATAAAAGAAAATGTTTTGTCTAAAATAGATAAGACTCTAGATCAATAGTGTTCAGTGTGGGCCAAGGAAAAAATAAATCTAATTCAAAGTAAAAATTTATTATGTGTACATGTATTTTATTACGAAATGATGATAGGTTTATCCTAGGTTCAAAAGAAAATTTTTTAGTCTTAATTATTTTATTCAAATCCTAATCTCAGCCTCTACCATTTATCTTAGCTGAATAAACATTTTCAATCACTAAATTATTATTCAGAACATTTTATTCTGAAAAACATTTTGAATATTTTTATTTTGTCTGTGTTAATTAGTAGTTAGGTTGTAATATTCCAATGAAATTTCACTCAGCTGTTGTTAAAAAATCTTAATACAGAATAAAGGTATTCTGTCAAATTTTCATTGGTTCCAAATGGCTTGGTTCTTCTCTTTATGATGTCAGTTTAATATTATCCAGTTTTAAGTTTTAAGATTAAATTTAAAAAAAAAAATTTAATTTAGTCATATTACTTCTTAATGAATTTTCAAATAATTTACACAAGAGAAAATCTCTTTTCCATTTGACAGAAATAAACAATTTCTATTTTCTTGAAAGTAACCAAAATTCATTTAAGATATTTTTGTGTGGGAGGTTGCATCTAGACTATTGCTATTACATTTTCTCCCTTCAACACATTTGAAGAAATACCCAAGTTGTAAACAACTAATTAGTGAAAAGGTTTATTTACAGTAATTACTACAAAGTTCTGACTAGAGTCACAATCACAGAATCCTTGTGTATGTAAATTCAAAAAGTAATTAAGTTTGATACTGATAGAGAATTTTGTTTGTAGTATTATCCATGTCAAGGAATGATTTGTTTGGTTTGAATTTTTAAGAAAAGTTAGTTTCAATACAATGATTCTTGTAAATCACCTTGTTAAGATTTTAAGAAGACACTGTAAAGCACAAACTTAGATATTTTTACCACTGAAAATTAAGAAAAGATAAAAGCTTCTCCCATCAAAAAGTATCCATTACACATATAATGTGGTGTGGTCGTTCATGTCATGTAAATTAGTCCTGCAAGTCATTTGAAACAGAAAACGTTTTAGAATATAACTATAGATTTGATACATAATTAGTATAAAGAAAAACATGTTCAAATATTACCAGTGTAGAATTTGACAAGCAAATTTTGGCTTTAGGTTTTGATGCAAATTTTCTGATATTGTACATAATGTTATTTATATAATTTGGCCCATGTATTTGGTTGTCAGATAAATTCATTTTTTCCATTTATTTTAACCCTGTTATTCATCACCAATTTTAACAAACCAGACATAAAGCAAAACACTAAAAGTTATGAAACAATAACAGGAAGAAAATATCCGGCAACCCAATATTTGAACATAACAAAATAAAGATATATTTAAATAAGTTCTAATCTGTAACATAGATTGCAATTTGGGGTTATAGTGTCTCTGTAAATTCTGCAATCCTTGCATTGACTGTATGGTATGTGTTTTGCCAGTAATACATATGATTTTGATTTCAGAGCAGTCTAAGCCTGGTTGCCAAACATAACATCACAGCCCCATCTGCAATACTGTTTAAGCCATACCAGAAAGAAGAAGACATGGATACATACTTTTCAAAAAGGTATTTGTGTGAAGGTGAACATAAGGAACTCAACCAGAATTCAAACTCATTCTTGCTCAGAGCTGCTAATGATTTTATCTCCTGTACATTAAAATTTATATGAACAAACACTTCTAACCAAAGCAAACCAACAAAACATAACCGACAACAGCCGCCGACAAAGGCCTTGTTCACACACCCAACAGAAGAGATTAGCCAATAACTGCCTACTAAATTTTTGTCTACAAACACATTAGGCTGACGATCATAAACTAAGTTTGACTACACATTTCACATGTAAGAATGTTTAATTACTTTATAAAACAAACTTCAATGCAAGGAAAATTAAAATTTTATTATTGTATATTTCTGAAAAGAATATATAAATTTTATTTCAACTGTTATTCTGCTTCTTCTTTTCCTTCAGAAAATAATATTTTATATGTTTCATTTGCATGATGTGTTGTTTTTGTTAAATATGTGGATTCCGGATACTCAAATAGCAACTAGAAACCTGGCTAGAGAGCTCCCAACAACAGCTACTAGTTGTTTTGTTCACAACTAGCCCAACACAGAGTATTCTGTTTGTTTTTGAAATGAGGTATTGCAGTTATTTACACTATTTACATTGTTTGGACAGTTGTTCTCATCTGGATTCTCAAGAACATATGGACTAGTGGATAAAAGTGTTGGTTGTATCCTGTGATTTGAGTTGTGACATCAATTCCTAGGTACTGCAGAGCTGAATAAAACTTGGAGAGTTGAGTTAAAGGGAGATAACCGGAAGAAGCACCCAGAAGAAGCACAGCATCTAGAACTAGATCAACTACCCTGGTGGATGAAATAAATGGTCAGTTCAAAATTCCAATAACCTGATGAAGACCACAGTGTACAATGGCTGAAACATTGTGAATATGGCAACAAAGCTGAGGACAACAGTCCAAACAATTTAAATAGAGTAGAATAGTTTACATTTTTCCTTATTTCCTACACTATAAACATATGTCAAATGTTAATAATAGCACCCAAAAGGAGATGTATCAACTTCAATTTATTTTCATTTATGAAAGAACTAAGAAAGAAAAAAATTACACAGGTTATAGTAAAATTCAATTTGCAGAAATCACTTCAGTCACAGTAGAGATAAGTGTTTTTCACCAATTCTGAAATAATTAAAACAATTTACTGTGAACATTTTTTCAACCCAACAGAATTTGTTTTGGAGCATTTCTACCATCAAGCACTTATACTTACAGGCTACAAAGGGAAAACATACCTGCTGTCAATATAATTACACATACCTATATAGACAGATAAGGACATGACAAATTGATCTTTCCAGAGACATTGACACAACATCAAATTGAAGGCACGTAACTTAGAGGACATTTTTAGACTTGACACATAGGTTTTCTTAATTTAATTTTTTCTTTGAGCAACAGTATTCATATTTGATAAGTTTTGATTGATTTTCTACCATTATTCCGCACAATATATATTTACCTATTATCTCTTATATATATTTCACCAATAATCTGGATACTTGAAAGATGAGTGCAGATAAGATTTAACTGAACAATTGAAACAGAACAGAACTTTTTACAAATTACTCAAGAGAAATTATTCAAAAGGTTAGATGCTTTAGAAGATAGATAAATCAGAAAGAAATTCAGGTATCCAGACAGGAATTGAAGAACATAGAAAGATATATATCTTCTTTATTAAAAACCAGTCAGTGAGAGAGAGAGAGAGAAAAAGAATAAATGTGAGAGAAATAGTGAGAGAAGATGAGAGAAAGTAAGCATAAGAGAGGGTGATAGAAACTGAGTGAGAATGACAGGATGTGGTGAAAGTGACACAATGAGAAAATGAGAGAGTGAAAGAATCAGAATGTGTGTGTGTGTGTGTGTATACATGTGGAAAAAAACGGCCAGTTAAGAGAAAGAAACCAAACAGAAATAAATTTGGTAAAATCAAAGACAAAATGATTCAAGACTGTTTTGATATAAACTGAGTCAATGACATAACTTATCACCCATTGTATGCAAGTGTATCCTCTAAAATCATAACTTTAGAAAACCTTACTAATCATACCTTGGCTTACCAAAAGCCCATTTTAGGCTGGGGATGTGCAATGTTTAAGGGATCAGTACTTGTGCCCCACTAAAGATATAACAATAGTTAAACTTTGTAAAAGTTTTTATATATAAAAATGTTATTATACTTTATAAAACCTTGTTGTTCATTCTTCACTAGCCCAACGACTTAAAAATTATAACCTCCACATATGCCTTCTGTACCATCTTGACTGCAAAAGATTAAGAGAAATAATAGCAAATTCAAATATATGTGTAATTGTGAAGTATATTGTTATATAAGAGTAAGTGTTGTTGTCAACACTGCAGTTTGAAACTAGATCGCTAGTAATCAACATGGGCTATTCTTTTATTAAGTAGATCACATGATCATAAAGGAAGTGAATGAATACAAAGTAACATAATGATCACTGTTCACTCTTCTTGTCTATCCACTATTGCTATACATTCACTCTCTTTACTCTACTACTATACGAATTACAATTCTCTTCTGATCATAATACTATTTGGTGATTACTACTTGAACAAGTATTACTAGTGAAGGGATTATTGGAAGGCGTTACTACTAGTACCAGTGTCTACGAAGTCTTAAATATAACAAGTATTTTTGGAAGTGATAACGTGCTTTCACTTGACATAACAAAAATGATAAGAGAAACTGTTCAACATCACAGAATACAGTATCTTGCCTTTTGAATAAACAGGAGAGAGTATCAAATAAGAGTGCATGTGGGGGTGCATGTTTTCCTCCAAAATTTAATAAACTGGAGTCTAACCGAAAAATCAAAAGGTGGTATTTTTCTTTAATTCAGAGAGATGGTTGGCCATGAAGAAGTAATCAAAATACACTCTTAACATTGTATAAAATTTTCAAAATCATTTTACCCCAATAAAGCGATAATGCTACTAGGATGCAGGGAGTGAAAGAGAATGAGAAGACTTTGTTGAGGGGAAAGGAAAATGAAAGAAGAGAATTCAGGAAACAGAAGATGGCAATTGATGTTGCATTTAAATTTTTGAAGATCATACATGGCATAGAAATAAGGAAGCTGAAGAAAGTTTCACAGGCAAGAAAGTCAAGAAATGGAACTATCAGAATAGAACATATGGTGATATTTAGCTATTTGAACAGTTAAATGATGAGACTAAGTTGCCAATCTAGTAGTTCATTCATACAGTCAGGATGCCAAGGAAATGTGCTAGGATTTCAAGATGACAGAATATATGTCACTTCATCACTTCATTTTTTTCATGACGTATGTTTTTTTGCCATCATAAAATTTTAATAAACAGTAGACATTTGTAAATCTTCAAAATTGTAATAAGTGTACTACTGTTTATTTGAGAGATAACAGTACAGTGAATTCTTGTATTTTTATATTTGTTTTCATGATTTCGTGCTTTATTCCAAGGATATGCAGAAGACATCACATTGATAGCCAACACAGATAGAATACCTACAGAAGGTAGCAAAGGAAAGTGAGAAAAAAGGACTAACCATCAATCATAAAATAAACAGAATATATAGCCAGCAAAGAGAAACAGTCCAAAATTCATTGACTGATTTGTTTTTTATGTGTCATCAACCTTTGTGGATTGTTTAAAGCTGAAACTTTTATACTTTTATTCCTTTCTTATTTCTTTCTTTCTTTTTATTATTATCATTTCTAATATATATATATATATGTATATATATATATATATATAATAAAACATGTGGTACATTTGATGGCAAACTGTTTAATTCAACATACAGTGTTAAATATATATGTATTTATGCATGTATCTATACACTTCAGGTAGATGATATAAGTCAACCTGGGAGGGTAGTTCATCTAAGAGAAGAAAAACTCTGATTTTAAATCTCTGCTGCCTTGCAGACGTACCCAATGATAGGAAAGGTTTTGGGAGTAAGCCCTGAGGACAAATTCGGAGTCTGCATAAATTTGAATTCCAAGTTGGTGTCTGGTGTGGGATACTTCTCTTCATGGCTTGAAAGAACTCTTTAGCATTGGGTAGCAGACTTTCTAAAGATGGTGTCTCAATAAAAACACTCAGATGTAGGAGGTGGGGCATCCCACATTTTGTTGATTGATAGATTGATTTGCTTAATGACATATCAACTCATTGTGGGTCATTTAATGCTGAAATTTAATTTTCTTTAAAGTAATAATAATATGATATGTATTATTCTGCTTTCAGAATTGAATACATGGTAGATAATACTCAGCTTTTGTACATATACTTGTTTGTGTAGACATAGTTACTAGAGGAAATGATATGTATTTTGTGTTGCAGTTTTGTTGAAGTTATATATTGGTAGAATACAATTTGAATTAAGGAATTGTAGGATATTACATGGATTAATATCAGGAAAAATTTTTTTTCTGTGGGTTATTTATTGCTGCGATGTAAACATTTTGTAAAATTATATGACTTCAACTATATATTTTGAACCAATTGTGCCTTCAACTATAGATGAAATGTATTGTTGGTAATTCCAGTGGTGTAGCTAAGAGGTGACGAGTGGGGCGGACCGTCTCGGGTGTTAGCACAGGAGGGGTGACACAATGTCACCCCCCAACAAAATTTTTCAACCAGGCTAAGGTGCCAAAATTAGTCTGAAAACAGTGGTAGAGACACAGGGTTTCGCAGGCGGGCATATGACCCCCTAGTTTTGTACCCCCGGCAGAAATTTTCTAATTGTCAGGAAATTTGTGAGTAGGAAAAATAGCAATGTTTTCAGCTTTCATGTGTTTCAGTTGCTACAATCTTGGTTACTAACAAGAGACATTGTTGTAACATTTTATCGGATGATATGGTGTTTTAACTCTGCATCATTAATAACAACAAAGCGAAATACGAAGCCAAACGTGCAACAATTTCAGTCTTGCCTGTGTATCAATTTGCTGAGATACAATTTTCCATTGAGTGAGCGATATACTTTTGAATCTATCTACTAGTGTTGGGACGATTAACCGGAATCGGAATCGAGAATCGGAAAAATCAGAACTTTTTATTTTGGGGTATCAGAATCGGAAAAATTTGTGCATATTTTCCGATTACAAAAACGATTCTTTTAAATTTTTAACTAAATTTTCCATTATTGGTACTAATGATAAATATTTATTCTTTTTAAATTATCACTAAATCTAAAATCATGATAACATCAAAATACGATGTAAATTTATTTTACAACTTGTATAAAGAAAAACAAAAAAATAAACTTTGCATAAATTCTCTCTAGGTAACCTTTAAAAGAATGCAGTTGATTTACAATGTTCCGAAAAATGCTTAAAAATTAAATAGAACATTTTTGTCAAGAAAAATACTTTCAAACATCATTGATAATTAAATGGTACCCAGATAAAGATACACCGGAAAATTAGCAACAGAAAATTACGTCAACCATGAGCCAGTCGAGACTGTCGGATCTGTGCTGTTCATTGAAAACGAGCTTACAAGACAAACAGATTTTGACGATGTCATTAACCAGTTTGCCACAATGAAGACAAGAAAACATTCATTCTAAGACCATAGTATCGAATGTCAATCTTTTGTGTATTGCCGTGTTTTGTATTTAGTTGTTCTGAAAGTGAACAGTTGCATTTTAAAAATCTTTTGATTGGAACTGATTATTTTGTCGTATTGGATTTTGTCTTGGATCATACATGTAAACAGTAACGTACCAGTCAGTAGAGTAAAGTAGAGGTAGAGAATGTATGAAAAGTTAGCTACAGCTAACCATTCAGCATAGGGTGAATCGGCGTCATTGGGGTGACATTTAAGAGGACCGCCCCGGGTGACATTTACTATAGCTACGCCACTGGGTAATTCTATTACAAAATGTGTTGCAAGTTATTTTATTATAAATATATGTAATGTTGGTAATTTTTTATGTAAAATGTATTACTGGTAATTTTACAATAAAAATTTATTTTTATATTTTCCTGGTATTTTGTTTGCTGTTGGATGTAGTTTATTGCCTTACCCAGGAAGTCCACATTTTGTATCTGCTACTAATAGAACTATGTTCCAACCAACCATAAGGAGGTCGAAAGATGATGATGAAAGCTGAAACATATTTCAGCTTGTGAGAGGGTGATTACAGTAACCGCTGTTCCCAAGAAGTCTCCAATCTAAGTACTGACTGTACTTGATGTTGCTTAATTTTAGTGATCAAACAGTTGTCAGCATGATGTGACTGTAAACGGGCCAAAATGTAAACTACAAATTGGATATGCCAAAATCAAATATGTATATGAGTTCAAATATCTAGGAAGTATTTAAACAGATGGAAAATATGACAGTGAAATCAAAAGAAATAGAAAAAAATACAAAGAAATAGACAAATAGCATTAGAAAGAAAGAAAAGCAATGCTGAACTGCTAGATAATATCAATCCTGCCTTATGCCAGTGAATGCTGGACAATTTCCTCAGGAAAGCAACTTGAGACAAGAGTAATGTTGCTCTCCAGAAGGATGCTGAGAATATTATGTAAATTGTGTGTAACCAATAAGGGATTTTAAGGAAAATGAAAGCGAATAGGACACTTCTACTTAGAATCAGAAATAGACTATTGAAATTTCTAAGATGCATAAGAAGTGTTAAAAAATTTGACACATTGAAGGATGAACGAACAGAGAAATAGCAAGTGATCTACTTTAGCAGCTTGTGTAAACTGATAAGAGAACAGGGAATGGGAGGGACAATAAAAAGTTGCTAACAGCTAGAAAGGATATGAAGTGGTGGAGAGTTATGATCGTCAATGTTCTGAAGGAACACATACCAAGAAGAAGTGAAGATGTGCTTTGAGATCAACAAGTAAATTCAAATTCATTGAACGTGGGGAAAGTTTCAAAACCAAGAGAAATAAAGGGCAGTTACATAAATTATTTGAGTGATCTTGTAGTAATGAAGGTATTACTTTTTGTCCGGATTTTCTGACTTACTGCTTCGTCTTCCTCAGTCATACAGTGGTGCACTCTTACCATGAGTCAGAAAAATCAGAGAGAACACACATCAAGTGATATCAACTGAAATGATTGTACAAATGGTGGACAAGGCATTACTTGAAATAACAATAAAATATTTCATTCACTAGTAATGAACTAACAAGAAAGTTGAATGAAAGTGTGTCTTGACACTTTGACATTGTAATAGAGTTATCAAGTGCATTGTCTTCTTGCTTTAGTTCAATTACCTGAAAGCTTTGACTAGACTATTTTACCTTACTTCAAAAACATCAATATCAAAATGTAGATGTCTATATATTGCCACCAACTGTATGTTTTCTTATATAAATCTACCATTCGCCCTTGCTTTAGGCATTGCTACCATATACGATCTGGTGTTCCTGCTCTATATTTAGAGATCCCTGATAAAATCCAAAGAAGAATCTGCCATGGCATCTCGGCTTCAGACACTTTCACACTGCCGTATTGTAGCTTCCCTGCAAATTTTCCATAAATATTTTCATGGTAATTGTTCTGATGAACCCTCCTCTATTAGCTTAAAATCAAGATTAGGATGGAAAGGTGATGACTCCCGGTATCAAAATTTGGAAAAAGTTAACGAGTCTTGCATGTCTGTGTCTAGTAAGAAGTGTTGGCTTGGTTAGGCATCAGGATATTGGGAACTCAGTTATGCACATTGGTAACCCCTGCCCAAAAAGGGTAGTTTAGGTTTGTTTTATCCTTAGTATCTTCCATAAAGTTAACTTAGCTAGAGGACGTATGCTCATTGGTGTCTTTTATTTCTGTCCACACCTTCTTTAGTTTAATTCCCCTTCTCCTCCCCCATTAGACGACAGAGATATCAGTTTTCTTATGGATACAGGATGCTCTTCCTTTTTCAAGTGTCTATATCATATTTTTTGGGGGTCTGGTGAGTGTGTTTGAGTGAGTGTTTGGTCGAATAAGTGTTGTTAATTACCCAGTCCCACATTAATTTCACTCAGTTAAATGATTTTTCTGCCTCAGTTAAGGATGTTATATTTTTTTATATTCTTTGTGGCTTCATTTTAAGTGTTATTTTTTATTCCCTGCACCACAGGCATATTGTACATATGCGAACTAGTTAGGACTACATAGAGACTGTAGTAAGAATGTGTTTTTTGGTATTAGGAATACTGTGGTATATTTGGGTCAATAATCGTGCCTAGCTAAGTTTAAGATAAGGCAGATTGAAAACCAGCTTTCCCCTATTCCCCCTTTTGGCCTTGTGCCACATTTTTGTATTCTCAAAATAAATATTATTCTTCTCTGTGGTATCCAGACATTATGAATTTAAGTGCAGTATTAGATTGGCAGCAAAATCTCATCTTTTTACATTTCTCAAAGATCTTGCTCTAGACACCAGTCTAGTATTGTGCATAATTTCATATAGTCTAGGTACCATATCAAAGAGCTCATCCAAGCAATTATCATGAACGTATTTATAAAAAAAGGCACAAAGAGGCAACCTTATGATGGTGGAAAAGTGACTGAAGTTGAGCAGCCAGATCAGGACCAATAATATCGCTGGGGCTTTCCCAGGAATTTATCAAGGTCCTCCAGGAAAATAACAAGGGCACCAGACCGAATATGGCAGCAATGATCCAAGCATGGATGAATGTTAGACGTATAGATATCCAAGGTAGATTCCAGAGAGAAAAATTGTATTGTCCAACACAATGAACCGACTTTCTTAGCATCTGATCTAGTGATGGATTCAATGAGGTCTTTTCACCTCATGTCAGCTGAGAATGTTAGCCTGAGAAGGCGCAGTGGTCACTTTCTTGGAGGATAGCATCAGCCATGCTGATAGAAGTCAGAAAGGGGTCTTTCAGATGATTAATGGTGAGAAGTTTAGTTCTGGAGGTGTTAAAATTGATAAGCCATCTCTTGCCTCAGTTAATGATGGTCTTGAGGTCGTTTTGTACATCAACTGCCATTTGACCTTGTCTGCTTGACGAGGCTGTTTACTGAAGTAAGCGTAGATGCCAAGTTGAAAACTGATGTCATCATGAAGGTTGTTAATGAAGATTAAAAACACTGTAGAATGGTGACCTGGGGGACACCTGCATTAGAAGGAAATGATGTAGATGAGTGACTGTTCAGGACAACTTACATTTCAAAATTTGATAGGAAAAACTGGATCAGCTCAAAAATATTGTCAGAAATATCATAGATTTTCAGCTTGTGGCAAAGACCTGAATGCCAGACCCTGTCAAAGGCTTTCAAGATATCTAATGCGACAGCCCAAGCTTCACCGTTTTCTCTAGAGCATGATAAACTCTTTCCACAATTATTGTTAGTACATCAGTAGTTGACCTGGAGAAACTAAAGCCATATTGCTTGTCTAAGAAAAGGCCCTCTGATGAGAGATGATGAACCAATTCATCATTGATTCGGGCCTCTAGATGTTTCCCCAAAATAGGCAGAAGGCTAATAACCTGATAGCTGGATGGGTCAGATGGTACACTAGTGTTCTTAAAAATCTGGAACAACAGACAATTTCTTCCAGTAAGCAGGAAAGCATGAGGCAATGAGGCATTTATTATACAACTTAAAGAGAACAGGAGCTCGTTCAAGAGAACACTTCTTAGTGAATATTACATGGATGCCATCAGTTCCACATGTATTGTGGGGATCAAGGTTAGAGATGATAGCAGAAAACATGGAAGATGTTATATGTATATCATTCAACAGAGAATCAGTTCTAAGTGGGAAGTTAGACAGGGATACTCCAGATAAGTCAAGAATAGAGTTTGAGGAGAATTTACAGGCAAAGCATTCAGCTTTATCAGCTTTATTATTGTTGTGTCGTGGCACAATAGTAAAAATAAGAAAATCAAGTCGAGGTTGGTTTAAGGAACAAGTGTATTTAACATCACAGATACAAAGGGAGGAAGCGGGTTCTACTCAGCTAGGCAGTTGTAGTACTGTCGCTGCTTACACACACCGGGTAGGTATTACTGGCACTATATATAGTGAGAACTGGTGTAATTCCCCTGTGTTAGGAGGTCGGTGTAACAATTATAAAACCTCAAATCAAGTGAAAAGGGTGAATGGAGACCTTGTACCTATTTAGTGCCATATTACAGAGATGCCAGTTGTCATGAGAGCCAAAGTTTTTAGAGGCTATGCAATGCAAACAGAAAACAGGGACATAGCTTTTTGAGGAATTCACTTACATTTGTTAAAAGCATTACCAAATAGGTACCTGTTATAACAAGAGTTCTCTTGCTGGTATAGCTGGAAATAGCAGTTCCTCTGTGCTATGGCAACTAAGCATGCTGGTGTGAACCATGGAGAGGATTTCAATTTTATCTGGTATTTATGAGGAGGAATGAAAGTGTCCAAACCAGCTTTGACCTGAGAAGAAAACTCAGTGGCAACAATTTTCAACTGAAAAGTTGAAGATTTCAGTCCTAGGGGGGCATCATGAAGAAAATCCTGGAATGAGTTCCAATCATCATGCTGGTACTGGAAAGAGGTCTTCTGTATCGGAGGTTCTTGTTTAATGGATACTTAGAAGGAGATATCAGTAGTTACTACAGAGTGTGGTCTAAATTACCAAGAGGTCAGTATTGTGATGCTTGGCAAGAGTGGGGATAGGAGGTAAGAAATAGATCCAATGGAGAAGCACATTGCTCAGTTTGGCAAGAGAAACAAGTAGGGAAGTCCACAATTTGAATGAGGGATCTGAGCAATATGAGTATCTTTAGAATATTTCAGCCATGTGTCATGGTGAGCATTAAAGTCACTAAAGACAACGATATTTGCAGATGGATGGAGCGAAAGTGCCTTTTCTATACTGTGAGCTACTGTATCTAATATACTGCAGTCTTGGGAAGAGTGGAGGGGGCATAAAAGAAAAAGAATTGAGAAAGACAGAAGCACATGAAAGAGTAATCAGCAACCTCAAGGAACTATTCCATGGCCATCAGAAAATTATCCTGGATATCAACACCAAGGCCATGCATATGAATGGTGGAATCTTTTTGGCAAATATCATGCAACCTACAATTCATTGGTAGCAATGGAAAATTCAGGTTGGTTTCATAGATGGCAAAGACATCTGGTGATTTTTTCAGGAGAAAAGATTCTATGCTGCAGAATTTTGAATGGATACCATGAATATTGTAGAAAGAAAGATTTAGGGTGTTTTTTTGTTAATTGCCTTATTTTTATTTCTTTTTGTTGTGATTTCCATGAGATATGTTTTGAGGAGAGAGAATGAAACAAAATAAAATATCAGGTCACCACAATTGTCACTGTCATCAATGGCAATGCAAATCAGCCAGTGTATAGCCTCAGGGTTGCCCAACAGAAATACATGCTGAGACACCTACTCATGTATAACATTGCATTACATATATCACAATGTTATGTGACTGTTGATTGGAGCAGCCTCTTTAAGTGTTACCAAAGAGTTTAGGCTCCTAATGACCAGTCAGAAGCAGCGAACTGCCAACCTCGAACTGTCATAATGGAAAGTTACAGCCATTGGTTAATCTGATCACCAATCATTGTGGCCCTGGTAAGAGAAAGAAAGAGAACCAGTAAACAATATACTGAACAAAGGATGAACCTCTACTCCTGTACAATAGATATGGAAGAATTGCAGACTGGACAATAGGTGAGACTATCTACTCCTATTAACCTGTAAAAAAAGAAAAATGCAAACGAATTCATATTAAGTAATGATTTAGTATAAGTTCTGATGTCTACTACCAACTAAAAAATCACAATGGTAAAACTTAATTTTTCAGCATTGGTAAATAACAGTGGGTAAGCATATTCTAAATTAAATAGGTTGTGGGGATGGCTGAATTAATAAGTCCTATAAACATATTATATATATATATACGTACATATAATCACCCACATATATACATGTGTTGAGGTAAGTATTAAAAGAAAATTTTTAATGAAGGAAGAAAAAGTAAAAGAAAAATATAGAATAACATTTGGAAATATGATTGCATAGAAAAGTGAAAAGAACAAAAAGAGAAAAAAAACAAAGAAAGATAAAGTTAAATACAAGAAAATTACAATAAATAATAATCAAAAGTGTTCATTTCAACAATACTAATATATATTAAAACTGGGAGAGTCAACCATTATTGGTAGGCTCTTGAATGAATATCAGATCAAGAAAAATTTGGTGATGCTAAAATTCAAAATAGAAATACATATATTTAACTGAAGCCATACTGGTCTTGGGAGAGGGATATGATGGGATTGCCAAATTTGGAGCTTCCATGTTTTTTTCTCCATTTTTTTTTTTTAAACAGTTTTAAATTTCTACATTTTTAAATGATTGTGACACTTATCCACTTTGTAAGAAAAAAGTCAAGAGAAAATTTCACATCCAGTTTACCACTCAAGATAGACACCCATTAAAATGTAACACTGGGAATTAACACTAAATTAAATTAATGTACAAGCATTTTATGCAAGCATATATATATATATATATATATATATATATACACACACACACACACACATATATATATATATATATATATATATATATATATATATATATATATTTATACATGTGCTGAGGCAAGTATTAAGAGAAAATTAAGAACAATGAAGGAAGTTTGAATTCTTTAGTATTTACTGATTCCATATTTTGAATTTTTATGGTAGATTCATGGAAGGTGCTATCACTGCATTAATTCCAATTCTCGATCGTAGTTTCTGTTTTGAAAGGCTTAACTTCAGTGCTGTTTCTTGGAACACTTAGGAGTGGATTTTGATTTTTTCTTCAAGATCATAGTTTCTGTTTTGGAAAGGTTTATCTTAAGTCCTGTTTCAGGGAACATTTATGAGAGGATTTTGATTTTTTTTGTTCAAGATCAGTCTTATCTCATCTATGAATACTTAAG
Source organism: Acanthosepion lycidas (assembly GCA_963932145.1). NCBI lineage: Eukaryota > Metazoa > Mollusca > Cephalopoda > Sepiida > Sepiidae > Acanthosepion > Acanthosepion lycidas. The sequence continues at coordinate 99,134,522 of OZ010576.1, read as the reverse complement.
CCACTGGCTTATATCACATTTTTGTAGAAAAAAATGATCCTTACAAAGGCACTGAAAAGTTATTGATGGTGAAAATCATTTCAAGTGTCATGAATAAAGAAATTACAAGTCATTTGATTTCATATGTGGGTATAGTAAAGAACACATCACTTGGTTTCAAGAAAACATGTTTTTCAGCAATCAGAAAAGAGATACAAAATTATTTACATTGTGCCTTTCAGATTTCCCAAAAGACTAGAACTGGCAATTTTTATTCACTGAGGTCACACAATCAATGGATCAGTTCAATGGATTAAGTGTTGCTCATTGTCAAGATGCTGCAGAACTTTTTACAACCTTATTTCAAAGGTACTGAAATTAATGAATATATTCCTTGCATCGTTTGAATGAAGGTAACGTACAACAGCAGGTTCAGATGGGCAAAATGGTATTATATTGAAAAATCCCAAACTATCAATAAACCCCATATTAATGTCACTAATGATGCACCACATCATATTTTTGTGATGTATACTGATAAAGAAATCAAAGTTTGATGACAAATACTTAGTGTGATTGATTTTATTTTTGTTTCAGTTTTTGTTCATATAATCTTTGTGTTATGGCGTGGTTTCACAATGGAAGCTTGTATTTGTACTAAATCGGTCCTAAAATAGGTTCGATGTACAAAACGTTAGGAACTTGATATAATAGGTAATGACGCAGTAATCTAGTTGTGGTGGCTGATACTTTAATATCCGACTAACGGTCGTCCGACATCGACTGACTGACCCACTCACTGCCGACTTGCTGAGCGACTGCTACTACTATTCCTACTTATTATAGGTGGGAGAGTCTATTAACTATAGAATAGGTGGGTTCCAGTATAACACTTTGTAATGCATATTTTCTAATTTTCAAGTAATAAGTATTGAAATTGTAGGAAAATCAACTTCACCTACAGATTATCAAATGTTGTTTAATCTATCATTATATAAGTCAGAAATACTTCCATACTGAAAAGAATACTTTTCCATTCATCTGTTTTTCAATTTACTGGATGTAATCTTAATGAGATCCTCAGATGACACAAAAATAAAACTACAGGACCTTCTAGTAAAAGAAAACAAAAAAGACATTACTTTTGAACAAGAGAAGAGGTTTATCCCTTGTTCTGCAGAACCCTGTTAAAAATTGTAGAAAAATTCAACAGATTAAAGTAATATCACTAAAATCTCAATTCTGTACCAACATCAGTTCACACAGAAATTGACTCAGATTCCACATCTGAATTTTTACATTCAAATTGATTAAGCAATCAGCAACATTATCTCAAATGCTCTTAAGGCATTGAAATTTCAGATGATTACACATGTGTTGTCTGCTACAAAATTTGAAAAATCACTTCCAATGAAAATAGATAATTAAAAATTGGGAAAAATATTAATTAACCAATAAACTTCTGAATTTAGTAAATAAAAAAAATTTGCTTCGTGGAGCATATACTCTGTTAAAAATATTGTCACATAAATTCACACAGTCAATTTTCAGTTTTTCAGTAAATCCTTGACCAGGGTTGTTGTTTTGTGTGCCAAATTTCTACTCACACCTTTTGTATAAATAAGTACTCAACCTATCACATATTTATCAAATAACTTCTTGCAATAAGCTTGCAGTTTTAAAGTAAAGTAACCAATGTGTAAAAATATACAAATAGTGTTATGTCAACAAAAATATTAGTAGTAGTAACACAATACTCATTCAGTCACTGGTGCCTACTGAAAAATTACATGAATAAATAAAACAACATAAATATATGACTCTCTTGTTAAACAGACACATTCAGATTTTCCAATCATACTAACCCAATTAATTCGGTTGTGTTGAAGAAAACAAAAAAAAATATTTTTCTGAGATTTTATTTTCTGAGGATCTTTTTAATTTCTTTCTTTCAATATGAAAGTGTACAAATTCTCAATAATAAATTTTATTTAAATTTGTAAAGCTGTGTTTGAAGACTTTTTCTTTCTTCATTTTTCACATACTTTTTCCTCTACAGTTCCTTGTTTAGAATTGTGTTTCCATTTCCTTTTAAAGTATTAACATTCTCTTTCGCTCCCAGTGGTACTTACGTCTTAGTGGGATTATCATCTTGCTTGGGGTGAATTGATTAAAAAAACAATGCATAAAAAACAAACTGCAAGAAGACGGAAAGTATAGTCATCAGTAAGAGAAAAAGGTGAAGATGTGAATTACAAATTGGAGATGTCAGTGCCAAGCTAGTAAAGCAGTTTCAATACCTGGGAAGTGTTTTAACAGAGGATGGAAAGTGTGACATCAAAATCTGAATGTGAATCACATTATTGAAAAATGTATTCGAAAGTGCTGAGAAACAAAAAAAATCTCATTAGAAACAAAGTAAAGAATGTGGAATTACTCTGTGGTATCCATCATCTTATATAGCAGTGAATACTGGATCTTCATATAGATGAAGAGAAAAACTGGAGGCGACAGAAATGTAGTCCTACAGAAGGATACTAAGAATTCTAGATGCAGAAAGAGTAAGCAATAAAGTAGTCTTAAAGAAAATTGCATCCAAAAGAACAGATACTCAGAATCAGAAAGCGCTGAAATTTCTAGGACACATAATGAGGAACCTTAGCAGAGAGAGAAAAACTGCTAGAGTGACAAGGAATAAGAAAATTTGGAGAGCCACGATCAACCATATCTTGAAGGGAAGATGGCATATAGAAGAAGATATACTAAGTTATTTTTTCTGGAAACATAATTGAGAATATAAATGTAATCATATTTTATACATTTAAAAATCCTTCTTTGTCATATTAAATGCGATGCTAATGCATTTTCTGTGGATAACAATGTCTTAGAAATAAGTCATTAAGTACCAAACTTAAAAAGTAACAAGTTTCATTTGATAAGTAAACATAAGTAATATGTCATTTATCTGAAAGAGCACTTGACAGATGAATGAGACTTGTTACAAGACAAGTAAGATATGATTTACAATACAAATTGAAATATAAATGGCAAAAATCACAAGAAGTAGTGGCTTTATATAAAATCTCATATATATATATATATATATATATCAATATATAAAATTCTTTCACTTCTGTTAATCCGTCCATCACACCCTCTAACATAGCCATACTTTGACTGATCAAAATTAAATTTGGTGGAGAAGTGCAAATAGGTAACGGGGTTCAAAAGCTGATTTTACTCAGATGTCTAGACGGGTTCATTAAATTTTCATAACTTATTTTGGAAAAATTAAAAGTTTTATTATTTAACATATAAAATACTCCCACTACTTTGAAAAACAAGCATCCAGTTCACTTTGCATTTGTGAGAACTATAAACAAATCACAAGACAAAACCCTTCAAAAGGATGGAATATGGCTCCAGAAAGAAATATTTATGCATGACCAGTTTTAAGTGGCATACTCAAGAGTAAGAAATCATAAAATTTATTCTTCATTGTTAAAAATGAAAAAAGAAATTTTCTTAAAAAATATTGTTTACCATGAAGTCCTATAAAATTAATTTAACAAAATTACGCAAAATAGGCTTTTTTGTCAAAGTATTTGTCCAAGTGAAGCAGTTTATGCAAATTTCATCAATTGATTTGGGAAATTGAATGAAACTCAAGAGTTTGTAAATCTTGATAAAAAATGTTAGTGATAAGTTCAACAATACTAAATACTGTGAGATATTCAAAACATTCAAGTATATCTAAAGTATTTATAATACATTATTCTTTAGGAGACCACTCATCTACATCATTTCGTACTAACATAGGTGTCCCCAGAGCTCTATCCTTGGACCTACACTGTTTTAGTCTTCATTAATGACTTTCCTAATGAGATCAGCTCTTAGGACACTAGCATTTACTCCTGACTCGATGATAAGAATGATCAGACAGACAAGGTCAAAATGGCAGCCGATGTACAAAACAACTTCAAGACAATTGTTTTCTGGGGAAAAAGATAGCTTGTTAATTTTAATACCTCCAAAACTAAACTTCTCTTCATTAATCATCTATGAGACCACTCTCTGCTTTCTATCAGCATGGCTGATGCTATCCTCCAAGAAAGTGACTCACTATGTCATCTTGGGTTAATGTTCTGAACAGATATAATGTGGATAGACTACATTGAATCCATTGCTACATCTGTTGCTAAGGAAGTCAGTTTAAGAAGATAGATTTGGAATCTATCTTGCAAATCTGTAAGTCCATCATTCATCCATGCTTAGAATATTGCTGCCATATATAGTCTGGGCTCTATACTATTTTTCTGGAGCTCCTTGATAAGATATAAAGTAGAATCAGCATTATTATTGGTCCTGATCTGGCAGCTCAGCTTCAGTCACTCACCCACCATCTTAACATTACCTCTCTGTGCCTTTTTTATAAATACTTTCATGGTATTATTCTAATGAATTCTTCACTATGGTACCTAGACTTTATGAATTTAAGCACAATACTAGACTGACAGCGAGATTTCATTAATTTACAGTTGAGCTGGCCAGATGTAGCCGCAACTTCTATGCTAACAGTTTCTTATCTCTCAATTCTCATTTGTGGAACTCTCTCCTAGCTCCATGCTTTCCAACCAACTTTAATCTGCAAAAATTTAAATGCAATGTCAATTGCTATCATCTCTCCTCCTGATTTCTCTTTTCTTTTTCCTCATTACTAAGGTTTCTGTTGCTAACTCTTCCTCACCTTGTAAACTCTTTCTTGTTGGTGGCTGTACTGCCTTGCTTGGGGCTGATACTAATTTTTTTTTTTAAATCTGAAGGGCTATGTCAAACTGGTCAAGTACCGTTATCAAACTGTAGTCTCTAATTAAAAAAGTGGGGATGTTATCAATTGGCGTTTGAAAACAGTTTGGTCTGTTACATTATTGTTTCATGCATACTCCCTTTGTATTACAATTTAATGTATGCTCCCTAATCAATGTTAAGGATTGTGATTCTCGCTCCCTTATACATTCCTTTTCTTCCTAACCCCTTTCTCATACTCTTTCTTCAGGAACCTGATAAATGGCAGTCACATTTCCTGTCAGCTTTCTCAAACCTGAGTCTGCCCTGTTTTCCATGATTTAATGTAACATGGTCCATGCTTAATGATTAGCCATTAACACTAAAGGTCAGTATAATATCGGCTTTAAGTCTTGGATTGTTTGTCTCAAAATCTTAAAACCCAGAAAGAAAGAAATTTTCTTCAAATGAGTATATAACAAAGTGAAGAGAATTCTTTTATTGCTTAGAAAAATAATTTTTGAAGTAGCTTAAGGCTACATCACATTAAAACACTGGTTCCCATATGATCCCCAAAGTTAAGTAATGTCAAGCCTGGTCAGTACATAGATGGGTGACTGCTTGGGAATACCGGATGCTATAAGCTTGGATGTACAGTTGGTCTAATGGATAATGGCTTCACATTGTTATTTGGACAGCCAATTTCCAATTCTCTTTGGTTTCATTATATTCACTTACATGCAAATATCCTTGAGAAATGTATGATTCCACCTTTCCTCCCCAGCTATGGGTTAATTAGTAAGACTTATATAACTAAACCATTATTTTCTCAAAAGAAATTCTTGCAATCTAAAAATATATTCTGGCTTTAAATAATATACAAATGACTGATAAGCAGAAAAAACAAATCAATCAATTTCTGAAATATTCTGATTGTAAAGTAGTTGCTTGTGGACTTTTTGCTTGCAAACCATTATATATGATTTTCACATTGTTCCAAAATGATGGTTTCCTACCAAATTCACTGTAGCTCAACAAATATTGATGTCTTTGTAGTATCGTATACAAATTAAAGAGACAAGTATAAATAGAGAACAACTTTTAAACACAGGGAACAGTCATACCTAGCAAACCAAGTTGATATTCAGGACACAGAGAACTGTGTTATGACTACTACTAGGCAGAGAGATATGCAAAACATAACAATGTTGTTTGTTTAAAAATTATAATAATAAAGAAAGCCTTTACTGATGGATACATTGTCTTATATAACACCTTTCACTTCAAAGATGCAGATTGTTTTTTCCTTTATTGAAAAATTCTTCATTAAAAAAATCAAGACATTTGGAAACAGGCTATGGCTGAGCAAGTTGCATTTGATTTGTGGTGGACTGTTTAACCTAATTTTTTAATCTTTTTCAAATGCCTTGTCCTTTCAGAATATAGATGTTTATGACCATCCACACATTTTGTTTTCTTTAACATCTGTAAATCATCTTGGCTACTAAGGAAAGAAATGCTCTAACCGATCAATGCTTGACAGAGGATCAAATCAATATCAATTTTGTTTTTCCCCAAACTTTCAATTCAACACAATTAACCTGTTAATCCGTTCCTTGCTTTTTTGACTATATATAAAATTCTGTGACTTCCGTTAGTTCATCTGACTCAGTAAAAGAGCCATACATTGACCAAGCAAAACCAAATTTTTGGGAGAAGTGAAAACATGTGGATGGCTGGGGCTTGCAAAGTACAGTTGGCTTTACTAGGGTGTATAGTTTACTACAATAAGTTTTCTTTGGAAAAATTAAAAGTTTTATTATTTAACATACAAAATACTCATGCTAATTTAAAAACAATTCAATGATTAAAATAACAATTATTTCATAAAAATGCAATATTATTTTTTGCATATCTTTTCTTTAACTTTTTATATACAAGAATCCAATGTGCAGTTCACCATGCATTTTCACAAACTAAAAAGAAATCAGGAGGTGAAATTGTTTAAAAACTTAGAATTTGACTCCAGAAAGAAATTTACACATGGCTAGTTGTATTTTCTTGCTCAAGAGTAGGAAATCCTAAGAATGTATTCTTTGCTGTTAAAAAGGAAAAAAAAGAAATTTTCTTAAAAAATATTGTTTACCATGAAATCCTATAAAATTTAATTAAAAAAATTATTGAACTGTGAAGTGGATTTTTTTCAAAGTATTTTTCCAAACAAATCAATTTATTCAAATCTCAAAGACTGGCTTGTGAAATTGAACAAAACATAGAGTTTGTAAATCTTGATAAAAAAATGTTAGCAATAACTATAATAACAATACTAGATACTGTGAGAATTTCAACATGTGTCAATGTATCAGAAAAATTCTCATATATCTAAAATATTTATAATACTTACATTATTCTTTAAGAAACCTGACCTGATGATGAAAGTTTTTAGGACTGACGGATGATCAAATCTAACCATCTAAACTTATTCCTTGTTTTTCCCAATTCAATACAATCTGGCATGTTGATATATTGACAGTTTGTATGTAGCTTAAGTATTTATAATGTCTGTATTATTCTTTAGGGAAAAATGAATTCATGAAATATAGATAACTCTTTCATTTTTTTAATGCCATGTCTCTTCATGGCATAAGCAAACATGCCACTTTACAGATTCTGTTTATTATTTGTAAACCGTGTTGACTTCTTGGGAAAGATAGTGAAGTGGTTTTCTGTTGTTTTCTCTACAGTTTTGAATCCAGATCTTCTTAAATTGGCTGCCATCTAAAGTTAGAGAGCCTGATCTACTCTGTTATATGGCACATAGCTGGGAAGGAGGAGATGGATTATGCTTTGCCAAGAAAATTTTTTCGAATATGTATGCAACGGTTTATGTAGGATTTTGAACATGGCTAGCTAATTTCACTTTCTTCTCTGTTATACTAATGCACATTAGCCTAACTAGAAATTATAAAAATTGGGTTAGGTTAGTCTGTCGCAGACATACAGAAAGGAAAATACAGGAATTCATACAGTGTGTTGCAAAAAATTATAGTATTTCACAGTTTGATCATGACAATGAGTATTTTGCAATTTTGATCATGATTTCATTATTTCATTTTCTATTTTTAAAAATCAATGCTTCCTGCTTGCTTCAAAAACAAAAAAATATATCTGTAAGCTTTTCAAAAATAAACATCAGTGCCAACAATCTTTTTTTTTATAACTGACATGCAGAGGTTAACAATAGAACAAAATGGATACCTAAAAGACTAAAGAACCTCACTGGAAAGTTGTTATTGTAGCGTGTAGAGAGAAAATGAGGACAAGGTGATAATTTCAAGAAAGGGATGTAAATTAATGCTGTTTGACACTTTAAAGCTTAAGCCATAAAAATGTTAATTAATGTTTTATGAAATGTGTGGATGTTAACATGATTGTAGTTTATGTGTGTAATTTTTAGGTGACAGTGCATGTTCAATATATAAACAAAGAAGATAGAAACATGAGTTTCTGCTATAAACATTTATTTCTTTTAAGTTGACTGCATGGAAAGAAAGTTAAATGTCTCTTGGGTATGTCTGTTTTCTTTTTGGTTCAGAAATAATGTATGAGAAATATGGAGAAGAACAGTCAAAGATGGTCAACCTCAAGTCAGCCTCATTCTGTGTAGGGATGCCCAAGTCTCTAATTCATGAGTAGGTCTGCTGACAAACACATCCTAAAGATCTCATTGGAAAGTTGAAAGAGAAAGATTCTGTCCTTTCTGGAAGTGGAGTCATAAAATCACATATGTCCAGTGACAATTTCTTCTTTATTGATATTTTATTTATTGGTTTTATTTAATTTTCCCACAAATTGACCTAAATGGATAAAGGGTTTGGTATATGAATTTGGCAACATAATAATTCTGAGTTTAATCCAAGAAATACAGACTTAGATTCAGCAGGAATTGGGCATGTAGTATCTGAACAGTACAAAATTAAAACAAGATATCCGGAGACATGACAACAGGACGAAAACTATCTGTCGGACAAATTAAATAAAGGGTTTCATTAAAATTTCTTTTGACAGACACCTAAAGAAATATAGAGTGCACAACATTGGGGTAATAATAACAAAAGAAATAAAACCAATTCTTATTTGGGTTCAGAACATCCAATTATTTGACGGAAAAAAACATCTGAATTAGAGCTCATATTATTTTTGCAGAATTTTGATGACTCATCTTAAACAGTGGCATTAAAATTAGCCATGTTGAATTTCCTTGTATTACACAGATAATTAATTTTAAGTTCAGTGTCAAATCAGAAGATTTTGAAATACAAATGAATGAATGTTTAATTTATGATCAAACAAAACATATTTATGGAAATTCATATAAAGAAATTGATTTTCTGAAAGAATAAACTCGCCAGAAATAATTTTGAAATCATTGAAATCAAACAGAAATGATGAAAACTAAGTGCATTGCCTACTGAAGATAATGGCAATAATAATAATAATAGTATTAATAATGAGAATAAAAGAGACCATTGTGAAAGTATTTTATTGTGCAAAATATAGATATAATACAAAATAAATAAAAGTAAAAAGAAATATCAATAATTGCTGTACTACTTGAAAATTTTATAATTTTCTACATACCTGGGCCAAATTTTGCTACTTTTTTTCCATTTTTTAAAAGAGATGAATAGAAAATCTTGTGTCAAAAAAAATAGCAAAATTTGCTCAGTAATAGCAAAATGTCGGCAGCATAAAAATAGTTTCACCTCATAGTAATTGGAGCATTAGGAACAATTCCAATACATTTTATTAGAATACAAGACGAGATTGCAATATTAGTAGAAGCTGAAACTATTCACCTACATACACACATATATATATATATATATATATATATATATATATATATATATATATATATATATGTGTGTGTGTGTGTGTGTGTATTAAAGTGGCATTTCTTTTAATGTTTTGAAGCTTGTAAAAGAATTATTTTGACTGAATCCTCAAGAAATGTCTTTGAGAAAATATGTTTCGGAGTGAGAAGTGCTGAAACTTCTCAGTTTGACCAAAGAACTTCTTCAGAAGATATAATTCATCCTTTTCTCTGATTAATGATGTTGCCCAAGTAGAAAAAGAATTGAGCACTAACCTTCTCAGCTTCAAGAATAAACAATATTTAATAATATAATTAGAATTGTTGCTCAAATACCTTGAAAATACTTGTTTTTAACATATATCCTCAGATCAATGATTAAAAATGGCTTTGAGCAAATGAATCCTTTAAGCCTTAAAGACCCTTCTTCATCAGACAACTATAGACTCACTTAACAAAATCACAAATGTCTTTTACAAATAAAAAGATTTGGTTTGGTTTGTTTTATGGTATATCAACATCAATGGGTTATTTAATGCCAACAAGATTTTTAGTGCTGGTAATATTTTTTTTCAGAATGTATTGCTAGTAATTTTTTTTTCAAAAATATATTATTGATATTGAAACCTATTTTTACATCTTCATAGTGTTTTGACACCAGTTTGGGTGTCAACTATTTGTCCATAGCTGGTACCCTAACAAGTGCTACCACCCCATGTCAGGGTGGACCTGGGAAACCAGTAATTAATGCTCTTCCAAACCTCTTGATCAGAAGCCTTTCTGCCGAATGTAGTTTATTGTCATACCCTGAATGTGGATGTAGTTTATCATCATACCCAGGACAGTAACAAATAACAAAAGACCATATCACATGAACAATACCAACAATAACAACAGCACAAATGGGTAGCACATGTAACTAGAATCGAAAATAATAATATAATCAAGAAATTAAGTGTTGACATGACTACAGACAAAAGGTTAGGAAGAAAAACTTTCCATCAGTACTAGAAAAAGATACAAGATTTATTGAACTTAAGTCTAATTTCCTGAAAAGAAAAAGATTTTATAACTTTCAACTGACAGTAACACAAACAACTTGGTTGATGAATGTTAAATGCTTGCTGTATAGAGACAGAAAATTTCTCATTATCATTACAATAACACAAGCAAAAAAATCTTGAGTATGTTGAAGTGAATTACCATTTTTCCTTGAAATCAAACAATTTAGGATTATGTAAAGGTTTCAAATGAAACCAATAATGCTATTTCAAAAAAAAAAAAAAAAGGGAAAAAACTTAATTTCTGCTTTAAACTGTTGAGGAAATATGAGATGACTTAAAACATTACATAAAAATTTGGTAGATTTTGTTTAATAATATATCAACCTCTATGGGTTATTTAATGCCATAATCTAAATATTTTAATTTTATTTTTTGAGATAATAATGGTATATTGATATAAGTCTTACTAACAACCCATAGCTTGGGAGGGGGTTGTAAAGGTGGATTCATACATTTCTTAAGGGTATTCATGCATAAGTGTATATAATGAAACAAACTGAAATTGGAACTCAACTCTCTAATTTACAATTCTGAGCCATTATCCATTACACCATGAACACATCTAAGCTTACAGCATGTGGTAATCCCAAGCAGTCACCCATCTAGGTACTGATCTGGCTTGGTATTGTTTAGCTTTTGGTGATCATATGGGAACTGATGTTACAACATGATGTGGCCATAATCCTATACACACTGATAATTAAAAATAGAAGAATGACTTCTTTAACACTTTAGCATTCAATATGTCTCACACCTGCCCTGTAAATATCAGCTCTCAAATTCTCACTGTTTGCATGTGTTCCTGCATTATTTGTGATGATATCATCATATATTATTGGCAGAGTATGCACAAGGCAAATTATGGTGGGTTGATCACAGAGATCCAGTAATTACGGGGCAGATTGAATGCTAAAGTGTTAAGCATGTAACACAGAAATATGTGTGTAGTTACTCGCAGTATTCTATCCAAAATACATACCTTTTCTAATATGCATTATTCTTAAACATTTTCGGGGTATATATTTAAATATTCATAGCATTTTAGAATAGAACCTGGGTGTAAATTTTCAGGAGTCAAGGTAATTCTAAGCACTGACACAAAAATTCTTCTTTTATGGTGTAAAACATCAGTTACAATATTTTCTTTATATATACAAGTATGGATCTGCACCAAATCTTGAATATCAGTGAATATTCACTGCAAAATGTTTTGCTTTTCTATTTTTAAAAGGAATAGATAAAAATTAAACAAAAAAATACTGATGAGTATAAATAATATCTGAATCTTGGTTAAAAATATATATTCTAGATGCAAGTTTAAGAAATAAATATTTTTTGATAACAGTTGATATTAATTTTACAGTCAAAAAAATGTCTACTAAAACATATATACCCACCAAATATAGTGTTTGTAAGAAAAAAAAAAAAAAAAAAAAAAAAAAAAAAATATATATATATATATATATATATATATATATATATTTAGTTGGATTGATGTGAGTTTGTGACCCTGGGTTTCACGCTTTTGCATGCAAGGAAATACTATTCAGCAAAAGAATAGAAAAATGCTCTGATTACTGACATGTATACATTCCCGATCTTTAAATCTCAACATACAAATGCATATGTATATAGACAACAGCACACATATACATACATATGTCAAGTCCAATACTGTCCACATATGTTTATGTCTGTATGAGCCCCAGCAGACGAGCGAGTGTGTATGTGTGTCTGTGTACCTCAACTGGCGTATGGATGTTTGTGTTAGCATGAGTGAAATCACAACGATGATTTCCCTGCCCCCACTTCCATAATAACACCAATACACACAATCTACATAAATCCATAATTTTGAAAAATTAATCAGTTTGTCTGCCGATCGCAAAAGCATGAAACCCAGGGTCACAAACTCACATCAATCCAACCAAATATGTTAGCTCTATC
>OZ010576.1:99019625-99114171 GCA_963932145.1 Acanthosepion lycidas | reverse complement strand
GAGAGAGATAGGAAATGTGAAAGGATAGATAGGGGAGGGAAGTGAGATAGAGTGAAGGTAAGAGAATAAAGAGAAAGCTAAGAGAACAGAGGGAAAGAGAAGAGAACAGAGAGAAATTGAAGTGAATGGAGAGAAAAAAAAAGAAAAAGAGAAGGAAAGAGAATAGAAAACAGGTAAGGGAAGAAAAATGAAACAAGATATAGTGGTATGGGCACAAAATCTAAAAGAAAATGAAAGATAAAATCTAATGCATTCGTATAAATCTGGAGACTAAAGTCAGCAATGATGGAAATATATACTGAAAGAATGGTAATACCACAGAGTCTTAGAACCTGATATATCATACATTATAAAAAAAAAATATATATATATTTTAACCTGAAAAGATTGTCAGTGGAGAGCAATTTGATGGAGGAGAAAAAATCATGGCAGACAAATGAGCTGGTCAGCTAAGATTAAATGGACAGAAAGGCAATAAGAGGCAATTATTTTGCTCAGGTGTGTAATGACCAAGAAAGGAGAGTAAAAAAGTAATAGTGAGCCATAATATACCTAAGTTTATATATATATATGCAACCACTGACCTTTATGGATATTCATAACACAAAAAACATGTGTAAAGTCAAACATTTTTCAAGAATAGACATTGTACAGCTGTATACATATATGTACATGATGAAAGACAAACAAAACAAGAAGCAGCTGATATTTTTCTTGCTACCCATCTCTCAATACATAATCTGTACTTTTAAGATATATTTAGTCTGGCACAAGATCAGATTACTAATTTGTGCATGTGTGTATATCTTGAAAGCAGCTATAAAGCATGCAATCAATATCTGGTGAACTAAGAAAAGTCGTGCTTGGTTTGCTTTTTATTTCAGTGGATACTTAATCATTTTTATAACAATATCAATCAAAATCAATTTTCAGCTTGTCAACCCTGTTGGGTATAAGGCCACAACATCAACATTAAGTGTTGCTGTTGTGGTTTTTGTCATGAGTTGATTTTATCAGGTGGAATTACTACTAGCACCATGTCCAATTTCTTTAGAATTCAGAGATATCTTTCTCTGAGTCTGGTTCCAAACAAAGCTCAATCTGGCCTATTAATCCCTAGGTTTGGAGAAAAGTTAATTTTGTAAGACTGTGAAAACCAGTGCAATGGCTTTGGCTGGAATTTATATTTGATATACTATTTACACTTTGGCACAGTGTACATATCCACCTGTCTATATTAATATGTATTCTTATCATAAGAAAATATACAAAATCCAATCAGGGACTGCCTGAGGATCTATAATGTCAAACTGGAAACATTTTTTGTATAACCGAAGTCTTTATAGAATAGGCAGTATATATTTATGCAAGTCTTTTGAAGTTTTTCATCATCAAAGATAATTTTTATGCCGTCCAATATCTGATATATTATTTCATTCAGAGTACAGTAAAGAGTAACTTTCAAAATATACAAAATTTAAAAAAACAAACTGACATTTAAGAAAATTTGGAAAAAAATTATGCTGACAACACAACTATTTACTCTAGTCAAAATAGAAAGTCCAACAGGGCTGACAAAGTAAAACTGGCTAATCATCAATAAATCTTTCTTTTGATCAACATTGCTAATACTAACCTCCAAAAGAGAAACTCTTTGCACCTTCATGGTCTCATGTTTTCCACTGACATGAAGTGGAATGATTATATTGAATTAGTTGCTAGGTCTGCTGCTAGGATGTTTGGTTCTCTGTGCCATGCCAGATAATTTTCAACAGAATACATCTTGTAAGTTTATAAATTTACCATTTATTTGTGCATTGAATATTATTGCCATATCTGGTCTGGTGCTTCTAATATATATCTCGAGATTCTTGACAAAATCCAAAGAAGGATCTGTAATGTAATAACTCCTCACCTGGCATCTTGATTTCACTCACTTTCCCAACACTGTGATGTGGCTGTCTTATGTCTTTTCTATAAATATTTTACGTACATCAATCACATGAATATAAGCATACTACTAGATTGGCAACTAACTTTCATTATTTTACTGTTGAAAGAGCTAAATATAAGCATCAGTTCAATTCTAATAGTTTCTATTCTTGCCCATCTCACCTGTAGAACTCTCTTCCAGTTTCTTGCTTCACTGCCATTCTTCAAAAATTCAAATGCAACTTACATTGCTAACTTGTTTTACTGAAACCTTTTCTTTTATGGTCCTTTCTCCTCACTAAAGTCTTTTCATATTCTTTCATTCCAAGTAGCATCTTGCATCTTAGTGGCATTATTGCTTTGCTTGTGGGGAAATGATTAAAAAAAATAATACTGCTGATCTCTGTAAAACATTGTTTTGTGTGTCTGTTGAAATTCTCATCTAACATGGAATATTATGCACTACTGTATTTTGGGTTAGGGGGTACATAATATTATGCTGACATTTTTGCAATATTGCAATCAATTATTTTTTTTGCCCCAAACTCGGTGCTGACCAATAAGAATATCACAATATTATGGTAATTTTGCAATGCATTGTAACTGAAAGATTCTGCACTAGTCAAATAAAATTAGAATAATTTTTTGTCTCTGAACAATATCCATGGAATTTAGAAAATTTTTTTCATATTTTTTTGAAATTGAGAATCATAATGTAGATGATGAACAGATGTTTTGCTATCTTCCTGGAATTTATTAGGCATTTTCTGTTAAATGTAAAGTTGTAAGGCAACATATTTGAAAAGTTACAAGATAAATTTCGGGAATCTACAAAAGAAAAAAAAAAAGATTGATTTTACAGTGTATTCATAATATTGTAGCAACATCATTTTGTTAGCTGAGTGGATTGCTATGTTTATTTGACAAAATTACAATAACTTATACAAATCTGAACCTGCAAAAAAAATAAGCATAAAAATAAGCTTTTTACAATGTATCAGACACTTTTTGCACTTATTGTATATACATACATCAGCTTATGCCTGGACTTAATTTGTATACAAAAAAATTTAGATCTGGATTTGTTACTTCAGTTTCATTAAGTTAAAAGCTAAGAGAATGCCAATTTGAATTAAACTCCCAATGTCACTTGCTCTGATACTAACATCTCATCCAATGCTTAAGTAACTTTTTATTATATACAAATTACAATATTGAAGTCAAGAGGAAGATATCTAAATTTCTCTATTTGTTTGATTGTGATATCTCCAATTTTTAATTCACATGTTGGGCTGATCTTTTTGCTAACAACCATACATTCTATCATCTTACATTTGATATTTACTACTTTCTTTCTTACTTACCTTTATAATGGATGTTTAGGTGTTTCTTTTCACTTTCCTTTATTACCTTCTACAGAAGCAACTGTAGTTTTCTCTCTGTGTTTGCTATCAACACCGTGCCATTTGCGTATCTAATGTTGTTAAGATTGTGGTTGCCAGTATTGAATCCTTGCAGGACCTTCTAAAAACAAACTCTATATGGCAGCTTACATTTTCATCTTTTAGGTTACCAATATCTGTAGAACAAAGATTAGGATGATTATAAAAGGAGGAGGGAAAAATTTGCTGAAATAAAATCTTCAAAAAAAAACTATTCCATAATGTTAATCAAAAAGTGTGTTCTTCATGTGATTTAAATCTTAGAAATGTTTTGTTTTCAACCTTTCTAGATAAAATGCCCTTGTATCATACTAAGCTAAAGTGCTTGTATTCTTTGACGTTGGCATTAACTTGGGGATGGTGTCAACAGTGTGTGGACTGCTGTTGTTGTCACATCAGGGATGAAGGTAATATTCAATGTTTTTCTTATCATATTCTGTAAGGGTTGGGGTGGGAATGTATTAAATGCACTGGACTTGAAATAGTCACATATCCATCATTCCATTGTGCCTGTTGGTTTCCATCAGAAGGAACAGGATGGTATTAGGCATCACTGAAATGGGTTTTCTGTGTGGGCATGTGCACAGGGTATTTTCCTTTGCACCCTTCATTGAAATGATTATATTTTAAGACAAGTTTTTTTTAGAAAGTGTATGAATTATGCCCTATCTCACACCTTTTAGATCTGTTCATGGTTCTAATTTCAAGTTCAGTAGATTTCTGGCATACCCTTTTTACATAACCCTTAATCCCGCAATTATGACATACCAGTTTAGCTATTGAGCAATCTCTCTTCTTAATTGATCCACCTGAATGGAATGTCTTCCCACAACCCACTCAAGGATTTTTATTTTTCTAAGAAGTGGGTACATTAGTTCTTCGGAGTTGTTGAAACACATGATGCTTGTGTCCAAGAATCTGTAGGTAAGATGATGTTAATGGGCTAACATCATTTGGTAACATCCGTCATTTCCAAGCCAACAATTTTGTCAAAAATTTGCTTGAGTGTAATGATGTTGGCAGCCTTGGCCAAAACTCACAACTTTCCATGTTTAGACAATCAGCAGTGAATGAGCAAAATTTGGCTTGAGTTTGTAGCCTTGCTAAAAAAAATGAGGGATTGACTCAACTTCTCCCTGATGTGTGTAAGCCATTTACCTCAACAAATGAGATGTGTGACAAAAGCATTTCCTCTGTAGCCGAATTTAAGGTTTCAGCCCCTATAAAGACAAAAAGGAGCCTGTTGACTTTGGGCAAGCATTGCTTATTTTGACTGTGTTGGTGAATGTACACCTCTCCTCATACTGAGTCCAAACATCAAGGTATAATGCCAGTTGTTGTCCATTGTGTTGGGTTCAATGTTAGGACATTCTGTTTTTTGTATTGGACGTTTACATTATATGAGGGTTTCTGTCACTCGTAAGTGCGATAATTTATTTTTTTAGCTCTATCATTTGTTGCACGAGTTGAGCAATCAAATCAAAGGTTCCACCTGGTGCAGATGCCATGTCTTATTCTGCCGAGATAGTTCCATGTATTCACCAGATCCTGTTCACAGTTCCATGTAAAATAACCGCAGTGGCAATGGTAGTATAATTCTCAATTACTTTATTCTTGTACCAGGAAGATACAAAGACAAAAATATATATGTGGCCCCTAGCCACTCAGCTCTTTATAAACAGTGCACAAGATAACTTATGTCAGCCTGTGAAAGTCCTCCATTATCTAATGACACCTTCCATTTATACTCTACAGGAATAAATTACAGAATGATTTCATGATGAGATATTTTACCTCCAGGCAGAAAAATTAGGATTAATTCATTAATGAATACATCAAGTCAGTTTGTGAATTTGTATCGATGACAACTTTTATGAATGATATCTATGTTGGTTCAAATTCTCATTTGAATTAGTAGTGTATGTCACCTCCCTGCTGCAAATTAGGGAGTCATTACTATAATTATGAGTGTAGGGTTTTGCTTCTAGCAGAGGAAAATTCCAGGTTAATTCTGAAAATGAACTCTGAGGAAAAACATATAACAGAAAACACAACAGGATATGGAGTTGAGATTTTATTCCTTTTTATGCAATTATATATTGGTAATAAATTTACACAGTTGTTTTGTTTGGCGTGTCTTATATTGTAATATGTGACACAGTATATAAATGTTTTTTAGCATTATGATTATTTGCATTATGCATTCTCTTTATTTTTGTTTAACTTACTTGAATGTATCAGTCCCAAATTCTTTCGAGAATGAAACTGTAACAGGTAATGAGATTCAGTGATTGGTTTTTCTTCGTTCTCTCATAGTCAAATTTTCATGTCTGTTGTATTGGGAATCAAAAGTTCTACTGTCTGTCTCATGGCCAAGGGAACACTAATTCTTTTATCACACAAATTTTGGTGGTAAAAGAAGAGAATTCTTTTTCTCTTTTTAACTGTGTGAAAATATAATCACTTAGAAACCACTGCAGAATATTTGGTGTCTATTTGTTTGTATTATGTATTCACTTCATTTTGGTTTAAGTTATTTGAATGTATCAGTCCCAAATTCTTTTGAAGATTCAACTGTGTAGGTGGTAACGAGATTTGTAGACTGGTTTTTCTTGGTTTTCTCTTAGTCAAATTTTCACATCTGTCGTATTGAGAATCAAAAGTTCTACTGTCCTCTCTAGTGGTCAAGTGGGCAATGATTCCCATATCATACATATTTGGGCAGTAAAAGAAGAGAAAGGTTTTCTCTTTTTAACAGTGATGAAATATCATCACTTAGAGACATCATTTATCCATGTTTATTTTTAAGGTTTTATGTTCATACCTTCATTGATCTCTATATTCTACATCTGCATTATATTAGTTCCAAGTGATTGTCTTTGGACCATTTGTGATTTTCTAAGATGCAAATATATTTGCCTTCCCTATATGCAACTTAAAAGATCATTTGAATATTTTTTTCTTTCATCCATATTCAAATTGAACACTTCAAATGTTGATTTTATTGCAGGAGACATTTTCAGTACAACTGACATCGGCTTAATATTTGTCGCTATTTAAAAAAATTATTGCCAGGTGACAAAAAAGATTTCTAAAACTGTCATTTGCAAACTTAAATTTATCATCTAAAAAAGGAAATTAAACTTTAAATATGAAAATAGTTTTATTAAAAATAAAATTAAATATCATGAAATTTATGTTTTGGAAACAACATTTTTTATTTTATTTTTTTTTGACAATATTGATTAAAAAGAAAAACAAATAACATATACTACAGATATTGGAGTTTGATCCAAATCTTCAAGATTTACTTTTCAGAAAACTTCACTCACTTGCAAAATCAACTGTTTAACATTTGCTCACTGCATTTTTATTTTCTTCAAATCTAAACAGTTTCTTTTATGCTTCAGTCCCTCCCTTTTTCAATTCCCTGAAAGCAATCATTGCATGATCTTCATGTTATAAAACATCAGGAATTATTCTTGATATTGCTGTCAAAAGATAAAATGGTATTCATAATAAAATAATCTAACAATTTACTGATCTTTCAAAGTAATCCAAATTATTCTCCATCTCTGCACTTAGAACTAATGTTACCATCATCACTTTGGTGCCATAATTTGGCACCAATATGAATGCTGCCATGCATAATCAAAAGTAGCCAGGTTGTTTACTCTCATTTTTTTTAATCTTTCTTATATATAGTATATAAAGGAGCTGGACTGTTTTCAAATGAAAATACCCAAGAAGATGATTGGAGGATGATGTTTTTTCAGTTTCCAATAACATCAAACTTACCATCAGAATGAAAAAGAAATATTTTGAGAGATTAAGAAAGAGTTAATGATTATTCTTACAAATAAAACCTTCTTTAACCTTCATCTTTCATTCTCTGTTCTTTGGACATGGAAAGCAAATAGGAAGTTGTATTTTTGAGCTTAATTCAAAGTGTCTGCATTGCATACTAAGAAAATAGTACCGGGTCCACTTGTAGATAAATTAAGCTGTTCAAATATTCAGGAGTTCAAGAAATTTTATTTGTATTCCCTAAAACTTGGTCATTGTTTTTACTTTTTAATTATTTGGAGATAGAAATATGGTGTCTGTGAAAAACTTACCCATAAAACTAAGTAATTTAAAAACAGAAGAGATTAAGTAAAGATTTGGAGATTAAGATAAAAAAGTAACTCTGGAACAGGTTGCTATATTTATTACATGTGTAGCTCAGATTTTATAAGTTTAATAACAGATACCCAAGAACACAAATATACAATAGACTGAAAAAATTATGTGGGAAGTTTTTTTAAGTATTTTTTAATGCTAAGCTAAACACAATGTAGCGGAGAATCAAGCCAACCCGACAAGAGACCCATAATGGGTTGCTTATGGTGCAATAAGCACCAGGAGTTACATCCTCTTGTCTTGTTCCACATTTGGCTGTTGAGAGGACATTCTACTTAGAGTAGATGGTACTTATAAAATTTGCTTATGAACAATACCAGGCAGCTATTAGCCAATCGTCAGAATGGGTCTGAGACTGAGAGAGCTATATAACGGCAGCTTTTTTTCACTTGGAAAAAAGTGTTCTCAATGTGTGGATCATCAGGGCTTTGTGGTAGAGTTGGAGTTTACATTTACTTTACTTAGAAAACCAGACAAAATGAACACACAAACAAAACGAAAGGAAATAAAAATAAATGAACATTCTGATTTGTATTCAATCACTGAACTCTGTTGTGTTTGTGATGTTGCTACCACAAAGTATTTATTCTTAAACCATTTTAGGTACTTAGGCATATTTCCAGTTTGCCTTTTCCTGTTATAGACATTAGTATATATGTGATATACACCTTGATGGAACAGATGAGCTGTAAAGAAAGGAATAACAAACATGCACTGCTATCAAACAAATTTTTTCTACAATTATTCCACACATGAAATTATATATATATATATATATATATATATATATATATATATACTACCAGGTACACTTGTATATAAATTAATATACACTGAATTTCAAGCTTGCTTATAGTACTTCCTTATAGATGTGATACCATCTGAAACTACATGCACACAATTCTGGGAATGTCATCGGTTGGAAAACACCAAGAACTTATTATATAGCTCTCTCAGTCTCAGATGCACACTGACTATTGGCTAATAGACCCACACTGAGTATTGAGTAATAGTTGCCTAGTATTGTTCATATATATATATATATATATATATATATATATACAGTGGTGTTGAATAAGTGATCATACACATGAAAATATTTCATATTTTTATTTGTAACATATTAAATTAACAAAACGGGAATATATCTATTTTATCAGATTGCATACTAAAAATGTATGCATATAAAACTAAATAATATTTCACGGTTAAGAAAATATAGCAATATTTAAATTTTTAGGGTTTTAAAAAATTATTGTACAGCAGAACAAAAACGTGTTTTTTTCATTTAATATTTTGTTACAAAACCTTTATTAAGTTCAACAGCAACCAACCTCTTCCTGTAGTCTTTAAGTAATAAATAAAATACTTTAGTAGGTATTTTGTCCCATTCTTCCTGAGTAGTTGTCTTCAGGTTTTTGATGTTTGTTGGACCTCTATCACAGATCTTATTTTCCAAAAGCCACCATAAATTCTCTATTGGATTCAAATCCGGTGACTGACTGGGTCATTGTAAGATGTTAACATTGTTATTAGCAAGCCAATTCTTCATACTCTTAGCAGTATGCTTGAGATCATTGTCCTGCTGGAAGATCCAATCAGGAAGAAGCCCAAGATTCTCTACAGAAAGCAATAATTTTTTGCTTAGGATTTGTTGATATTTTTCTGCATTCATTCTACCGTCTATAATTGCTAGTTTGCCAACATCTGGGAGAGATCTTCCTGGGAGCACCGGGTTTGCCTTTGTTCTCAACAGTATTACATCTTTTAAATCTTGCAATAAATGAACCAAGTGTTGAAAAAGGTATGTTCGTGTCACTGGAGATGTTTCTGTAACTTTTTCCATTGTTCCATAGCTTAATAATTAGCTCTTTTTGAGCACAAGTCATTTCCTTACATCAAGCCATTACCAGAACTATTATCAGCGAACAGTGACTGCTGAATGATCCAATTTTGAACTGAATGTTGCAATAGAGTTACTGAGAATATTCTAGAACAGTTTAGAATCTTCTACTTTGAAGTACAACCAAAATCTACTGTATTATAAAGCAAAAATTGATACCGTACAAACATTTTTTCCACTATTCAAAATATAAAAAATTGCATAGCTATCACTTATCAATGAATTTCTAATTTTAAATTGCAGATTCTGATTCTATGCCCCAAAATACGTATATATTATTGTTATTCGAGGTTTTTATTTGCTATAAATGAGAATAATAAGCATTTCTTTGCTGTACCATCTCTTATTCAATCCCACTATATATATATATATATATATATAATATTAGTGGTCAATATATTATAATCATAGAATATTAGTGTTTCTAACAACCATAGGAAGCTATGTCTTGTTTTTCTGATGGTCTACATAGCAACTGATCTTTATCACTAGCCATCATTATGATTTCATCTTTGCCTGAAGAAAGATAATAGTTCTTTGCATCCCTGCAGTACTGCAACATGAGGTAAAGTTCAGCAAAGCTTGTCTGCTTGACCAGTACAAATTAGTTTTATTATTATTAGGACCTTGAATAAGTTCTTGGTGTTTTCCAACAGATGGCATTCCAAGAATTGCATGCATGTAGTTTCAGATAGTATCACATCTATAAGGAAATACTATAAGCAAGCTTGAAATTCATTGTATGTCATTTCACCAAAGTGTAAGTAAGTTTGTTTTTCATATCATATGTCAGATTCCATGCCAAAGAAAGTGCATTATAAAAAGAAATCTGCAGCTAAAGCACAAAGAATTCTTGTTGTGACTTACGGTGACCATGCTCTCTCAGAAACAAGATGCAGAGATTACTTTGGATGCTTCAAAAATAATGATTTTGATGTTGAAGATAAAGAAAAAGTTTGAAGATGAAAAATTGGAGGCATTACTTCATGAAAACTCATGTTAGGCACAAGCTGAACTTGCGGAATCATTAGGAGTTGGTCACACAAGTGTTTTGAAATATTTGGAAGCATTAGAAATGACTAAAAAGCAAAGACATTGGGGGCATATGACTTGAAGCTGAGAGACATTGAATGGTGTCTTGCCACGTGTCAGCAGCTGCTTCAACAGCAGAAGAGGAATGTTTTTTCATCATATTGTGATCAGTAATGAAAAATGGATACACTACAATAACCATAGAAGATCATGGGGTAAGCCCAGCCATGCATCAACATCAGCAGCAAAGTTGAATATCCATGATTCAAAGTTTTTGCTCTGCATTTGGTGGGATCAGCTGAATGTAGCATATTATCAGCAACTCAATATGAGCAGAGACATGACAAAGTGATTTTGCAACATGACAACATGTCACAAAACAAGTGAAAACCTACTTGGAAATGCTTAAATGGGAAGTCCTACCCCACACGCCGTATTCAGCAAACATTGCCCCGTCTGATTATCACTTGTTCTGATTGATTCTGATCGTGGCCTGACTGAAGAGCACTTTCATTCTTATGGAGATGCCAGTGAGTTGACTCATGGTTAGTCTCAAAAGATGTGTCATTATTCTGGCATGGAATTCACATGCTGCCAGAAAGATGGGCAAAAGTTGGGGCTAGCAATGGACAATAATTTCAATGATACATTTATTACTAATTTTTGTAGATAAAACATTACTTTTCGTGAAAATTTAGTGAGAACTTTTTCAAGGTCCTAATACTACGGATGAGTTTGATTCTGTCGGGGTAACCAATACAAATTTCAACATTAAATAACCTAACAGACGTCAAGATATCATAAAAAACAACGACCTCATCTTCAACCATTTGCATGTGTCTCAAAGTTAGTTATATAAAGAAAAGTATATGATTTAATTTATTTTTTATTTTTTGTCAATGAACAAAACATTAAATTAAATTAAATAGCATCAACAAATGGAAGACACATTTTAATAGGAGTCCTCACATTACCTGTTTGGAGAAAATTAATCTGACTAAAAATGAAGTAATAAGCACGAATAAGATTTCTATTTAAATTCTATCACTACAGTGAATAAAATTTAAAAATAACTGACACCAAATAAACAAAATAGTATATATGAATTAATTATATTTGTTCTTATATTATTATTACGATTATTATTATGTATTTGTTATTCTCATATGTTTACCATTGTATATTTGCTATTATTCCCATGTATTTGTTATGTTACTGATCAAAATTAATTTTGGTTCGAAAGGTGCACTTCCTAGTAACTGATGATCCAGCATCTCTTTTAATTAAAAAAAGCATTTGAATTTCAAGCAATTTCCAGATTAATTAAATCATTTAACTCGCATATAATTTCTATTTAATAATAATTTAATATAAGTTAATAACAGTTGATTAGAACCATGTTGGTTTCATTATTTTTCTCTTTGGTGTGTGTAAAAAGAAAAAAGAGGAAGAAGATGAAATAGATATTTTTAAATATGGAAGAATTATGAACTCAAGGGGTAAAAATACAACAACAACCTCTGTTGTTGTAATCCCAGAAGCAATATGTGCTAGAATTATAATTAAACTTGAACAGAATCAAAAACTAACACTAACAAGAAATATCAGATGAATGTTAAAGAATCCTAAATCTAAGGTGTGATACTGAAGAAGTTGAAGAAAAAGAATGCACAAAAATGTGAAAAAAGAAAAATTGATCCATGTTTCAGATGTGGATGGTTACATCTTGTAGTCAACTTTTCCTTTAAGAATTCAAAGTGCTACAAATGTGGAAAAGTAGGACATAAAAAGTCACACTGTAAAACTAAAGCAAGGAAAAATCTTGTACACAGCACCGCAACGGAATATAAAATAATTATAGAAAACCAAAGAAAATTTGCACATGTAAAATTTAATAATGTGTATGTAAAAATGCAACTAGAAATTGGTAGTAACATCACAATAATCAATAAATCTACATGCAAATCAAACAGAGAGCTGATATTAAAAAGAACTTTGAAAATTGCACATGTCATGACAGGTGAGAAATTATTTTTTATTGGTAAAATGACTTGTAGCATCACATTTCATAACAAGTGTGTAAAAGCAAAAGCTTATGTGTTAAAAATACTACAAACTTATTTGGTACTGACTGAATGGAATCATTTGAGTTGTGGGATTTACTTTTAAATATTTATTGCAAAAATGTAAGTGGACAAGTGACCACTTAAAAATCAATGTGAAAATTTAAAGTACAAATTAAAAGAAGATTTCCTGGATGCTCTGTCAAATGAGTTGGGTTGGTGTTCCAAAGTCAAAGTGAAATTTCAAATGAAGAAATTTTTGAGGCCAGTGTTTAAACTGAAACAGTGTACCATTCTGTTATAGAGTAGTTTTCACAGTGGTGGCTTGTATTTCAATAAGTCATCCTAAATTAGGTTCGACGTACAAAACGTTAGGAAATTGGAATTAAATGTTAATGATGCAGCAATCTAGTTGTGATGGTTGGTACTTCAATGTCCGATATCGACTGACTCGCTCAACACCACTGAGCTGAACTGGCTACTGCTACTCCTACTTATTATCTGTGGGAGAGTCTATTACAATAGAATAGGTATAACACATTCATAGCATTGGATCAAGTCAAAGTTGAATTAGATAGAGTTGAAAAAATAAGTGTAATTGAAAAGAGTGACCATTGAAAATTGGCAGCACCAGCAGTGTATGTAAAGAAAAGAAGTAATAAAATTCATGTTTGTGCTGATTTTTCACAGGGTTAAACAAATGTTTAGAACTCCCCTAACTACCCATCATCAAGTCCAGAGGAGAATTTTGTGACTTCAGTGGAAAAATCTTTTTAATGCTGGACGTTTCTGAAACAGAATTGCAAATACAGGTTGAAGAAAAATGTTCAGAGTTAATGACTATAAATATGCACAAGGGATTGTATAAGTTCAACCCACTTCCTTTTGGGATGAAAGCCACTTTCAACTATATTTCAACAAGATATGGATACTATGCTTGCAGATTGTGGTTTTACAGTTGCGTATTTGGATGATATATGAA
Source organism: Acanthosepion lycidas (assembly GCA_963932145.1). Lineage (NCBI taxonomy): Eukaryota > Metazoa > Mollusca > Cephalopoda > Sepiida > Sepiidae > Acanthosepion > Acanthosepion lycidas. Next base: position 99,100,635 of record OZ010576.1, on the reverse strand, counting down.
TTAAAAGTGTGTCTAAGGAATAACTTATCAGGTATATGAAAAGTGTTTTTTGAAAAAATATGAGAATATGGGCTTAAATTCAATGAGGAAAAGTGCAAATTGTTTTTGCCTAAAATCCAGTACCTAGGACAAATCATTAACAAAGTCGTCAACCAGATCTGCCAAGGGCAAGTGTAATTAAGAATATGCCTCCTCCAACAAATATTACTAGATTACAAGCATTTCTAGGACTAGCAAACTATTATCAAATCACTATACCCTATATGCAGAATTTGAGAGCTCGACTGAACAATTTGCTTAAAAAAGGTGTAAAGTGGAATTGAACTGATATGCATGAAAAGGCATTCAAAGAAATCAGGAAAATACTAATGTGAGACTTAACATTAGTGCACCGTGATCAAAAAGTGGAAATCGTATTGGCTTTAGATGATTATAACTTAGGAGCACTAATTCTATGTAAATAGGAGCCATTGCCGATGCTTCCCATTCATTACTACCAACAGAAAAAAACAACAGCCAAATCGAAAGAGAGGCATCAGCAATAACATTTGCAGTGGAAAAATTTCACAAATTTGTAAAATAGGAGTTTCCTGTTACAGACAGATCACAGATCTCTATTATCAATTTATGGTTTGCAAAAAGGAATTCCTATGCATACAGTAAATAGATTATAGTGCTGGTGTATCATCAATTTAAATTACAATTTCAAGTTGGAATACCAACCATCCAAAAAAATTAGGTCCTGCTGATTGTTTATCAAGACTGATATAAAAAAAAAAAAATACTGAACTATTTGAGGACATGGTTATTGCAGCATTAAAAGAAAAATAGAAATTAAAAATGTGTTATGCAACTGGAAGAAATAAAAATAAAAGCAGAGCAAGACATGTTTATTTTGGAAATAAAAAAATGAGAAAAGAAAATAAGAAAGACAATTTTTAGAATGCTATCCAGATTTGAACATTTAATTGCTATGTGATGGGGTACTGATGTTTTCTCTCAGAGTAGTAATACATAGCATATTACAAAGGCACATATTAAATGAATGTCATAGTAGACATGCAGGAATTTCAAGGATGAAATCACTTATGAGAAGCTATGTACACTGGACAAAAACGGATGAAGACATTGAAAAATTAGTAAAAGCTTGCAGAGTTTATGCTCCAGCAGCAAAATCCACTACCACAAAATTACAACCTTAGCCAAAAACAGATATTACATGGTTAAGACTGCAGATAGATTTCACAGGTCCAATAAATAGATCACGTTATAGTGTGGTAGTTATCGTTTGTAAGCGCAAAATAGCATCTTCCACTGTTACAGTGAATTTTACATGAACTGTTTGCAAGATAAGGTGTTCTGGATGCCATATTCTCAGATAACAGTATACAAGCCACTTGTATGTACATATGACTACCTCACAGTATCACCCAAGGTCAAACGAACAAGGTGATTGGTTTGCGAGTACTTTTCATAGAGCTTTGAAAAAAGCAAGTAATGAAAAATTGAGCGAAGAAGTGCTATAAAAATTCTTGAGAATATACCAGATAATGCTGAATCCTAGTAAACCATCAGGTATGTCACTGGCAGAATTTGATATTTACAAGAAAATTAAAATCAGAGTTCGACAAGTTGTTAACAGGCCAGAATAAGAACAGATAAAAATGACACAAAATTTTCCAAAATGGGCAAAAAAGTGTTTTTATAGTATATAAAAATGGAAAAGAAATGTGGGAATATGGCATAATAAGATCATGAATTGGAAAAATAATATATATGGTAAAAGAAATAAAAATGGCAAGACAAAAGGCATTGGAATCAGTTAAAGAAAAGGTTTACTGAAGAAAGCCTGCAAGAAATGAAGAACCTATGCAAGTACTGTATGATACTTTTGATGTACCAATACCTCAAGAATTTGTTGAACATACATCTATGATTACCAGAAAAAGCAAACATCCAGAATAACTAGAGACTGACTCAAAATGAAAGAAATACAAAATTCAGTATGTGACAGACTTGCCAGGAAGAGGTGGGGTGAATACTAAGAAATAAAATAAAATATTTACCAATAAAAATCTCAAAACATTTTGGAGTAAATAAAACATCTCCCAGTAACACAAATGACATCATGGTGAGTAGTCTAAGCAAAGACATAATATTATAACCGCTAGGATTGAGTTATAACAAAAACCAAAAAAAAAATCCGTCATCCTGGTTTTAGCTTCTGTCATTGTATGAAATTCAATAATGAAGAGCAAACTGAATAAATAAAATATTTTTCTTTGTAGGTGGCTTGCAGCCATATCATGTTGAAATACTTGTTCGTGTATGATCGCTAAAGTTAAGCAATGTCGAGCTTGCTTACTACATAGATTGGTGATTGCTTGGAAATGAAGGCGCAGTAAGCTTGGATGCACAGGTGATGTAATGGATAATGACTCTGAATTGTTAACTAGAGAGCCGAGTTCCAATTCCAGTTGGGTTACTCTTATTCACTTAAGTGCAAATACCCTTGAGAAAGGTATAAATCCACCTCTCTCCCACCAGCTTAGGGTTAATAAGTAAGACTTGTATCACTAAACCATTATTAGCTAAAAAAATAACATTCTTGCAATCTAAAAACATTTCCTGCCTTTAAATAACCTTCAAAGGGTTGACAAGCCATAAGAAATCAATAAATTAATCAATCTTCTTTGATCTTTAACTGGAATAATTTGACAGGAAAAAATAAATTTAAAAAAAGTTATTGTTAATTTAAAAAAAGAGGAGAATTAGTTTTAGAAAAACGGTATTCAAAACCGTTTTGTGACAAGAATTTTGGAGAGTAAAATTATTTTAAGAAGCAGATGATACTAATAAAAAAGAAAAAATCTCACCTGGATTTGAACACTGAACTATGGCACTAAAGATGAAAGCATAGCTATCTCTGATATGTTGCAAGCCAAACAATTACTGATATTAGATTAATACAACACATAGGTAAATTGGGAAAGGGTATGATGATTTTCTCAGTGTAGCATAGATGTGACACAAGGCAATAAGCATGTGTTGCCCAGTGAAATTTGAATTCACTACTCAGTTGGAATTGTGCTAGTGAGACAAGATTGCTAACCAATACACTATGTTGTGGTGCCCAAATTAGAAAATGGTATATTGGGTAACTGTGTTCCCTGCAGAGTATCCAATTGATGAAGATCTGATCTTAGAGAGGGAAAAAGTATTTGAGATGCTAGTTTTTATTTGGTTAAAATACCAACCATTGACACTGAAAAGAAATATTTTGACTGTTAAACAAGTCAAAATAAGCTACTGTTGCACTTGACATAAGAATATTGCGAAAAGAAAATTTTCAAATACTGATATACTCACTAAAAGAAAGAAGTCATTCATCATTTTTAATTTTAAATCCAAATTCCTAATGTCTATAGGCATAAACAATTACAGACCAACTAGGAGCAAACATCAGACCAAGACGAAAAGAAAAACAAATTAAATATCATTAAGAATATTCTCCAAAAACAACTTTTGAACATGAAACTCTTGCACTAATGTAATCCATACAAGTCATGATGCAAATCAGGTTGGTCACAAAGTCCTGACTCATTTAGGAAGCAGAAAGAAAACAACAAAATTTTATGGAACAGCACCAACATTTATTTTTCAAAGTAATATTCATCATTCTCGACAATCTTCTGACAGTAATCAGCCAGCATCTGAATCTGTCTCAGATACCAGACCTCTGGCTTTGAATCAAAAAACTGTAAACAAGCTTTCTTCACTTCATGAAAAGTGTTAAAATGCTGGTCATGAAGAAAGTGTGCCATTGCACAGAATAAGCCATAGTCACTCAGAGCAGAATTGAAACTGATTCATGGATGCGAAAGAATCTCAACTCCTCCTTAGTCAACCTAGCCATGTGTGGCCTCACATTGTCTTGAGCTAGATCTTGATTGACCAAAGTAGGATACTACTTTTTTAGTGTGTCGTACATGTGGTCTAGTTGCTAGCAGTACAGTTTAGTGCTGATGGCACAGCCATGTGAAACAAGCTTGAAATGCCTTACTCCTTAGAAATTTCACCAGACAGAGATCAAGATTTATTGTTTTCTTTCAACTTCTTAAGTGAGTCAGGACTTTCTGGATAACCTAATATTTACTGAGATTATCTTTTTAAGGCACAAGGCCAACTTGAGGGATGGCATGTTGAGGAACTGGGTCTCCAATCAAACAAGTGAAGATTAGTCTCCCCATAAAGAATAAATCATCATCTGAGATGAGATTTTTTTTTTATTTGATTATGATAACAATCACTGATACTGGGGGTAAATATTTCCCAACTGAGAAATGGGCCGAAATATTTTTACTGTGACTAAGTAATGATTATTAGCAAATACAGATACAGTCATTTCAACAAGAAATAAGTCATTCATCATTTTTAATTTTAAATCCAACTTCCTCGTGTCAAAAGCAAAAATACTACAGGCTAAAAAAATACAAAGCTTCATATCAAAATGAATAAAAAATTGAAAAAAAAAATTAAATATCACACCTTTTAAAACCATTCTCCAAAAACAGAATTAAATGTTAAAGTGCTTTTGTTATGAGTTTCGAGTTCATTCAGAAGTATCCAAGACTTCTCATAAACAGCAAACAGGTCAGCCAAAACATATCATGATTCTCAAACAAAAGGGAAGAACAGGATTTTTGAAAGAATTTCCTGAGACTATCCTTCTGCCAAACATTGCAATAAATATTACCCTCTTGTATGCATCATTAAGCTGCATGCTATTGACAAGAAACAAAGCTGATAATCACTCATTGTACAAACATATTGTTAATAAAGAATCAGTTAGTTGTAAATTACATTTGTTAAATCTCTTCAGTCTGTAAAAAATAGAATAAAAAAAGGAAGACATACTTTTTCAGCAATTCTTGTGTTTACTTTGTTTTCAGAAATGATTCTCTAAGATTCCACATTCTATGTTTGATTCTATGAATTTAATAAAAATACCAAAAAAAAACTATCAAAACAAACTGATGAAACTTTACTAAATACTTTAAACTTTCAAGAAAACTTGGACTTTAATTTCAAACAGACTTTCCTCATAACTGTATAGATATTTATTCATCTGAATAAACACTGAACACCTTACAAGAATCTTCAAATTCCAAACCATCACATGTCAGAGGAGAATGACTGGTCACTTATTGTTGTATGGTCCATTATCAGGGCTTCAAACCTGATGTCAGAATTGAGTACAATCAATTTTTTTCATGTTTTCCAAGTTTTTATATACTATATGGCTACATTAAATATGTGGGGACTTAGGTGTTATTCAAGAGGTAAAAAGAATTTAATTGCAATGCTGTGGCTCCAATCAAACCCTCTCCAAAGTTATATGTTTTCAGCTTCAAATATTTGTCCCCTCCCAGAAATGAGGAAGACATGCACAAGTGATTGTTTGTCTATCAGTTACTTGATGACCCAAATGAATTCTGGCTTTCTGTGTAGAGTATATATTATATTATATATATGGTGTGTGTGTGTGTGTGTTCCTGTCTGGGATATAATGCCTACACTAACTTCTTCTGAGGTGTTTTTGAATGATGACGATATTCAGTCAACCCCCCCACCGAGGGTGTCATGTGGCACAAGGCCTTTGTAATGTGGGCTTTCCGAGCCCGTGGGCTCTGCCAAAAATATGCCCATTGAACCCATATAAACGGGTTCAGGGCCAGTCTACCTCCCCGAAGGAGACTCCACCCTTTGGCGTAGCCTCCTTTGGGTTCCTCCCGTCCGTAGGATGAGAGTATAACTGAACAGTCGGTAGTGAACTACTGACCAACTCAAATGATTTTTGAATTTTTGAATGATGACTGATCCACTTCCAGGGGCAATACCTTTACTAGACACATGTCATTACAACTCTTCTTCTTGTGTAGTTTATTGTGTTTTAAATAAAGTAAACAAGAATGAAAAACTGCATGTATTTACCAATTCCCACCTCAGAAGTGAGCTAGAAAAAAAATTATATCTGTGCTTTAAAGATTAATCCTTCACTAATTCCTGATTACATTTCTCTTCTCTTCTTTCTCTCCTACTTCTCTTACAACTGGCTGCTGCTTTTTAACTCTGGCAATCACAAAGCTTCCTTCTGCCTCACATTCCAAAACCAATGTCACCAAAAAAAAAAAGCCATCACTGGATCCCACCTTATTTTATTACCCACAATGCTCTGATCTTTGTCTACAAAAACTCCCTCCTCATTTGCTCAGATACTATAAAGGTATTAAGGTAAGTGACACTTCTTTCTCTATTCATTTATTCAAACCACATACAGACAAGAGATGGCTCAAATATTTTCTGCATCAATATATTCTCTTTTACAGGGATTCCTAATTAGCACTTTATTTGCTTGCCTTGGTTATATTGTAACATTTCAATCTTTTTATTCATTGCAAAATTTTAATCGTTGACTTTTCAGAAGAAACAGAAAAAAAATCAAAAGCAAATGACAATGACCAATGAAAATCAAAATCAGAAATTTAAATATTGAACTGTTTTTAAAACAGATTGCAATACAGAAATTTTGACTATAAGGAGTGCTCTTCAAATGCAACAGTCAAATGAAAGAAAAGACTTGAAAAGTATCAGGGAAGCAGATCCTTTGAAGACAATTCACAATAACAACAGTAACAATAATATTAGCCTTTTCCTTATAAGGAAATATTTGGCATCTATTGACCAAGCAGCTAGTGAAAATTGAGTTATGCTTTTCTTCACTCCTGGAAATCAACTTGGAATCAAAGTATACCATTTATTATTGGCATCTTTAATGAAAATATTAGTCATTTCATCATAAATAAGCATTCAGTATTCATTGACCAATCAGTCAGTGCTACTTTTGGTTTTTGAAATCTTTTTATCAAAACAATTTTTCAGGAAAATACATTTATCAAGTTCAGTAATTATTATTGCACTTCCCTTCCTAACCTTTTGTTTGACATAGTATGGAATGTCAATATCTTGATGTCATTATTTTCTTTTTGAGTTACCTGTACAATCTATTTTCATTGTTGCTAAAATTCATCGAGTGATATGGTTTCTGTTATTTGGTACAGTTCATTTGTGATTCTGTAGCACCAATCTATGAGATTTGATTAAGGATGGTTCTCACTAAGACCTACCAGCTTCATTCACTCAAAGCCAACCTTAACCATCAATGTGAGAAAGCAGTTGTATTCAGCTGAGAGTTTAGATATTTCTGAATGGGTTGGGCTCCATGCATGACATCCAATAATGACATCCCAAATTTCTGGGATGTCAGTGATCAGTTATCTTCTGTTAATTTCCCTCTGAAAGTTCTCCACTGTCTTAACCAGGTATTGAACTCACACTCTTTGGGTCCTGTCACTGGATCTAACCAAGGGAAATTAACAGGAGATAACTGACATCCATTAAACATGATATGTGGAACTAGAACAGTCTACCCTAGTGAGCGAAATAAAGGGTTAAATTCGACATTCCAGCCACCTGAAGAAGGCCGGAGCGTACAACGGCCGAAACGTTGTAATAAATATGATGACAGAGATGAGGACAATAGTCCAAATAATGTAAATAATGAACTTACAGCAATGGTATTAATATTTTTAGCTATTATATATTGGCTACTAATGTACAAAACTATTTCTGGATAATCCAACAACCTGTTCACTAATCTTTAATAATTTTAAGAATCAGTTCATACAAATTGTTAAGATGCCACAACTGATGATATCCTTTTATCAGTCTCAATCTGACAAAGCTATTTAAGAACATAGCTCAAATTTTAAGGTTACTGTTTTGGTTTTATAGTAAATTGTGGCTGGTTCTGGGTAAGACGTTAAACTACATCCATGCCCTGGGTAAGACAATAAACTACGTCCAGCAGCAAGGCCTCTGATCAGGAGGTTTTGAGGAATGTGGAACACATCTTAATTGCTGGTGTTCCCAGGTCCACCTTGACCTGGGGTGGTAATACCTGTTAGCGTCCCAGCAATGGGCAAATTGTTAACTATTACCAGAAATACATTTTTTGAAAAAAATTATTACCAGCAATACAATTTTGAAGGAAAAATATTACCAGAAACAGATTTTTGACAAAAAAAAAAAAATTATTACCAGCAATAAAAAATTTTGTCAGCATTAAATAACCCATTGAGGTTGATATGCCGTAAATGAAAATAAACCAAACCAATCTAAACCAAAGAATACATATTCTATTCATACGAATCTATCCTAAAAATGTTGTCGGCATTAAATAACCCATTGAGGTTGATATGCAGTAAATGAAAATACAGTGAACTCGGATATAAGATACCCGGATATAAGAGAAATTTTCTCTGGTCCCAAATTAGAGCCTGTGTTAATTTAAACAAAATAGACCAAACACGGATATAAGAGAAACCCGGATATAAGATACTTCTTCTCCAGTCCCGACAACTCTCTTATATCCGGGTTACACTGTAAACCAAACCAATCTAGACCAAAGTATTTGCCTCACTGATCACGTCTTCCAACACGACGTAAAAACGGCAAGGACTTTTTGGAGTATTAATGCCGGGAGAAAGGAAAAAATTTAAGATATATGACGAGAAGTCAAAGTATCAAGAGAGAATTACGAAAAATGTGACGAATATTGTAAAGGGAATGGGAAAAAATATTAAAGCAATTTTCACGGGCATCTTTACTTTCACCATTTTTGATGAAAATAAAGAAAGAGTATCTGCTTAGAATTGGGAAGAGCTTGAGCTCAAGGTTAAAAAAAAAAAAATAAGGAATATGGCTTTACACTGTAAAATATTTTGAGATCGTTTTTCGTCACTACTTCGATTCCTTTAATGATTTTACATTGGTCACCTAAAAAAGAGAATTTAATTCTAAGTTTTAATATCATTACATTATTTCGCGCTTTTAATTTTATATATTCGTTGCATGAGGGGGAAATTATCTTTTCTTTAGGACGTGAGAAAGAAGAGATGTAAATATATTCTCGCATTAAAAGCTAAGTAATTAAATAAACAGACAGAAACTTTGATAGTAAGACAAATTACGGAAATAAGAAGATAAATTTCAAAATAAATAAACAGAAGAGAAAATATATTATTTTGCATGGAATAAGAATATTGAAACGAAAAGTAGTCAAATTCTTCTTACCTAAGACGGGACAATGTTTTAATCAGGGAATTTGAAACAAACTTAAATTCCAGATTCGACAACCGTTTGAAATGAACTCCTAATCCCAATGGTCTGTTAGAATGGACGCCATTTTTTATGTTCTACGTGGAAAAGAAACGGCGTAAATACTCTCAAAGAAGACAGTGAAATAAATAAACAATAAAAAAAAAAAGACCAGACAAAACTAAAAGATAGTGTTTTTACTCGTAAGATATTGCAGAGAAGAGCAGTTATAATAGGATTCAGGTCGCTACCTTAAAAAAAAAGAAGCGGTACCTAAAGTTTCAAATGTACACTTGTCGGGACCGGAGAATAAGTCTCTTATATCCGGGTTTCTCTTATATCCGGGTTTGGTCAATTATATATACATTAACACAGGCTCTAATTTGGGACCAGAGAAAATCTCTCTTATATCCGGGTTTTTCTTATATCTGGGTCTCTGATATCCGGGTTACACTGTACATAAAAAAGTGAAAAAAATATGTCTTGAAGCTTTTATTTTAGTTTTAATTCTAAGCTAATAGATTAAATTTAATATTTTCAATAAACAAAATACTTTACTGTATTTCAAACCGAATTTGAATTGATTACAGTAAAATCGTTCATATTGTTATATCTGAAAATACAACATGATTCTCTTAGTTGTCATATTTATCACAACGTTTTGGCCGTTGTACGATCCGGCCTTCTTCAGGTGGTTAGAATGTTGAACTGAACCCTTTATTTCACTCGCTGGGGTAGACTGATCTAGTTCCAGGTGCCATGTCTAATGGATGTCTGTTATCAGTTATCATTCCAAAAGGTAGATAGAGTATTACCAGACAGGAGGATTTCGTTGGTAGCAAAGAAAAAATTGCTGAACTGCTACGTGATATCTGTCTTCTTTTATGGCAGCGAATGTTGGGCGGCCTTCTCAAAGATGAAGAAGAGACTCGAGGCAGTAGAAGTGTGGTTCTAGAGAAGGATGCTGCAGATACCATGGACCGAACATGTGAACATCGAGGAAGTTTTGGAGAGGATGCAAACAAAAAGGAAACATACTTAACAGCAGGAAGAGGCAGCTGAAATTTCTGGAATACGCAATGAGGAAGGAGGGCTTGGAAAATCATATACTCACAGGGCCGATAGAGGAAAAGAGAGACAAGGGAAAGAAACTCGTAACATAATTAACGGGCTTAAGCAAGTGGATGGCAGAACAGGGTCTGGGAGAAATAACAAAAATTCAAAGCTTATTGAGAGCTACAAGTGACAGGAGGAAATGGAGAGCCATGATCGCCCATATCCTAAAGGTACACAGCGCATAAATGAAGAAGCATCTTAAAAAATTAAAATATTTTAATCATTCTAATATTTTATTGACTTTTAGGTACTTTTGCTTCATAGTCTCACTTACAAAGAGGTTTGTTGAGGATATATTAGAAAATTATCAGTAAATTTTAAATTTACGATAGTTACCGCTCTTATTTTCTGATATGGATGTCCGTATTTACAAAACACGTTTTTAGACACATACAATGAATTAAAAAATCTTTTTTTTAAATACTTTTGATCGTTGAATTGTTGTGCTCTTTTTCATGCATGATGTGTAAATATAAATTTAATTTAATAACAATATCACTTAACCCCCAACAATTAACACAGGATTTTAAAAGTTCATAAATTATTCTAATTGAAAATTTAAAAAATGAACACAATTCTTGTAAAAATTCTTTATTCATCGAATGTTTTTCTCTCGGGACGGCATTGTCCATAATATATTTTATTCAAAAAGCAATGAAAAGTTTTTTCTAATTAAATTATTTTGTCAGAGTGAGCTCCTCCTTAATTCCTCAATTGTTCACTAGGGGTCGCTCTCCCTACACTATAAATACTGGGCGATTTCTTGCCTAGCTCTTTTTTTACTTTGATCCGCGTTTTCGCTCACCTGTGGGAAAATGCCATGAAACAAACATACACGTACGTACGAACGTTCACCAAAATACAAACTCTTTACGTTCAAACACAAATGTTGATGTCTTTGTCACTTGTAAATTTGTTTTTTAATACCTATATTTGTTGACATATATATATCGGTCTTGTTTGTTTTCTTTACATCTTCGGTTGGACTCAACTTGAGCCTGCCATGATCTTGTTGTTGGACTTCTAGCAGGAATAAACAGCACTTGTTTCTAATCCAACAACACGTGGGTCCGCTACAATGTCTTAACTTCATTGCATTTTTATTTTAAGATTCAGAACAGATTTAACTTGGGGACGTGTTTGACAAAAAAGAAAAAAAAATCTGATAATTTAAATTTTTCAATGAATATTCTTTAAAACAGAGAGATACAAAAATAATTTCTCGAAATTTTATAAGATTAAATAAGTGTGAATGTGTGTGTGTGTGTGTGTGTGCGCGCGCGCGCACGCGCGTGGCGATGAGAGCGGTAACGGATGTAAAAACAATGAATATGAAAGAAGAAAACATTTAAACTTCTTTCTTCTTTTTATGTGCCGTGTCCTTTCAGGACGTAGGCGATCATGCCTCTCCACTTCCCCCTATCCCTTGTGGCTCTGAATAAATTTCGTCCCTCTGCCACCTCCCACAAACCCCGTTTTGTCATCCACTTGCTTTAGCCCACCAGGTATGTCATGCGTTGCTTTCCTTTGTCTCTCTATTCGACCAGTGAGTATCAGATTCTCCAAGCCCTCCTTTCTCATGACGTGTCGCAAAAACTTCAGCTTCTTCTTCCTGATGTTAAGTATAAGCCTCCTCCTCTCCAAGACCTCATCGTTGTTCACACGCTCGGTCCATGATATCCTCAGCATCCCTCTGTAGAACTACATCGCCGTTGCCTCAAGTCTCTTCTTCATCTTTGTGGAGATTTTCTAACATTTGCTGTCGTAAAGGAGGACAGATGTCACGTAACAGCTCAGTACACTTTTATTGTTACCAACGAGATCCTCTTGTCTCGCAGTAATCTGCCCAGTTTTTGGAATGTGTCCTTGGCCATCCCAATAAATTTGAGGATCTGTGTCGCACTTGCAGTCCAATGTCAAAACACCTTCAAGATATTTAAACATCCGCACCTGATTGATTTTAGTGTCCCCTACCTTCAAATCAAATTTCGGGCTCATCCTTTTACTGCTGACCATGCATTCTTTCTTATAGTTTATGCTTATTCCTTTCCTCTCGCTCTCCTTCGCTACTGTCTGTAGGAGGTTTTGTAATTACTTTTCCATGTCTGCTATCAGTACTGTGTCATTTGCGCATCTGATGTTGTTAAGATTGTGGCCGCAAATGTTGAATCCCGGTAGGATTTCCAAGTCTCTCATAATTAACTCGCTCTAAAGAATGTATTTGTGTGTATGAAGTTTGTGTAGGAGAAATCTGAGAGAGAGAAGTAATTGAAAATGAGGTAAAACGTTCCTACTCTGGTGAGGGACACATTTGTACCTTGTGCGAACTTACATCTTATTGTCCAATAGAAAAAGCCGAGTGACTAAGAACCTCATTTCCTATTTACAGGCTTAAGGAACGTCCTCTAGCGACGATTCTTAGTAAATTCAACCTCGTCGATAAATCTCTGAAATGTTTGCGCCGCATTTCGAAGTCCGAAAGGCATTTTGGTAAATTCGAATAAGCCGAACGGTGTAGTAACCGCCGTCTTGCATATATCATCCTCTGTGACTGAAATTTGATAATAAGCCCTAACTAAATATATTTTATAAAAATTGTTGCTCCATGCAGTGATAGCGTGAAATCGTTAATAAATGGTACAGAATAATGATCAGATGTTATGATAGAATTAACCAGTTTGAAATCACCATATAATCTCCAGTTAGAATTTCCTTTCGGAACCAAATGAATTGGAGATGCCCAGGAGCTTTTAGAAAGATGGACTATTCCCAGTTCCATTAAGTTCTGAAACTCTTGTTTGGCAAATTTATACTTATCCGGTCGCAATCTAAGCGATGCTGCGTGAGTCGGTTGTTCCTTTGTCTGAATGTGATGGGTAGTCGTGTGCTTAACAACTGTAGGTTGCAAAAAAAAAAAAGGACGGATTATGTTTGGGTGTTTGCGAAGAATGTCATTGAATTCGCTTTCCGTTGAAAGTACTGCAGCAATTCACGTGGTAAGGTGTACCATGCGAATGCCTGAAACTTTTAACTCTTTTGCGTCATCTGACAAGGTCTTTTTTGCCAAATTCCCAGATAATGCGCAATGAGTGAGAGAGTCAGTTCCAATAATGAGTATTTTAACGTCTGCTACTATAAATACCCATTTGAACACTCGCCTCAAACCAAGATCCAAACAATTTTTTTTCACCATACATCATTTTTATCGATCCATTTGCTGCCTGTAACATATACGCTGAGATGGAAGCATTTTGCTTTTTCATACTAGACGTAACTGGAACGACACTGACCTGTGCTCCCGTGTCTATAAGAAAATTCATGTTAGTCGATTTGTCATGCAAATGATATAAGCGACTACTCTGTGGTGTTCTTTGTCCAGTCAATAGAGTCGCGCTCATTGATTGGCTGATTCGTTTCCCTGGTGACTGCACAGCTTATTGCATCTGCGGTCTTTGTTACCAAAAGTTCTATAATACCAACATAATGTATCATCTTTTGTTTGGGTTTTATACCTACTGGTACTCTTCTTTCTTTCTCGGATCTGTCACGAACGCGATCTGCTGCTTCCACGCCTAATTAACAGTTTCATTTGGATGGTCAGTTCAGAGATCGTCTTTTTAATTTGACTAACTTGCTTGTCGTTACTCAGAGAATGCATTAAATGGTTATTCTCTGTCGCATGTATGCGATCGGCAATTTTAAATCTTCATCCTCCGTCATAAGTGTTAGGATCTGAGTAGTGGTCGTAGGTAACTTGTCCATCCACATACGTCGTAATGTTATAGCCAAGCGTATGGTTGCAAGAAAGAAATACAACAGCAGAAATAGATTTACGTGGTTTATTTCAACAGGAACGTGGTATAGTTCATAAGCCGGCTTTGGATCTAGGTCGATCTCTCATAGTAGTTCACACATGTTGACGGTGGTTGATGCTCTCCTGCTGACAGCTGCTGATCGCTCGGCTTGACCGTGACAGGTCTCTTCCCTGGCCACCTGTGGACTATATTTAGTCACACACCCCCTCCCACGTGAGCGTCATGTGGCATAAGGCCGGTTTAACGTGGATACACCGAGCCCGTGGGCTCGGCCAAAAATATACCTATTGAACCCGTATAAACGGGTTCAGGGCCGGTCTACCTCCCCGAAGGAGACTCCACCCTTCGGCGTAGCCTCCTTCGGGTTCCTCCCGCCCGAAAGCAGAGAGTTGAACCGAACCGTCGCTCAAGAGTTGAGCAACTGGCCACCTGTGGACTGCCTGTTGAACTTCCGTGTGACCCCTTTTATAGAGTTTTTTATGGCTTAACAGGCTCGAAAAACGAAGCCAGTATAATTAGGAGGGAAGCATTTTTATTGGACGAAAAATAAAACACATTAAATATTATTTTATTTTTTGACCGGAACACGTGTGTCGGGAACATTTGTAAACGAAGATAATGGTCATTTTGTGACGGGGCTTTGTCCCGTTCACATCCGGCTCTCGCTCTTGAGTATTTGCCTGTAAATCAGCCGAGGTATGTCTTATTTTATTTTATAACAGTAGGATAGTATTGGACATTTTGGTCATAGCAAAGATGTCATTTGACGTAGTAGTTGCGAGGACGTTTTATCATCCAACTCGACATTATTGAATAAATCTCTAAGCTTGCTTACATCAGACTTGCCAGTTCGCTTAATTAGTGCCCGCCTTAACTTGTACGGTAGGTCTTTTGGTAAGGATTCCAATAGGTCTGCAACTTCTATAGCTACTTCTGTGGATAGTCTCTCATCTACATAGCAGTATCGCAGTTGCTGGGGTGTAATCTTCTTTGCGTTAAAAATCGTTTGCAGTTGCAAAAACCAAACATTGACGTTTTTTGCTTTGAAAGAAAGAAGGCTTAAGGTTATCGCCGCTTCCTTGTGATGATGTGGTTTTGCGCCCTGATCCCTGATCAATAAAACAAACTTCACGTTAAAAGTGTGAGGGTTGTCTGTAAACATCAATTTGTAGAGAGAAAAAATAACGGACTGCTTTCTAAAAGTTTCTCTAACATCGATATGTCACCACTTGTTGATGGTTCGTGATATGTTGTTGGTGCAGAATCTAATTTAGTAGGTGTGATTACAAGTTATTCCGGGTTTTGTCTGGAATACGACAATATGAAAATACGTACGTTGAAAAACAAAAGTAATAGAGTA
This sequence comes from Acanthosepion lycidas, assembly GCA_963932145.1. Lineage (NCBI taxonomy): Eukaryota > Metazoa > Mollusca > Cephalopoda > Sepiida > Sepiidae > Acanthosepion > Acanthosepion lycidas. Next base: position 99,085,125 of record OZ010576.1, on the reverse strand, counting down.
ATAGTTATGCAATTCATTAAAATTAAACAAGTGAATTTGTGAATGAAACTAAAAACAGATTTGTTTAAAATAACAAATAACCAATTATTTGATGTTTTCTACACCGTGTGATGTGTTTAATAAAACTCTTGAGAAGAAAGGAAAAGTTCACTTACACACATTGAGGTATGTTTAATAAATCTATTCCGAAGAAAGGAAAAATTCACTTACACACATTGAGGTATGTTTAATAAATCCTTTGCGAAGAAAGAAAAGTTCACTTACACCCATTGAGGTATGTTGAATAAAACCCTCGAAAAGAAGGAAAAAGTATGTACTTAACTTTATTGGTTAATCTACCTCGGCAAAGTGGGAATGTCGATTCAAGTGATAAATGATCTATGTCTGAGTTCCCAACCCGGAATCCCCTTGTCTCTTTCCTTTTATATCTTTGGTATTTATAGTTTGCAGGTAGCTAGCAGGTGCTGGCTCAAAACAAAACCCTTGAAAAATGCAAGCAAAGTGCTATCAGTGGTCGAATAATAATATGATTTTTATTTTCAAATATTTTAAAACGCTACCGGAAGTGCCACTCGGAGCCTATGCGTAAATGTCTGATTTTGACCATTCGACTGTTGACATTGAGGCAGCAACTTCTGGTCGAACCCGACAATTCACTACCTATGTTAATCTATCTAAGAAAAACAATACTATTTTATCTTCCCTCGTGCTGGGCTAACGAGTCTTTCTTATGTGCGCAGAATGCCACATAACTCTAAATTATCCTGGCTTATACAACTTCGCATTAGATTCACCACCTTTCGACTAAGTTTGACAAAACAGGCTCCATTCTGATGCTTAAGCTGGTGCTTACACCATCAGCTGAAGGAGAGAACGGCACAGATCATTTTGAGTTTATGTCATTTGTATTACAGCTAAGCAAGTAATAGGTAGCGTTGTAGAGGACCGTGTGGGTTTGCGTGTTGCTGAATTTGGAACACGTACTGTTTATTCCTGCTAGAAGGTCCAACTACAAAAACAATGGCGGTCTCAAGTTGAGTCCAACCAAAGATGTAAAGAAAACAAACAAGACTTATATATATATATATATATATATATATATATATATATACATATATATATATATATATATATATATATACACACACACACACTGCGTGCCAAATTATTATCGAGATAACTTTTTTCTAATATTTCAAAAACCACCCTATCAATTCACACAAATTTTTCACACAATGTTGGCAACACTGACCTGCGCAATCACGGAAATTTTCGTACTGATCTACGCAATGTAAACAAACTGGCGTCATATTTGTCATCAGCACGGTGATTTGAGCGTGCCAAATTATTAGAAAGGTTTAGTAAAATTCCCAGAATTGAGCAAACGAAACGTTTATCAATGTTGCACGTAAATGTTTATGATCAAAAGAAGCTAATAAATAAGAAAATCAAACAAATAATAACAGATACAAACAAAGGCACAGTTTTAAACAAATTAATAGGAAATGTGCTTTCCCTATTTTGAAATTACTTGAAGAAGTCGACGATCCATAGAATTTGTTAATTGTATGATGTTATCTGCTGTAATGCCGCGAGATATGTCAAGAATTGCTTCCTACAATTCAGCGTTGCTCCTGAATTGTCGTCCGTTAGCGTACAGTCTTCGCTTCATGATGCTCCAAATGTTTTCGATCCGGAGAATTTGCTCGCCACCTCATTTTTCGAGGTCCATCGAAGCTTAACTGTTTCAAATATTCAGTAGTCTTGTGAGCAGCATGTGAGGGAGCACTATCTTGCATAAAAACAATGGCCCTTCTGAAGGCAACTCTTTACCTTTTCATCCACGGTTTAAGATGCTTCTTCATAAACGCTATGTATGCATCAGCATTCATTTTGACGCCATCTGGTACTCTCGATGGGCCCACTAATGTTTTTCCAATAATACCACCCCAAATCATTATGCCTCCACCGTCTTGTTGGCGTATCAAACGCTGATGGCGATTCTGTGCGTTCATTACCCAGCCTTTGCACCATCTATCTGGCCCATCAAGTGTTGCTCGAGTTTCGTCTGTGAACAAAACTTTAGAGAAGTCAATCTTCATATTGTCCTCGGCCCATTTCCATCGATTTTGAATGTGATTTCTCTTCAACAGAGGCTTCGATACAGGTTTGACTGTTGTTGCTATTCCTCTCAGATACCGACACCGAGTACTTTTAGACACAGTAGGATCCCCAATGCGACTGAAAAGCTCTTGACTGGTAAGTCCAGGGTTATTTGTGGCCTCTTGTTTAATTCGTGACATGAGACGACATGAAATAACCCTCAGCTTGCCTGTATCTGCCCTTTTGCGTACTTGTGTAGAGTCGACGGTGAACTTTTTCACTGTTTGATGACACCTCCCTATCATTTTTAGAAATTTATAGGGTAGATTTACCTTTTGAGAGTTCAGAGGTGATAATTTTCTTTTCAGCATCACTTAAACAGCTTTTACGGCCCATCTTTTCACTAAATTCTTACAAAATTCTAATAATTTGGCACGCTCAAATCACCGTCCTGATAACAAATATGGCGCCAGTTTGTTGACATTTCAGTGATTGCGCAGGTCAGTATTGCCAATATTGTGTGAAAATTTTGTGTGAATTGATTGGACAGTTTTTGAAATATTAGAAAAAGTTATCTCGATAATAATTTGGCACGCAGTGTCAACAAATATATGTATCAAACGGTAAAATTTTCAAGTGACAAAGATATCAACATTTGTGTTTGTGTGTGAACGTAAAGAGTTTGTATATTGGTGAATGTTCGTACGTACGTGTATGTGTGTTTCATGGCGTTTTCCCATAAGTGGGCGAAAACACTGATCTCTACGAGAGATCACATTTTTAAATGCGTCCGCTGAAATGCAAAGTAGAAAAGAGAGCGAAGCAAGAAGTTGCTCAGTATTTATAGTGTAGGGAGAGCGTCCCCTAGTGAACAATTAGGGAATTAAGGAGCAGCTAACTCCGACCGTCTTTCTTCTTGTCAAGCCACCGTCCTACGTTACTACGAACGAGCTTCCAATTGTAATATTAACAGATTACTTATAAAGAAATATTCGCCATTCGTTTCGATTGATATTTATAAAAACTTTCTAATAAAACAATTTTTAGAAGAACGGGGTTTTCTCAAGTCTAGTAATTGTTATCGGACTTTCCAGTATTGATTGGGGCTTTCTTTCTAACCTTTTGTTCGGACTAGTGTGGCACGTCAGCATCTGGATTTATGTCATTATTTTCTCTTCGAGTTGCATGTGCTAGCCATTTTGCTGTTACTGTTATTCTCAAGTGATGTGTTTCTATTATTTGACACAATTCTTAATGATTCTGAATCACCAGTCCCCGAAATGTCTAACAAGTATGGTTCTCTCAAAGCAAACACATGTTTCAGTCTCTCGAAGTCATTTTTAAATCATGATCTGAGAAAGTGTTTTATTAATGTTGACAGTTTGGTAATTTCTGAACTGGTTGAGCATCGTGCCTCATCCATATGAAAGGCAAAAAAAGAACTTTTTGTGACGTATGCAAAAAATATAAACTTCGGCAAGGTAGGACAACAACCGCACAGTGAAAAAGGCCTGATGGACAGGATGAATTACGAAAACATTGAAGCTGTGGCTTTTGTCCGCGTAGAGCGTGCCTTGAATTACCAGGCAGGTGATGGCTTTTCTTATCGAGTCGCTATCCTCCACCCATGCAGTGCACACAGAGTCTTTCCTGTCGTGTTTAGTTGTCGTCAAGTGTGCATGAATCTTCAAGATTGGGACAAACTAGAAGATGCTGTTGCGGATGTGTGTGTTGGAGAAGAATAGAAGGTTTTAATTATCAGAAGGTTTAAAATTGTGTGTGTTCAACAATCTTCCATCCACAACAATTAATACAAGATAGAGAAATAAAGATTCATAAACATCTTGTTTCAAAACGTAACAATTGTATTTATTAATATTGATATACATACATAAATACTGAGTGAAAAGGTCAGACAGAGTTGTGTTTCTTAGATTAGAGAAATATTTGTATTCGAGATCATAAAGTGAAAGTAAACTATAGTTTAGAAGGATAAAGTTCCTTTCGCATGTTTGGAATTGTGTATTGTACAAGTTGGTAAAAGTTCAGAGGAGATTTCAGAGTTTGTACTTGCGTGAATGTTGGTAATGGTCTTTAACGTCTGACCACAATGGTTAAGACGGGAGTTCTTGAAGATTACATCTTTGTACTTGGTAGCAAGGAATGAGACGCGCGAGAGAGATGAATGAAAAGAAAACTCGAGGGAGTTTACACGTGTTGGGTTTATATATCTGCCTGTATCACGTGATAGGATCAGAATTGCCTAAATTGACTCTGCACATGAGAGCGATCTGATTGGTTGAAACTGACCAATCAGCAAGTTGGATGTACTGTGATTGACCAATGGTTTCTCGTTGATATTTTGTATGAAAGTAGGATGTTACTTACTAGATAGGAAGAGTGCGTTTCCTAAAAAGAGCTAAGGCTGGTCTGTTGTCGAAGATTCCACAATGCGCCATAGTTTGTAATTGACGGCATTTTTAGTCGGGATCATCATCAGTAGCATATCCCCATTCCTGACAGTTGGCTCTACAGCGACCGACAACTGTTCGATGGCGATTCAGGTAGGGCAAGACATCACTGGAGCCAGGAGGAGGGATTCTGTAGAGCTGAGAAAGAGCCTGTGTTTCACGTTGTTAATGTGGCTGCACCACAGTGATAGATACTGGCTAGGAGCTCTGTCGTTCAGTGGTTCAACAATGTAGAAAGTTGTGTCTTAAGATAAGCCTTTTTGTCACTGGCCCACAGCCTTGGAATGGATGACGAGGGTCAGTTTCCTGCTTCAACTTCTTAAGTTGGAAATTAACTATCCTTCTGATGTAAGGGAGAGCAATGCCACTAATCAGCTAGCGGTCATCTACTTTGGTTTTATTGAGATACCCAGTGATTGAACTGCAACAGATCTTTAAGGCAGACGGTGTTAAGGTGATGGATACCTTATCATTATTCAGACATTTTAACCTGGCTGCTCAGTGTCATACACAACCATACTTCCCGACGTCAGGCCATGTTCCCTGATCCAATTGTATTGCACTCATTATTGATCTAAATAAAGCATTTCTCAAAAATGTTTCAGAGACCAGACTTTCCTCGTGAGCATGATGACTTTCGCGATAGAAGGAACACACGTTTCGTGGAAAATGATGCACCTTTCATTTACTTGATTGTACACATATATTCTGGTATTTATTGACATCCTGCCTTTCTTCTTAAAGACTTCTGTCTTTCATGCCATCTTTCTAGAATAATCTACTGTTATCGTCAACACACCCAGCTTAAGACATGCAATCGTAATGTATACGGATGGATCTTAAAATTCAGTATCCCTGGACAGCTCACTGAATGATGAAGGCAACAAAAATGTAAAGGAGTTCTGTTCGTAATATAAATAGAGTGTCAAATTGTCCACTATCAAATGGGAAAATGTGCTTACGTCATTCATAACTGCGCACTTCTGACGTTGTACTCCTTCCTAATTCGTAACAATACACAGTTATCAATGACGTAGAACATTTTCTTAACTCTTTATTAATTCATAGATCAATGTAAAAAATATATTACGAATGGGGCTCTCCTTCCAAAATGATTAAAAAATTAATATTTTTCGATTCTGAAAAATGTTGTGGGTAGAGGACGGTCAAATGAATGCTAATCTACAAAAACTGTTCACCCCCACCTTGTTTTTACGAGCTGATCAGTTAAGTAGTGTAACTTTGTCTCTCTGTAAAAACAAGACTGCGCTGAGTGGTCGTTAAAGGTCAAAGGATGTCAGACCAATCGTGGTTCTCAATAATTGGAGGCAAAAGGAAGTTTTTATCCCAACAAAATAATTAAATTTTCATGATGTTTTGATATTAAATATTTTATAAATTTGTGAGTTTAATATAAACTAGGCACATACCCGAGCAAGCCTAGAATTACCACTGTTTACATTATTCGGACTATCGTCCTCATCTTTGTTGTCATATTTATCACAACCTTTCGGTCGCTGTACGCTCCAGCCTTCTTCAGGTGGTTGGAATGTCGAACTAAACCCTTTATTTCGATCGCTGGGGTAGAGTGTTCAAGTTTCACGTGCCATGTCTAATGGATGTCAGTTATCAGTTATCTCCTGTTAATTCACCTCTCCAAGTTCTCGATTACCTTAACCAGGTATTGAACTCACAACTCTTTGAGTCCTGTCACTGGATCTAACCAACGCCTTTATCTACTTTGATATGTGTCCTTAAGTACATCTGGATATGAATTTCTGGGACTTATAAACTTAACGTGGAACGTGGAACTAGAAAAAAGTCTACCCCAGCGTGGAGGATTTTTAAGCATGTATTTTTATAGATAAAATCAACATAGATCCCCATAGGAAAAAAGACAAAATTATATTTACGTGTATGCAGATTAAATTTTTTATAAGATTAATCGCAGCGAGTGTGTGAGCGTACATGTATGTACCTCGTGGTTTGGTGAATTTAAGTAGTAGATATGTCCGGGGAAAATCCAAGCCCCATGTCCTCGCAGCTACGTTTAAGTTCAAGAAGCAAAAGAGATAGTGAGTCTTTTATTTTTGTATCTGTAAAAATGATGAGATCTGTCAATCGAGTATTAGGCTTGAAGTCGAGCTACCCAATAGGGAAGCTCGTCAGAATATTTGCCATTAAAATGTTTATAGAAAAGGCACAGGGAAGCCATGTCCCGGCAGTGGGAATGTGATTGACGCCAAGATATCAGATGCTGATTTTTCTTTGGATGTTATCAAGAATCTCTACGTATAGAATAAAAGCAGCAAACCATATGTGGCAGTAATATTCTTGGTCAAATGGTAGACTTATGAACATGCAAGACGGATTCTGGGAAGAGAAATTGTCTGGTATGATACAGTGAACCAACTTTTCTAGTAGAAGATCTAACGACTGATTCAATATAATCGTCCCGCTTCATGTTTGGGGAACACATGAGACAAAGAAGGCGCTATGAATTGCTATTCGGGATGAGAATCCTTGAGTCTTTTCTTTTTATACTGCTGATTTCCAAGCCACCTAGCAGCGTTAAGTGAAGTCCATTGGCAGACAATAACACACACTAGAGACTGTACCATGAAGGACTGATATTGCCAGTTTAGTGTAAATGGCCACATGGATGAAACAAACTGTGATGTTCTTAATATGCAATGCGTGATCCCATTTTTTTTTTGCCTTCTTGGAGGAATCATTTCTAATCCATCAATCAAATGCAGAAACATCTTCAGGGTCCAAATTTTAGAGAAGCAGCTTCTGATTCTGATTCTTTGAAAAGGTGCTGTCATGAAGAATATGAGATCATTGAGCGAAGAAGCATACATCATAAACAGGAAATTCGCGATGTCATGAAAAATCTAATTGATTCATTGCAGAAATAACCGAAACATTTTCACACTTACGATATTTAGTTTCACGATTTGGACCATTTCTCATTGCACAAATTATTATTCCTTGAGATTTCAAAACTTTAAGGCAAATATTCTCATTCAGCGAATTTGATGGACCAATATTAAACAAAATACTAAAAACTGTAGAATGTCCACAAGAAAAAGAATACAGACTGATTTTCTTTCTCGAAATGTTGCAACTGCTTATTTAACAATTTTAAATGTATATGGTAAATATTTTCCCAAATTAAGAAATGATTTGGATATTTTTCCTGGCAATTCTGGCTACAATTGCAGGTTTTAATTCATACCTCAATAGCTCAAGAACGACTTAGTGATTTGACGATATTAAGTTTTGAAAGAGGTGTACTTAGTAACTTCAATTTAACTTCAATTTTGATAACTGATGTATCACAGGAGAAAAAGCACAAAATGTTCCTATAATAATGAAAATAAAGGAATTAGACCATCTATATATTTTTCAACCAATAAAATCACATGAAAGGTTTGTCTGATAAAAACTTATTACAAGGGCAAACACCGCCCAAATACTTGCGGCCTTAATCGCAGAACTACTATGTGTTATTTTTGATCCAAAATAACAATAATAACTCCTTTCATCACTCTCACTGATTCGAGAAAAAGATCTTTGTGAGCCAGTGTGAAATTATTTTTAACCAATGAAATCCTGGTATCTTATGAATAAGAACCATTTAATTAATCCGTCCCTTTTTAGACGTTCAATGGTATCTATGATTCATAGCTTACTCTTGGTTTTATAGAAATCGCTTTTTCCTCAATATATATTTCATGTTAAAAATGTAATATTTTATATAACAGTGAAATGGTTATATTTCTTGGAAGAGAAAGATTAATAACAAAACAACAAAAACGGCAACTAGAAAGCCTATTTCAAGACCAAGTTGAAGCAAGACGGTTACTCAGTAGACAAAGGTATCTGAGTGCCTCATATGAAAAGCTTGAACAAATAAAACTGCAATCAAAGAAATGTAGGAGGTAAAGGAACTGATTAAATAAAAGGTTCATTTTTCTCGGGAAGTAATTTTGTCTGAATGCAGACAAATATTTTATTTGTATAGATTATTAAAATGACTAAGAGAAGTAATCACTCATAAATATAGATTGATTTTTGTCCTTTCCTATTACAGATGGGACAGAAACTATATAAATAAATACACATTAATAATTATTATATGGCCAATAAGCTCATTGAACATTTATTGATTTATTGAATACTACTGCTTTACTTGCGTGTGGATGCCTTTCATTTCTTGTATGTGTATACATTTGCATTTATGTGTATCGTCATTCTCCTATTTTCTTTACTGTATACTGACCACAACAAAAGAAATGGTGATAGCTGAATGCATTGACTGAGAAACCTGTGATCTCAATTATGTATTTAAAAGAATTGCTCACCTATTCTAAAAGACTGCCAAGCAAGATTGTATCATAGAATGGGGGCACAAAATGTAAAAAGTGTAAGAATCAAGTCTTTGTCCTATTAATTCCAAAAGCAGCACACAGACAAAGCGAACAACATTCTAATCATCAAGTAAATCTTGAATGCTCATAATTCTATAGACGGCGCCTTAGTTAAGAGTATATTTTCTGCTGTCAGCATCATTTAGACAAATCAATATCAACAGAGTAGGAACTAATAAATATCAGACTCAACTTGACAGCATCCATAATCAAAGACGTCAGAATATTGTAGTGATAAACACCAAATAATATGTTAATGGTAAAATTAGCCATTTCCTTATAAGGAAAGATTTGGCATTCATTGAATGAGCAGCCAGTTCTGTTTTTGGGTGAAATGTATGAAATCTTTCTCTTAAAACAATTTTTCAGGAAAATAGATTTCTCAAGTACACTAGCTGTTGTTGATCTTTATAGTAGTGGTGGAGGTTTCCTGCTTAATCTTTTGTTTGAAATAGTGTGGAATTTCAACATCTTGATTATGTCATTATTTTCTTTTCAAGTTACATGTGATATCCATTTTCGTTGTTACTGCTGTTGAAAGTCCTCAAGTGATGTGGTTTCTCTTATTTGGTTCAGTTATTTGTTTGTAATTATGTAGCATCAGTCTACAATGTTTGAAGAAGAATGGCCTTTGCCTCAGGCTTCACTCATTCAAAGCTGTTTTAACAAGTGATATGGAAAAGCAGTTGTATACAGCTGACAGTTTAGATATACAGGATAGAACGGCCCTGGTGACATGCATGACAGCCATATGAAAGTTCCGATCTGACGAGGCTATTTAAAAACGTAACACGAGTTTTCAGGTATGGCAGTCTATTTTATGTTCATTTTTCTCGTCTATATTAAATTTGTTGTCAAGTGATACATATACCGATGTATTTGAAGTGTTAATTATTTAATAATTGTTGTGTTGTCTTCTAGTCTGTAATGTGGAAGTTCTACCTCCGTAATGAGGGACGACGTACTTATTAGTAGTTGCCCGACTGTATGCAGAATAGGGCAAGCCCATTTTGCCTACGTCATAGAAACTAAATGGTTTTATACCCTTTGTGACTTCTCCGAACTATAGTACGAGATACCCCTACTGTCTGTCTGTCTGTCTGTCTCTCTCTCTCTCTCTCTCTCTCTCGGGGTGTATCCGGTTCTTTTAATTGGTGATCGAAGTCTGGCCTCCTCCTCATTCTGATCTTCCAGTTCTATGTCGGATTCGTGCGAACTAAACTCCTTAGTTTCTTTACTACTAAGTTCACTTTCACCATCAGAAGCATGCATGCTTTCCTCCATTTCAGGTTCCTCCTCATCTTCTATCTTGACTTTTCTAGGTCTTATTCAATCAAAATGAGCCAATAAATACTGTATAGCCGATTATGTTTCTTTTGTGCAATAAAGTTAGCTTTTTAGTACTTGATACTCTGTCTTTTTTGTGCCACATTTTTTCATTTGTTAAATAGAATATTATTATAGTCGATCTAATTCGTTTTCCCATCAATTCAGAGAGACTGCAATCTACCAGCACGTGGAATAGTTCCATAACTCAGCAATAGTCTCGGTAGGTAACTATCTATGGTGTCTCTGGAAAATATCTTAAGCCCCATTTTCAAAGTTTGAACCATTCTTTCTGCAATTCCATACGATTGGAATTGCAGAATTGGTATGATAGTATTTTCTAAAGGAGAGAGCCAATTTGTTTTAACCAGGAACATGAAATTTTCACCAAAAATTTCTGGTACATTGTCAGCGACTAACGTTTTTGGTACCCCATTTCTGCAAAATATTACTCGTTATATTTGCTTTACCGTGTCTGCCTTCTTATTTTGAACTTTAACCACTTCTAACCATCCAGAGAATGCGTAATCCAAAATTAAAAATAGTCCTATGCCCCTTGAATATGCGCTTGATCCATATGAACGTGGGTTCATGGATCATTCTGTTTCGTCAATGAGTGTATCTAGGTTTGGCGAACGTTTTTTATTTCCCTACTTTTTGAATATTTCTGTATTTTTCTACATCACACGAATATCCAGGCCATCACACTTCCAATTTTAACCGTCTCTGTATTGCTGTTTTTTTCACAGTGAACATAACTATGTACATGTTTTTTTTCTTAATATCTCTGGGAGTATTAAAACATCTGCATTGTATACAAAACCCTACTCTATAATTAACATATGGCTTATCTCTTTATAGAGTCTCTCTTCCTTAGAACAATCACTTCATTTGTTTATTTTTATTCTACATGCAATCTTGCTTTACACCAGATCCCGTAAGTTTTCAAATGCAAGACGATCTAGGGTAATACATCTGTTTCAGTCCAGTGCAATATTTTACTTTCTTCATTGTTTTATCGTTCTAATGCTTCATTGTTAAACTTTAGTCTTGATAGAGGATCTACATATGGAACAGCGTTTCTTTTCACATATTCAATGTCGAAGTCAAAGGCCATAAGGTTTATGGCTTATCTTAAAATTCTAGAAGATGAAACTTTAGAGAATTCCTTTCTGGAGTTAAAAATAAACTTTAAATATTTATAGTCAGATTTAGACAGAAACTACCTGCATAATAACAATTGACAAACTCTATCTGTGCATCGTATGACAGATGGTGAATCTTTTCCAATATTTGACAGCGTCGGATGACACTAATCTTCTATAAAAGTACATTATAGTCAGTTTTAACCATTCTAAAAGGTTTTGTTTGTATGAAATCACACATACCTTCAATTAATCTCAGCTCTATCAACTCATCCTTGATGGTCATTTCTCTGTTGCCAAGTTTTTCAAACTCACAGAATCTGGAAGCCTCTCATGACTTATGTACATATTGTATTATTGTTTCATTTGGCTCTTGTTTGTTTGCGAGAAACTTTGTCCTCTCAGCAATTAACCCACTTCTTTTTTGATCACAAATTTCTCTTTATAATGTCCGAACTTTGTGAAATCCTCCCATTTTCCAGGATAAGCCAAGATGGAGATCTTTCTGATGGCCTGACATCCTGCCAAAGCCAAAAGGAGATCTGTAATCTTGTTCTCCCCTCCTGAAACTCTGTGGCTTTTTAACTTTTTCGTCTGCACATTGGCAGCAAAACCACAAATCCATGTTTCCACGAAGGCAACACCATATTGTGATGTCTTCTCGCATGTGACGTAGAAGTTCTACTTCTGTAAGGAGTGACAACTGATTTATTAGTAGTCACTTGACACTATGCAAAATATGGCAAGTTTATTTTGCCTATGTCACTACACTAATTCCACATGCTGAATTTTTTATGTATTCAGGATATGTGCCATCATACTTTTAGTTTTGGAAAGGCTTATCTTGAGTCCTAAAAGTCATGTGGTTTACGATAGTTAAATAAGGTCAAATTTTTATTTAGGTTTGCGTGTAGTATCTGATAAAATAGAGTTACTATATAAGGGCTGTATTTGAAAGCAAACTGTGAAATAATATGGAAAGTGGACACGGCCTGTCAAGTTCAAATATTGACCAAACGTGTTTCCTGTTGATTAATGACTTTGGAAAAGTCTTCTAGTTATGGGTTATATAGCAAAGAAAACGTGGTTCTTTCAGATAGATGGAGTAAAAGGAAATTTTATTGCTCACCCAATACAAGGCCAAAGTGCCATTCAAAGTACCTGAATGTAGATTTTGTTGAGGATATAGGGACGAAGCAAGTGTTGCATATTATGAGAATATGTAGGTAGATAACGGATAGATTTGAACAGATTAAGCTTGTTGTGATCAGTGACGTATCCACTCGAATGTCAGTTTCATACTGCAACAGTTTCAAGGAAGAAGTTTTGGGAGTTGGAACTTACTCCTTACTAATGGAATATAAAGGGATTAAGAAAAGTTGTCTCTGTACATGGCATGGTGGATTCTAGTTGTGAACATTTGGACTAGTAGAAACAAGGAATGTAATTTGCTTGAATGTCTGCTAGGAAAATAGTGGTTGAGCCACGAGAGGTTAGTAACATCCTGTCTGTGGAAAACGAGTTGAAAAACAAACAAACAAAAAAAAACATTTTATCACTCGCAAACGCTTTTGAACTGATTCAAGAGTAGAAAGTGAGGCCTGAGCAGTTCCAGGCCAGATGTGGCAGCAATATTCCATTTTTAGTCTGATCTGGTTCTTTTAGAGACAGAAGCTGGTAGGAAAACCAGCCTGAAAAAGTATGGGCTCCATTAGGCACTAAGTAAAACCAATGTTGGTACAGTTATAGTTCATGTGGTGCCCTTATTAGCCTAATAGGTTAAGGAATTTGTGATCATGATCTTAAAATATTAACCATGTGAGCAGTTTTATATGAAAGCAGCAGAAACAAAGGACTCTTTCAATTCTTGTTGGTAATTTTGATTTCAAGACCAAACGAAGACAAAAAAGAGATCTACAGTACCAATTAGAGCTGCAAATCACCAGGAAAAATGAACACATTTAACAAAGCATAAAAGAATACATCCAGGTAAAATAAGATAGGCCATACTTGATGAGGACAAAATTGTTCACCTTTTCAAATCATTATAGAATAGATTATGGAAAAGTAGATTTCAAATCAAACTTCATGCCAAAAACACTGAAAATCTAATTCAATCAAAAATTTAAAGATTCGTCTGCTGCTATCAACGTCACAGGTACATGTCTGACTCTCCTGATTAATTCATCCATCTCCATAATTTATCTGATTTGAAAGGATACTGAAAAGTTCCAAGCACAACCAATAAATCAATTGAAAAGAAATGCTGATGTTTGGTCAGATATTGGAAAGTGTGTCAGACTGGGAACTTTTCTGTGCCTACCATATGTTATAAATTTTATTGTTAGCAACTCTATCACTATTTACATGTCAAGTGGTCTGATGAGCATCTCTCTACTTTAGTTCCTTTCATTACAGTTAGGACTTTCTATGCTACATCTATGGAGTTGAATCAAAAAAAAAATCCTCCCTATTCCATTTGTAAGGTGGAAGTTAAACCAGCTTTTTTCCTGAGAACTGATACTTTGTGCAGCAGACTCCCACATAGATGCTTTCCTAAACACTACAATCTCATCAGTCACTATCTGTCCTTCTTATCTTCATAATCTTCACTTTCTTCTACCTCAACTTATATGGAAAAATATTTTAAGATAATTATTATTTTATAGAAGTTTAGAATAGTAACCAAATTTATATTATAGAATAGTAACCAAATTTTCATGTAAAAAGAGGATCCTGGTAAAGATACCAGAGATTTATAGAGGATGAACTCCAGTTCAAGGTCATAAAAAATTATAAGTCATGTGACTTTAGCCTCAAACGTTGTAAAAATCATGCTATGTGGTTTCAAAAAACGCCTTTTTTCACTAATCAGAAGCAAGACAAATAATATTTTGTTTAAATTTTGAGGAGCTCCCAAAATACTAGAAAAATTGTTGATTTTTATCCAGTGGCGTCATGTGTTTAAATTTTGGAATTCTCTTAACTGAAATGTCAGCAGAATCTTTGACAGCCTTATTTCAAAGGTTCTGAAATGTATAATTATCTTACTTAGATACATATTATGAGTGAACTTTTATCATTCCATATTCAGAACATACACTTGGAAATCACCAAGATATGATTTATAAAAAGGAAAATAAATTAATTTGATCTTTATTTCACATCCATATTTTTTTCTTTCATTATGAATCTATTTTTCTTGCCTGCTGATGAATCACAATGAATTATTTTTCTTGCAATTTTCTTCTATGTCAAATTATTCTCCTTGTTTCTTGACCACTCTCTTCTTTTAATGTTGGAGGTAGAAAAGCTGTCATGTATCAATTATATAAGGCCATGTGTTAACAGACATACTTCTATCACAATCTGAAATCATTTGTTCATAAATTATCATCTAATATATGAGGGATGTCTAAAACGAAAGGTAATTACAGACAAAAAAATTGACTGGAATTAAAACAAGAAATCTAGCAACACAAAACAACAGGGGACATGCACTATTTTTTGGAACACCAAGGGGACAGCTTTAATATTGGGGACATGCATATGAGGTCTGATAATAAAGTATCCAGAATGGTGCTATAAAAAGAAAACTAAAACACATATAATTTCATCATTTAATCTCCTTCAATGTTGTCCCCTTCTGAAGTCATCCACTTTATCCAGCATCGTTTCCATTGATGGCAGCATTCCTGGAATTACTTTTTCACAATAGCAAACAGTTGCCTTGTTGCATTCACTTGGATTTTATCAATGTCTTGAAATCTTGTTTTTCAAGTTGGATTTGATTTTTGGAATGAGCAAAAAATCCCAAGGTGCAAAATCTACACAATATTGTGGCTGATATTTCTGGGAAATGTTGTTCTTGACCAAAAACTGCAGCACAATTTATGGTCACTGATGGAACCACCGTGGTGTTATGAGACAACCATGCTCTACACAGTTTCCTTTGAAGCACTTCTATAATGGAAGTGAGTGAGAATTTTAAAATGCTAAATATCAGGGATAGAGTGTATGTAAATGTAAAGGTGGACATTGAAGTCAGCACCTAGGAGTGACAGTCTGTTTCATGCTTAAACAAAATCACCATGAGGATTGCATTTATGCAGAAAACTGACTGTCGCAGCTGAGCACTGACATCAATGTCCACTTTTATAGGATCTAATGCCAAGTTAAACAGATTAAAACAGTTTACAGACTGTAAGAAATAGTTTACTTATCTTATAAAATATTTTAAAAAATACTGGTAATAGAAACAACAGCACCAACATTGTGGTGGAACTGTGTTACTATGCTCACGAAAAGAATACTTCAAAATTAACATTATAATATATAAAGAATTTGATGGTGCATGATCTGTGAACATCATCTTATTTCCACAAAAAATATTGATACAAAAGGATTTAGTCTATTTATAAGTAAGCATTTAACCTCAACTTCACAAAAAATAACATGAGAGACATATTTTAGAAATAAAAGTGGATCTTATATGCTATTAAATGCAGTGTAGTAATATGTAAATGACTGCCTAATTAGCATAGCTAAGGAATAGAGGAGAGGGGCAGAATATGATAAACAAGAATAGTGACTACCACTGAACTAAGAGAATATGAATAGGACACAGTAATATTGCAATTTTTAAAGCACAAAGTTTTGTGTTATGTTTGACAGGACTAAAGACTGATTGAATGAAGAGCTAGAATATCATAATGCTTTTCATCATTATCAGTCTCATGACCAGGTCTGGTCATATTGTTGTTGAGCACCTGAGCAATTCCTTCTGGATATTTGGACTGAAAGTCAAAGAGGTATTAATTCCTGTTTGGGAAAGTATACCTGATGGGGCCTATCCCTTTCAAAGTTAAACTACAATTGATGTCTTCCAACTTGAAGGCTCACATTGGTCAAGTACACATGGCCATTGACTTCAGCCTAGGAAGCATCCCATATTTCTTTCAGCTGTAGGTAATATCCATGGGAGAATACTTGAAACTTGGACAAGTAACTTGGGTTGTTTAATATCACATCTAACTTTATATTTAATCAAGGCAGACCTAATGTGGATTTTGTCAGATCCATGAAAAATGCCACAAGCCAAACTGAGGCTATATGACCTAATTCAGTTTTCAATGTCATAAGCTACTTGGATTTTTTGAAAATCTTCTCACCAGGGTTATATGGCTTCATGAGACACAACTTGGTTAAGTTACTTATAGTAATTCCTCCAACCTTTCCTAATCACAAAAGAGCATGAGGCAATGTTATCCTCTTGCTTTTACACTGTCTTCAATATTCTTTCATATGATTCTGAAATAGCCTAGAGACAATGTTAAAATTCATACACACACAAGTGAAAACTATTTTAATCCGAAGTGATAGAACTCAAAAGCCACACCAACAGAGAGGCATAACTGGTCTGGAAGCTGTTTGCAAATGATGCAGCTTTAGTTGTTCACTGGGAGACAAACCTTCAGCATCTGCTGTACTCTTCAACCTTGAAATCAGCCTGAAGTAAGGAGTCATCTATCTATTTACTTCTGTTTTCCATCTCCAGTGGATTAAGAAGATCTCCAAGAATTTCACCTTCCCAGCTTGTATCATATCCTCTGACAAAATTATGTAGTGTGATCTTCAGGTGAACAAACTGGCTAAAGCAAATCAAGCTCTTGGTAGATGATATGAACATGTACAGAAAACAAAAAACTGTAGGAAAGACAAAAATCAAGAGAGAAATAATTATTAATTCCAAGTAACAAAGATAACTATTCAAAATTTACAGATACTAAAAAAGAAACTGTAGAGAGCCATGATTGTTTTCATCCTAAATATGGATATTTTTTAAAATACAGAATAACTTGATAACTCACTTTGAGAAAACTATTCTTCGTCAGGTTTAACATATCTGGTGCGTTTTTCCTGCAAATATCACAAATTATTTAATAAGGAATTCTGGGAGTAGTTTCTCATGGAAAAATAATCAAATCAGTTTTTTGTTTCTTTCTTTTTGCTTTGTTTTCTGCTTGACTTTTATTTAATATCAAAGTCAGGAAGAACTGTGCCACAGTTGCATCCACTCATCTGTAATAGGTTTAATCTTTAATATTGAAAAAAAAAACTAACTTTGAATTATACAACAGTTAATCACAATTCTATGGAATTAGGTGCCAAGCTATTTTCTTAATGATATTAACTAGATTAAGCAAACAAAATTACCTAGCTTAAAACATTTTTTAATATCATCTACCTTCAGGATATAGGCAATCATAAAACTCCACAGATTCCTTTTTCGTCTGTGAATTGCCATGACTTTTTGGAAAAGATTGTGGGGTGGTTTCTTATTGTCTTTATGATGGTTTGGAATTCAGAATTTTTGTTCCCCCGACTAGCCCACTCTGTATTTTGCTACTTATAACCTATAGTTGGAAGAGGAAGAAAGGGATTAATTCCTGTGTTAATGGAATTTGTACGAAAGTGATTGCAACAGACTTAGCTAGAATTTAAATTCAGCCCACAATTTCTGCTTTCTTCATTGACAACCATTATGCCATCTGGACAACCATTTAATGACTTACTGAATCATGACTGATTAAAAAATTAAATTATGCCTCAATTAATATGGTATCTGAAGAGAAAATTAAAAAAGAGATATAATTAAAAAGTAATTTAAAGGGTAATATTCCTTAAAGTTTTTATCTTTTAATCAACATTGCTGAGGATAAACCTGTTATGCTTCTTCTTTTAAGTGCCATACCCCTTCAAAACTTTGGCAAGTATGACTCTCCACAATTTCCTGTCCTTTCTATCTCTTAGCAAATTTTGTCTTTTCACTCTCTCTCCTAAACACTGTTCTGCCATCCATTTACACAAACTTGTTAGATAGGTTATGCATTTTTAAATAGTTTATGCATTTGTCTTGATCCTTCTTGCCTTCAGTATGTCCTCTGAAGAAGGCCGAAGCATACAAATATTTCAATAAAGATGAGGACAGCAGTCTAAACAATGTAAATAGTGTAAATAGTTAAAATACCTCATCTCAGAAATATAGACAGATATCTCATTTTGATGTGAAGTATAAATGTTCTTTTTGTTTCCATTTTCTCTAAAACTTTATCACTGCTCATATAATCAGTTGATGGTATTCTCAGCATCCTTCTGTAGAAACACATTCCTACTGCTTGAATTCTTTTCTTCATTTGTAAGGAAATTGTTCTGAATTTACTGCCATATATGAGGACTGATACTACATACCAGTTCAGTACTAGCATTAGAAGAAAATTTTGTGGAAATATTTTGAGGGTGTCAGTTTAACTCCCAACCTTTTTGATATTTCCTATCTATTTTTTTTTAGTTTGGTGGTGTTGGCAAAATTTTTTACACATATAAAAAAGAAAATCCCCCAAGATGTTATTTAGTAAAAAAAAAAGTATAAAATATCAAGTAGGAAAACAGCAAAAATTGCCCCTAATTCACCCCAAAATAATTCAATAAAACATAAAAAATATTTTTTGAGAGTTAGTAACTGAGCAGGGAAAAGTCTACACTGAATATTTATTTTTAAAAAAATATTTTTAATTTTCAACCCATTGTTGTTCATAATGAAGTATTCTTTTATTAAATGAAGACATATTTGAAGAATCAAAGTGTATATATTAGGTTGGTGCAAAAATAATGACGGTTTTTGACGTTAAAAAAAATACGTCAAAAACCGTCATTATTTTTGCACCAACCTAATAGTTTAATGACATTTTTGAGTGTGGACAATTTTTATCAGAATTTTGATTTTTTTCATTTCAGCAACTGTTAGACAATTAGGAAATAATTCTGAATTATTAGGTTGGTGCAAAAATAATGACGTTTTTTACGTTAAAAAAATACATCAAAAAACGTCATTATTTTTGCACCAACCTAATACCTACTTTGACTGATGACTATTTCCAATCAGAAGAGTAATGTAATTTAATAGCTATGAAATTTACAATCATAAAACCCATTGGTTGCAAATAAATATTTTATGACATCAAACTGGTAAGAAAATAATAAAAAAATAAAAGCAATGAATTAAACACAAAATTATCATATCACTAGTTTTTAATTATTTGTTTATATTTCTAATGTAGAATAAAATCAAAATTATTCATGCTATAAGGTTAGAGATAATTTATTTTAAAACATAATTCCAATTTCTTGATAATTGTACTGCTGGTATCCCATATTTCTTTAATTTATTGCTAATTTTCATGTTTTTCCAGTCAGGGATAGAAGCAGAAAATTACTATTGTTGGCCTAAGACATCAAAGGCTACCATGCATAAACAAACATTACTTTTATTATGTTTGAAGATAAAGCAATTATTACTTTTACAAAATACAGTTAATTACTCCTTAAATTTACTAATTTGCTTTGAAACACATCTCTAGAACAAATATTGTATTTTTAAGAGGTTTTTACATTTTTTATCGATAATTGCGGTTTGATTTTTAGTCAATGAGGAACAATCAAACATGCCAATGTTTTAAAAATGATTAAAAACTTTATTTATATACAGAATTTATTTTAATTTTCATAGAGACTACCTTTAGGCTATTATCTATCAAATAAAACCAAAATTCAACTTCAAAGAAGACATTATTTAAAATGAGTTTTTCATATTTTTATGAAGTCTGTGGCAATAACTACAGTTTTGAAAAGTAATATAATATCAATGAAGTTTAAATGAAAATTTTCTACATTCTTTCTTCTTAATAATAACTAAGATAATAATTACAATATATTCAGGTATGTAACAAGGTAATGATGTTTTAACATGTCAATTTATCGTTAAAAATTCATAGACAGCTAAAAAGGTTTAAAAATCGCAAACAATAAGGAATATTTTTCTCATTTAAAATACAAAATGACAATTTTGTATTTTATTTAAAATCATATACTTGTTGTATTTTCTGAGTTTAAATACAAAATAATTTGTATAATTAATTTTAAATTATTTTTTCTAAGTGTTGAAATGCTTTTTGCATGTTGTTGACTACCTTAAATTAAGAATAAGTTTATACTTCTATACATAATATTTATTTATTTATTCTTCTTGTAATTATATTGATTTCAAATATGAACAGTTGTAGGCCTGACACCAGAACGGTGGGACAGCCTTTAAATCAGTTGAGCCACAAATAAGGATTTTCACACTGAAATTACTTCACATCATTTTCACAAGGAAAAAACAAAAACAATTTACAGGGTGTCGGACCAGTGCCCATCATTGCCTGGGTGACATTTCTTAAAAAAGTGTGATACAAGGACACAAAAATTTTTGCATAAGAAGCTTTGATAGCAGCATAAAGAACTGATAAAGGCATTCCTTGCTGAAAGTGATGATGTCAGTAAGCCAGCATCTGTTCTTTTTGTTGGCATCAAAGTCATTAAAGTGCGAGATTGAGAGCACTCCATTTCTGCTGAAAAAGAAAACAATAAAAAAGACTGTTTCCTGTCTTGTTAATAACAACAAAGAAAACTATTGTGATTTGTGAGAAATAAATCCATGCAACCTTCTTGTAATGAACCAGTATTCCAAAGTATAATGTCAAGGATAAAAATCTTTCCAAATTCAACATGTGGAGGATTTTTAAGCATGTATTTTCTATATATAAAAAACAACATAGCTAATCAGAGGAAAAAGACAAAATTATATTTCTGTGTATAAAAAATATTTATAGGATTAATTTTAGTGAGTGGTTTTGTGAAATTAAGCAGTTGGCATGTCCAGGGAAACCTAAGACCCATGTTCTCGCAACTACATCTAAGTTCAAAAGGTAAAAGAAATAGTGAGCCTTTTATTTTTGTATCAGTTATAAGATGAGATCTAATTGCCAGTCAAGTATTAGGCTTGAAATTGAGCTACCCAATAGGGAAGCTCATCAGAACATTAGCCATTAAAATGTTTATAGTAAAGGAACAGGGAAGTCTTTTTTTCATATTTATCTTTTTATTAATTGGCAAATGATAAAATATTGTATTGCATTTGGTTCTAATTCTTATAAATATAAAATTATTCATGTAAATAAAAAACGAAATAAATAAATAGTGCGTAATATTTTTGTTGTAAATTCTCAAGAATTAAAAAATGTATTAATTCACTTTCATGATATGTTTAGGTTTTATTACAATTCTAATCATCACTTTTTAAAACAATAATCATTGCCAAGAAGTGAAGGGAGTTAAAATAATAGCATTGTCAAGATAGTTGACCATCTTTTGATACTACGTTTTTATGCAGATATAAAGGTCCAAGTTTGCTAATAACATAATGGAACCATTTCCTATTCAGACTGATTTGGGCGTTAAAGAGCCCTGTATATCATACTATTTAAACTAGAGATTTATTCATTCATTTGCAGGGGCATTAGTGCCCAACCCCAACTTTCTAGCTTTGAAAGAGTTCCAAAGTATTGACAGAGCCTTGAAGGTATTGAATTATTATCCACTCAGCAAACTCTTTACAACAGACAAAACATTGCAAGCTAATTGCTACTCTATACCTATTCCCATGCAAAAATGTTTAGATATGCTACATTCCTTTATTCCACAAGTTCAGACCATCACAGGTAGAACTCATCATGCCATGCACATCAGCCTAAGAAATCTAATTACAGCTAAAGGAGTACATATCAGTCATTATTATTAGTTTGTTGACTGGAGTCATCATATAAGCTAACATGAAGTGGAAAGACTATATTGAATCCATTGCTAGGTCACCTGCTAAGAAAGTTGCTTCACTGTGTTGTGTGAGACAATTTTTCTCTCCGGAATCTATCTTGCATATCTATAAGTCTACCATTTATCCATGCTTAGAATATTGCTACCATATATGGTTTGGTGCCCCTGCTATTTACCTGGAGTTCCTTGATAAGATCCAAAGAAGAATCAGCAATATTATTGGTCCTGATCTGATGGCACGGCTTCTGTCAATTGTGCACCATTGTAAGGTTGCCTTCTGTGTCTTTTTTTTTCTAAATACTTTCATGGTAATTGTTTGAATGAGCTCTTTGCTATGGTACCTAGACTTTTTGAAAAGTGCAGTACTAAATTGGTGGTGAAATCTCATCAATTTACGGTTGAGCTCGTTAGACGTAGCTGTAACTTCTACACTATGAGTTACTTTTCCACACTTCTCACTTGTGGAACTCCTTTCCAGCTCCATGCTTTCCAGCAAACTTTAATCTACAAAAATTCAAATGCAATGTCAATCCATATCTGCTGTCCACTTTATTACTCTTTTCTCTTCCCAATCATTAGTAATGTTTGTCTTCCTAATTCTTCCACACCCTGTATCCCCTTGCATCTTAGTGGCTTTACTGTCTTGCTTGGGGTGATACCAATTAAAAAAAAGATAACATTCTAGTATTAAAAAAAGCTTTTGACATTAATAGTAAAAGTGGGTATAAACTGAATAAGGTGTGTAGCGATTTGGAAGTAAGTCATACCTCATTTACATATCTGTACATATTGTTCATATATATATATATATATAGAGATACAGTGATTTAGTAAGTGCATCTTAGATGTAGCATAATGCTGAAAGTATGGTGCACCCAGTGGGGATCTAACTTATTCATGATTGATGTAGCAAGAAAAGCTTGTTAAACATTACAGTATGTAGAAGTGCCCAAATATAGTGATTTAGTATGCATAACTTACTTGTGGCACAAGGCTGAAATGTAGTGATTTTCCAAGCATAGCTTACTTGTGGCACATGGTTGAAAGCTTGGAGGACCTAATAAGGATCAAAATTACTACTCAGCCATAATTATCTAGTGAAAGAATCTTGTTAACCTTTACATCATGCTAAAGTGCTCTTGACATACATATAATACTTCCATTATAGAGAAAAAGTCATCCAAGTATGAGAGTGACTTTTACACATCACAACAAGTGAGTATAGTTTAGATAAGGCTATTTTATACCCCTTGTTGTGAAATAGGCTATCCAAAATCATACAGCCTTGGATATTCTTGTCAGGGCTGAACTATAACAAGATATATTCCAGTAGATGAGTAATCTGGAGTGTGAAATCAGCATGATTACATCATTTCATTCAGTTTTTCCAACTTTGTCATGGTGTTTATTTACTATGGCATAGTTATTATTTTTTCAAATAATTTTCTTTGAAGCATGATTATTTTGTTCCAAGAATCAAAAATTCCTGATTTACTTTATGATTTAAAAATTCCCACTAACATTATTTTTCTGGATATTGAATTTTTGCAAATGAGTACAAATATTATTAATCAGTAATTTGGGCTGTACAGTAATTTATTTATTTATTGCTAAATATCTAAAGAATTTATTTTTATTCTGACAATTTTATTATTTCAAATGCTATTATAGTGGTTACTCCAAATTTGAAATATAGGCCCCAGTGTGTATTATGCTTATTGGTCTGCATATTTGAGAAATCTTAATAAAGCTAAATGTGTTCCTTGGTAGGGATCAAATGTGCATCCCTTTTTGTAGGAGAAACCATTGTTTAATACAGCATACATTACTGTTCATCCACAGAGAATGAAAAAGCAAGCAAGTTTCTATTTTTTCTTTTTTTCAGGAAGAACATCATGTTCATTGTTAAATATAGACAATCATGACAAAATTTTAGCTGTTAAGACTCATTTCCTTAAATATATTCTGAATAAAAATCTGTTGGTTCATTGTCGAAGAAACACAGAAATTATAGTTAGGGAAATAAATATAACAAAATATGTGAATCTTTTAGCTGACAATATAAAACAAATCTGTAATGTTTTCTGGATTTTTTTTTTTTTTGATATTCAACAGTGGCTGGGACCACTTCTTGCAACTGTAAGTATACAGGCTGCATTCACATTTTTGTTAGAAAATGTTTGACAAAGCAAATTATCAGTGCAGCAAAAATTCTAATTAATTTGGCTGTAATAAAGTTAGAGTTAATGAAAATTTTCATTATGTATTAAGGACAAATTACAAAAAGAAAGAAAAGGCATTTGTTAAAGAACTTTCTGAAGTATTTGTTCAAGTGCCACTTCAAATGATATCTATCTGATTTAAATTATCCCTGAAAGAGCAAAATCATCTGAATATAGACAAGATGATAACAACACTCCTAAAATACAATTCACAATCCTCGTTGGCAGCTACAAATTTGTGGCCTTGTGCCAAAACTAAGCTTAGGAAATAATTATATGGTAATATTTATATAATAGAAATGCATTTACAAACATTGAAATTTATTATTTACATTATTTCCAGTTGGCCTAATGTCCTCATCTTTGTTATGATGAAGTTTCAACCATTGTGCCTTCTGGCCTTCTTCAGTTGTCTGTCAGCAGACATGAAAAAGGCTGTCCTTGGGAAATCTTCTATACCAAAAGAATATAAAAAATCAGTAAAATAAATATTAAGATGAATTATATTTGCTGTTATTATAAAATCATTTTATTTTTGTCACTGTTATCGCAAACCTTTCAAGAATAGAAATACATTACTTGATTTGCTTTCTGCATTGACAAATGACTATTAAATCTTTAGCTTTATCAATGACAACAAAAGACAACGGACTGAATGGAGAAAGAACAAATATTTTCTCTCGGTCTGGCAGTTGAAAGATTTGAGAATGAATAAGTAGTAATAACTTACACTGACTGATGTATTTCAGAAAAAAAAAGGATGATCCTTGAGAGAATGTCAGTGCTATTTAAAGAGATGAAACACAGTTTTATCCATGTGTTTTACTATGTCTCATTCTGGGAAAAAAGGATATTTAAATATTTCTACATTTTTTGCATTATTTAAAACATCATAAATATTGCATTGTGTTTATACAGGGTGTACCAAAATTGTATCATATTTTTTATAATTTTAATTTCTTCATTTTTCAGAACTTGGATTAATATAGGAAAATTATCCATGAAAATATCTACAAATGAACAAAGAACCAAAATATTGGAATTTTATTTTGAATTTAATGAAACTTTCGTTTACAGATAATTTTGTAACTTTCCAAAATTTTATAGCCAACAGTTACTCCTGATCTGAAGCTACCTGATTATTTTCTTAGCATGAATCAATAAACCACAGACAATTCAGCAACTAAAGGATGACATTGGTACAGATATTCAAGGGATGCAGCTTGTGTTATTAAATGCTGTTATAGAGAAAACTATAAAAAGAACACATCTGTGTGATGTAGAAAATGGAATATATTGATGTTGTATAATTTTTCTTGATTAAATTGGAATACATTTATAGTGTTTGGATTTTCCTTCTGTATAAAACTATTCTTGAATAATATAAAATAGAGTTGAAATTGCTAGATTTTTAAATCCTGAGATGCCTTCTGGGACAGCCTGTATAAACTTAACATATCAATAATTATTGAAAAAAAAGTGAAGTGAAATTGGCCTCATATTTGTTTGTTTTTCTCATGAGGGATAATCAGCAGACAAATATTATTTAAGGCTACAAAGGAAAGGAAGTTGTGAAGAGTCATGATTGCCTACACCCTGAAAGGACACAGTATGTAAAAGAAGCACATTATCTCTTTCTCACTTTTATTCTGCTGAGACATATACATAATACATATATAATCTTTTTTTCTACAAAGATATTTTTGCACTGAGAAACTATATGTGCATAAAATAAGATAAAAAATAACTTCTATTTGAGTAGAATTTAGCATTTTATTTCACCAATTTCCATACATTAATTTGTTTTGATGAAAACCATTCCTGACTCGAAAGACTTCTTTTTGAGAAGTTTTGTAATATTTATAAATATGAAAATATTCAGCCAAAGAAAAACTTGCTCTGACCGCAAGTTAATCTTTTATATTTTTTATGTAATCAAGTTGCTTTTAGGACCAGCATTATTCTAATATTTCTGGAAAGAAAATAGATAAAAATCCATTTTTTTTTTCAAGTTGTCAGCATGTTCTTTTTGAAATTTTCAGGGTATTTTAATGGCATCTGAAAAGGAATTTAGAAATTTAAATTTAAATTTAAATTTTTAATTAATTCATGTCAGATTTTTATCTCAAGAATGTTATCCTCATTATTTCTTTTATCCTTTTTTCAGATATTGAATCATGTCTTGTAGTTAATATTTTAAATATATGTGTGTTTATATGTGTGCAGAGAGAAAAATAACAAAAAACATATACAAGCATTATTTGTTTAGCAATTTTATGTAAACAATCCAGTAATATTTTATAATTCAAATTAAAATTTTGTGAACTTGCTATGATTAAATTTTGAAATTAAATTTTTCAGGCATCAAATTTATCAAATTTGTTATCTGCATGCCTGAGATTCCCAATTATTTTGGGATCATTTTCAATTCACAGTTTCTTTTCTTACTTTAGAATAAGGACGGACCTTTGGATTTGATTTTAAAATATAATAGAATTAAAACAGTTGGACTGTCCAGAAATGATTCAATCATAGTTAAATAACTATTCTTCATGCATCATATAAGATTTCTGGTAAAATATCGATTTATCAAGGATTTTCCTTACCAAACAGGCCACATTGTCACCACTCGATGTTGACCTCAGTGTCCACTTTTATATTTATATTTACAAATGTTCTACCTGTGATTTCACCATAATATAGCATTTTTATCCTATCATATATATATATATATATATATATATATATATATATATAGGTAACTATACTCGTTTCGAAAAAAAACCAAATCTTTGATTTGTCAATAATCAAATCAATCTTGAGGGAAAAAAAAAGTTTTAAAAAAAGAAAGAACTAGAAACATGAAAGTCTGTCAAAAAAAAAATTGCACAGATACAGGTTTGAAGCCCAAAGAAAAAACCCTGATATGACAACTAACAACTAACAACTAACTAACTAAAAGAGCTCAATACAACCGTAGAGCAGACCTAGATAAACCTAGTGAGCCAGACAAACCTATCCAGGTTTCACCTAAGCGGATTGTCAGGGAAAGCTGGCTAAAGAGGCAAAGGAAAACGCATATTTATAGGCGATAGTCAAAATTATACCACGTGACCAAAGATAAACACCAGGGAGGTGGGGTTAAAAATTTATTCAACTAAAAGGGGAGGGGATATTAAAATACGAACATTAAGGTGGAATGACAAAATAAGCAGGGAAATTCGTCTTAATTTAGTAACCAAGATTTTTTATGCCTACATGTGTTAAGAATTTCAGTTTTGGAGTTTAATAGCTGTTTAGGTTGATTATATAAAGCTATGGCTAATTTCTCCTCTGTACATAATTTACAAAATTTTTGGCCTGCTTTATATTTGGGGCATTTTCTTAATATTTCCCATTTAAGGACGGGTTCTTTATCGTTTTCTTGTCTAGTTTTCCATACATAGGTGGATAGTGTGGTACTATGTTTAGTTTTTTCGTTTTTAAAACTACTCATGTGGTTATAGTATCTTTTTTTTAAATTATCCTGAGTAGCCCCTATGTATATTTTAGGGTTAGTATCCTCCATATCCTTATAAATTTTTACCTGGTAAACCACGCATTCTTGCTGACATTTTCCCTGTAATGGGCAGATATTTTTGTTCCTACAATTACAACTAGGAGGGCTACTGTGTGGATTATCCCTAGTTTTTTTCTTATTCAATCCACTAATTAAGGTCCCTACATTAGACATGCAACAATAACTAAGCTTTACATTATTTTTATTGAATATTTTATATAACTCAGTTTTTTTGGGGGGAAATGTTACTCTAATAAGTCAAAAAATATTTTGCCAATTTTTGTTTTTACGGCCAAATTCAAAGGAGGGTTAAAACCACAAAATATTTCTCTGAGGAGAAATTACCCATAGCTTTATATAATCAACCTAACCAGCTATTAAACTCCAAAACCGAAATTCTTAACATATGTAGGCATAAAAAATCTTGGTTACTAAATTAAGACGAATTTCCCCGTTTATTTTGTCATTCCACCTTAATGTTCATATTTTAATATCCCCTCCCCTTTTAGTTGAATAAATCTTTAACCCCCCACCTCGGTGTTCTTGTGTTTTTTTTTATCTTTGGTCACGTGGTATAATTTTGACTATCGCCTCTAAATATGCGTTTCCCTTTGCCTCTTTAGCCAGCTTTCCCTGACAATCCGCTTAGGTGAAACCTGGGTAGGTTTGTCTGGCTCACTAGGTTTATCTATCTATCTATCTCTCTCTATATATATATTATGCACACACACAAACACACACACACACGTGTATATATATATATATATATATATATATATATATATATATATATATATATATATATAGAGATTAGCCATTTAAAATGTATGAAACATTTGGATTAAACCAAGCAAGAAAGAAACCTGCTTACTGAGTTAA
The DNA here is from genome assembly GCA_963932145.1 of Acanthosepion lycidas. Taxonomy (NCBI): domain Eukaryota; kingdom Metazoa; phylum Mollusca; class Cephalopoda; order Sepiida; family Sepiidae; genus Acanthosepion; species Acanthosepion lycidas. The sequence goes on along the minus strand of OZ010576.1, from coordinate 99,056,271 downwards.
GAATCCAGGGGAAGTAACTCGAATCAAAACCAGATGAAGTAAAAAAACAGTACCATACAGGATAGGACTGTGAATAGGCTTTTTTTTTTTTGGCTGATGCTGACAGACATATTTCAACCAGAACGGTTGGACTCCTGGCTATGTTGGTTGAGATAATTTTCTTTTTTTTGCAAAGTCGAGGTACATAGCATGACGTTTTCAATGAGGGAACCTGACTCGTCCAGAGTTAGGTCGGGGTTGCTGTTTGGGCCAATATGATGCAAAACTTGAAATCAGCGATGAGGACAGTGCATCACTGAAGATCATCCTTGATGCCTCTAAAATGTATTATGCAACTATATATTATGCAATTAAACATATATATTAAATTTTTTAATCTGACATTATTATTAATGTACATGTCATATTTAGTGGATGTGTTGAAAGCTATTATTTACTTTATATAAAATTAGGCTAATGTCATCTTTATTTGTATTACATTTCAGGCTCTATGTCACCATGTCTTCTTTAAGTGTCTGTCAACATTTGAAGAAGGTTGGATAGTACAAAAACCAAAACACTGTGATAATAACAATAAAGATGAGGATATACATCAAACTGCAAATAATGTAAATAATGGTAACTACTGGTCTCATGAATTCAGAAAGATATTTGTGACATCTTGTGCGACATGATCTCCATCATCAGCTAGGAATTCATCTCTTAGGTTAACTGCACACTCGGTTTCTCCGAAGAACATTGAGTAAAAAGTCTACTCTGCCATGATCAAGGGTGAGTCATATACTAAACAGGTACATTTACTGTTTTTTCTGGAAGTGTGTACATCTCTGTCTCTGTGACATGTCACTTTAGGAAATGGATGATCATGGTCTCTCACAGCTTTCTGCCTTTTGTTACTGTCAGAAGTATTTCTTTCTTTATGACCCTCTTTGTCATTGTGATACCTGTTCACCCATACATTTTCACAAACCTAGTAGATTTGTCATTGTTTACCTCTGCTTTGCTCACCTTCAATGTGCCTTGTCAGTATTAAAATTCCCAAGCCTTTTTCCTCATTTATGTAGACTACAAATTTCAGTTATGTTTTGTTGATTGTTATCAAGAGTATCTTTATACATTTTTTTTCATATGTGCCATTGTCTTTTAGGACATGGACAATCATGGCTCACCACAACTTCCTTTTTTTGTTACTCTAAGCAATTCTTGCTCATTTATCATCTTTGTCACTGTGATCCCAATTCTGTTATCCATTTACATAAACTCAGTAAGTACGTTATTTACTGTTTCCTCTTGCATCTATTGTCTTCTGTTTCCAAGGAGTGTCAATTTCTTGAAGCCTTCTTTATACATTTCATGTTCCAAAAATGTCATCTGTCTCTTTTTGATTGTTAGCAGCTATTTATCCTGTTCTCAGTAAAAATTATCTGTTCATTTCATGTTCTCTCTACTGTATTCTTAACATTTATCAATGAAACCAAAACTTGTCTTTTTCAGCTTTGAAATTGTCCCGCATTCCCTGCCATACAGAAGATTAAACATTACATAGCATTCCAACCCTCTTTTATTTGTTTCTGAGAATTATTTTGATCCCTTAATAACTTTCTCATTTTCTGAAAAGCAACTTTTGCTTTTCCCTAACTTGCAGATTTCTATGTCATATTTTCCAACTATTCTCACATATTTCTACCTCTGCTTGATTTTGATGTCCCTCATGTGTAATTTGACAATGTGTGGTTTCAATTAAATTTTTAGAACACATCCAGCCATTTATAATATTTTGATTGCCCATTGTTTACATCTCATGTAGAGTATTTGGACAAAACATTGTATCACTCATGTCTGTCAGTAATTTCTTAATGTCTAGATTTGGATCTCTGTGATTTCTGTTTTTTTCGAAAACTAAAATCAGTTAAAATGCAATGGTCAAGATTAAGGAGAATGCAACAAGATTGTTAATGATAATCCTGAAAAAGGCCTTTGAAGACTGTCTTAAAAAGTTCAAGGATATTGTTTACTTTGAGAATGGCACTTACGGAATGGAATTGTTGTAAGGAAGTGGGAAGTAGGAAATGCATATTATGAGAATATATAGGATAGATAATTGCTGATTTTGGACTTGAAAAGGTTAAGATTGTCATGGTCAGGGAAGCATCCTGTCAGGAATCTGTTCCATAAAGTGTCAATTACTTTCTGACTTAAATTGGTTTTCTAATGACCATAAAAACAAACAATTTTTTTTTTGTTTTGTAACATTTCTATCTATAAAAGGCAGGATGTGTGTGTGTGTAACGAATGCACAGCCACAATTTTCGACATATTTGCACCAAAATTTATATGCACATGCTCCAAGTTAGTGGGAAGGCCAAGACCAATTTCCAACTCCCATCGATAGTGGAAATAATCGATTTTTTCATGCTTCTATGGCAGTTTTCATGTAGTTTGCAGCCATTTTCTACTGGCCAGAGTGAGAGCCGCCTATAGCTGGCTGCCATGAATAGGCAGGAAGATTCTATTGGCCCAACAGCTAGAACCAACAGCTGACTGACACGGATGTTAACTAGCATGCTAGCATGCAAAAAAATCGATAGCTGCATTCGTCACAAGTGGGAAAAATTTAAATCTGCATGGCACTTTACTCCAATTGGCTCATTCGCTTGCTTAAACTCAATGTTGATTCTCATTCCATGGAACTGGTTTGGGTGTGAAAAAGTATTTGTTGTTAACATTCTTTTTTCATTCGGTTTTTCCAGTTACGAGTCCTTTTTTAAAGCTGATCGTTTTGTGTTCATTTTGTTTAGTTCTTTTTCGTAACTGATTTAATGTTTAGTATAGAGCTTAGAAAAAATTTGCAGTGTGAGATAGGCAAGAAGTAAGGCATGTAGCAACATCAGCGTGGCAAAGGGCACTCCTTTAAAGGTAAGGAAGGACAAAAATATTTTAAGTCAAGTGATAGCGATTGCTGTATGAGTCATACGATTTTTGAATCAAGCACGGGCAATGCTGGACCAAGCTGCTAGTCAGTTATAATTTATTTCCCTATATCTTGTTTTTAGGTATGGTAAATAATTTTTGCACAACAACAATGATATGAAGGCAGTACTCATTGTATGACTTTGAATATTCTGCAGTATGTTAGCTATATAGTAAATGACTATCTGGGAAAGTCAAAAACTGCATATTATGAAGACAGGTAGGATAGATATTGATTGATCCTGGACTTTAAGATGCCATGAATGTAGTGGTCAAGAAGTCATCCTTTTAGATGTTTGTTCCACAAAATAATTGTTCTGGGAAAAAACTTGTCAAACAAACATGAAAAGAATGGAGATGATTTGCCAACATGGCATGGTGGCTCCGAGCTGTAAATGTCCAAACTGGTGGAACTAAGTAATGTAACTGGTCTGAAATTTGCGATAGTGAAAGACTAGTAATGTTTCAGTATACTAGCTATATAGTAAATGATTACAATAGAAATGTGTTTTATTGTAGCTGATTGTTAATTAATATAATGGTCATATTGTTATTTTAGAATTTGAATAAAATCACTGTAGGGAGTTCACAAAGAAAAGACCAATTTTTAGTGGTAATTTTGTTTGATTATATAATTAGTCTGTATTTCAAAATTGTTTCAATCTTAAACCGGAAATGTTTTTAAAATACATCAATGAATTTTCATTGTTTCATTATTTAAATACAGTTTAGTATCAAGCTAATCAAATGTAAAAACACAAGTTCCTCAAAAACAAGGCCCATGGGCTTGAAGAGGTTATGATTGTAGTGGTAAGGGAAGCATCCTCTCAGGAATATGTTCCACAAAGCAACAATTCTAGGGAAGAAGCAAGTGGAACTTACTCCTTACTAAAAAGAACACAAAAGGAATGGGGATGATTTGCTACTATGAAAATGGTATGGCAGGTCCTCACTTTGAAGGTCTGATCTGGTAGGATGAGGAAATGTAACTCGTTAAAACATTTGCCAAAGTAATAGCAATAAAGTAGTGAGAAGCTAGCAATGTTTTGTCTGTATAATCTCATTTGAGTTGCTCTTAATTTTCTTTCAGCTTTTACTATATAAAGAGGTAATTTATATATTGTATGTTCCCAAGGATAGAACTTATTAAATAGATTTACTATTTACTTTTACTTATTTTTACAGCTCTGTCTAGTGACATAGAAAATTGTAGAGGTTTGGGGAAAATAAAATAATAATCACAGTTCATAGAAAATCAGTGTTTGACAGTATAAGAAGTTGAAGATTCAAGGATTTGATGAACTGTTGGGAAAGCATCCTGTCAGTAATTCCTTACAAACTAGATTTGGATCTCTGTGACTTCTGTTTTTTTTACCAAAGCTATAATCACCACTGAAATGCTATAGTCAAGTTTTTTTTAATTACTTAACACCAAGCAAAGCAATAAAGCCACTAGGGAGGGGTTACTGAGTGTTAGAAAATATAAGAAAAAATACTATTAATGAGAGAGGACAATAAAAGATCAACAATTAAGAAGACAGAAGTTAACGATTGGCATTGCATTTAACTTTTTGGAGATCAATGTTGACTGGGAAGGAAGAAGCTGGAGAAGAGTTCTGCAAGCAAAAAGTGCAATAAAAGAAACTGTTAGCATAGAATTTATGGTTACATCTAGTTATTTCAATTGTAAATTGATGAGACCATTCTGCCAATCTAGTATTGTGTTTAAAAGTCTGAGTAACAGAGCAGAAAGTTCATCAGAACAATTACCATGAAAATATTAAGAATGTAACAAGACAGTTAATAGCAATTCTGAAAGAAGTCTTAGAAACTTTTTTTAAAAACAGAGAAAACAGTGCATGACGTCTCAGCCTGAGAAATATTTTGAAAGGACTAAGGCACTAGTTGTCAAGGAAGACTATTATTTTTCTAAATATCAAATAACTGTACAATTTCTAGAAAAAAACTCATATATATTAGGTTGGTGCAAAAATAATGACGTAATAATGTCGTTTTTTGACGTAACGTCAAAAAACGACATTATTACGTCATTATTTTTGCACCAACCTAATATTTATAATTTGTAAAAATTTAGCTTGACATATCGTTTTTTTCTGTTTTTGTTTTTTAAAAAAAGTCAGTAATTTAGACTGATCTAGTTTAGCTAATTAACGATTAAGGACATTCCAAAAAATACAAAAAGTAATACCCAGTTTCTTAAATTTCCCTTTAGATAATATTCTCAGAATCAAATCAAATCAAATCTTACCTTGGATCACAAACTGATACTTTTGCACTAACAGTTACTGCTCTTTCTAATATTTATTTTAATATTTTTTAAATCATTTCACACCAAGCAAGGCAATAAAGCCACTAAGATGCAACAGGCTACTGAATGTTTGAGAATATGAAAAAAAAAGCACTATTAAGGAGAGAGAACAATAAAAGAACAGGAATAATGAAGATAGAAGATAACGATTGACAATGCATTTAACTTTTTGAAGATCAATGTTGACTGGGAAGGAAGAAGCTGGAGAAAATTTCCATAAGTGAGAACTAAAATAGAAGAAACTATTAGCATAGAACTTACGGTTACATTTAGCTATTTCAACTGTAAAGTGATGATTACTGTTTTACCAGTAACCAAGCATTATCAGAACAATTGTATTTTAAAAATATTCAAAATCTACATTACTTAAACAAAACATGTTTTACGTTAAATGCATTTAAATTTATCTGTCTCATTATATCATTTACAATTTAACTAATTTACTCCAGTTTTAATTATCCCACATTGTTTCAGTAATACTTCTTTTATATACCATGTCTCTTCAGGTTGTAGCTGATCGTGGCACTCTACACTTTCCTATTAAATTTTTTTTTTGTTATCCTTCCTAAACTTCGCTCTGCCATCCATTTACACAAGCTTGCTAGGTAGGTTATGTATTGTTTTCTTCTTGTCCCTCTTGCCTTCAGTCTATCCTGTGTGTATCAAATTTTCCAAGCTCACTTTCCTCATTATGTGTCCTACAAATTTCAACTCTCTTCCTGATACTAAAGATAAGTGTCCTTCTTTGTTTCTATTTCGTTCTATTTTCTCTAAAACTTTGTTATCGTTCACATGTTCTGTCGATAATTTCTAAATTCAAGCAACTAAAACAATTTAAATATCATGGAAGTATTTTTACAGATGATAGATAGCATGACACTAAACGCTAAAGGAATATTGGAATAACTAAAGATGCTTTCCAAAAGCTAAGCTAACTATTAAGTTTTATTAGAAACAAAGAAAAGAGTGTTAAGCTGTTATGTAATATCATTCCTCCTATATGGCAGTGAATGCTGGACAATTTCTTCACAGATGAAGAAGTGAAATGTGTTTCTAAAGAGCATGCTGAGAATACCAATTATTGAACGCATGAGTAATAAGGAAGTTTTCATGAAAATAGAAGCAAAAAGGATACTTTCAGAAAGAGTGAGTTAAAATTTCTAGGACACAAAGGTGAAACAGAGCTTGGAGTATTTGAGGAAAAGAGGACATATTAAAGGCAAGAGGGATAGAGGAAAGCAGTTCATAACCTACTTAGCTTGATATAGAATGATATTCCCCTTGTATAAGAAACTAGAATTAGATGGTTAAAGAGTAACAGTCACTACCAAAAGCAAGGAGATATAAAGATACAAGGGGCCAACAGAAGTGAAATGGAAGGCTCTCTTATAGAGAAGAAAAAAATAGTAAATAAAAGTTCAGAGTTTTAGGTAGAGATGTTAGAAGTATAGAGTTTAGAAGGAGCCAGAAAGCCAATCCTAAACTGGAGACAAGGGATAAACCTCTACTTGTGATCAAAAGACCAGAGAGGAGTGCAGTGAAAAGATAAACTTTGTTGTAACTGAGTTATCAAAAACAACAGCAGAAAACCAGAATTTGTTTAACAAAAAGTTCATTACCTTTTGGTACAGGGAAACATAATGTAGAACAGAAACTAGGGGAGAGAATGTTTAGCCATCAATGACTGTTTTCAGCAAAAGCTACTACTGCTGCTACTACTCCTCTTGATGTAGGAGTATTTTTATTGCTTTTGTCTGATGGTCGAGTCCAAATTTGTAGGGAAATATACTCCCTCACAACACCTTAATAAGAGCTACAAAGGATAAGAAGTTGTGGAGAGCCATGACCACCTATGTCCTGAAGTGACAAGGTACACAGAAGAAGAAGGAATATATAGTTGTAATGTAAAAACCTAGTTTTTATGTTGCCATTTATACCTCCTTTTCCTTTTCAGTTTTGTGGATTTTGTACACTTTTGTTTTGGCATAAAACATTTGAATTTATCATATGGTTTTATATATTTACTATACAGCTAGATCCTCACACAAATTTATTCATATATAAATGTCAGAATATGTGCTTTAAACAAATGTATTGTTTTATTAAAAATCATAAATAAAAAAATGCTTAAATATCATAATTTGATTTTATGCATTATAACAAAGAACTGTGTACATTGTCTGCTTTTAAATATCTATAAAAAAAATTATCTGTAAAATATTTGTAACATAACTGTTTCTGTTTTCAAGACAATATGTATGCATGCAGTAGGCCCCTCCATGTGAACAATATAGAATCTTTTCTATAGAAAGTTTCCAAAACCGAAAATGATCAGAAAAAAAGAAAAAGAAGCTTATAAAATTCTTCTTAACATTTACTAAAACAACACATTATCTGGATCTGCGAAAGATAATTCCAAACTTTTATGCAATATTTTAAATATTTTGTTTCTACATAATCAAACTTGCAGCAGTTTGTCATTTGACTTCCTAAACATTTCAAATTTAAAAACATATTTAAAAAAAAAATAAGAAACACAGATTCAAATGATTACTAACATAGAGGTATTTAAAGTACTTGTAGGGCTCTGAAGCATTCTCAGCCCAACTCACTTCCAATAACCTGTATTCTTTGGTAGGTCAGATATAGAGGTTTTTGTTTACATGCTGTTGATAGGCGTACTGGTCTCTCTTGGTGGTAGCAGAATGCTGTTTTCAGAAAATTAAGGTTGGCAATAAAAAACAAAATCATGCAAAATGGAGAGCAGATTTCTTTTATTTTGGGTCTTCATACATAGAGACAAGTCAGTTTTATTCACCTCCCAAAAAGTGGATATAGAACTGGAGATCATTTTCCTAACATACATGTTACCTAACTTCACACTGTAAAATTTAGATCTTCTCAAGAACAGTGTAAACCAGTGAATAACCAACTAAAAAAGGGGTAAAAGTGACTTGATTCCAATGTGACTTTTTATTATGGATACATCTAGTAACTCCTTATGCTATCTCTTGATTGGGTGATGATGTCTTAATCCACTTTTATGTTCCTTTCTTTTCTGAGGTGTGTAACTTGACAGTTTTTGTTTAACTACTTTATTTTCTATGTCACAACAGAGTTTTTGAAAGGTTGGGAGTTGAAGAAGAAAGGAGAAGGGAGAAATGTATTTGTGTATAATCAACTTTAAAAATATAATATTTGCTTAATGAAGTATTGATTCCATGAAGTGAAACAGGCCAAGAAGTTATCAATATCCCCTTGTATTTTAACACAAATTCATCATTCACTTCTGACTATTTATGTGGCAGTGGGGTGGTTATCTCCAAAACTACCAATATGGATTTCTAATTGTTTATTTGCTTTCATAATTTTTCAGAGAAAGCCTAATCTTAAGATAATACAAACTTAATTATTGTTTCTTTGACAAAGCTTTCTCGCTCTATTTTTTCCTTCATCATAATCTAATTAGGAGAAGAAACACATGACAAAGATAGCAACCATAATAGCTGCCACCAATTCTGACCATATGGCACCATAGAGACTTACAGATGCTACAATCTGCAAATAAATAAAAACATTGTGTGTCATCTCATCTTTCTCTCTCTTTCTCAGACCATCTCAGAGAAAATGCACTTTACAAATGAGATGATTCAAGGCTGTTTTCTTTTTGATTTTTGTAAGAATATATTCCAGTATATTAAATGTGTTTATTGTTTTATTGTATTGGTCTTATCAAAAGCATTAGTACATTTCTTGTAGAGAGTATTGAGTGTCACTTACAATAATATAATTAGTCAACAATTATTTCTAAAACTGGAACAGCTAATACAATTATTACACTAATTTGATAAAATAAACATTTCTTAGCCCCAAAATGCAAATTACAGATTGGAAAGTATAGTCTTACTATATTGGATATATTCATTGGGGTTTCATTTCTAAAATTGTCAATTTTCTGCCCCCTACTCTGCAGAAAAATTGTACATATGAGAATTAGTTAGGATTTCATAGAGACTTTAAGGTATTATGCTGGTTGTAGTAAGAATGGTAAGTAAGATTGTGTTGTTTTGGTGTAAGGATTACTGTGGTATGTTTGGGTCAGTGATTGTGGTTAGCTAAATTTAATTATAAGAGAGATAAAGACCAGTCTTCCCGATCCCTACTTTTGGCCTTGTGCCACATTTCTTATGATTCGTTATGAAAAAAAAAATTATTTAGAACACTGGTTTTCAACTGGGAATAAAACTGACCCCTTCATCAAATCAGCTCAATCATCATGCAGCATTCCCTGGTTTCTTGTAATTTTCATTTAGTTTAATCTCAACTCTTTAATCTGCTAGGAAAAATAATCCCACCTATATAGCTCTTTGAGTGACTGGGATATGTAAATCCTACTCTCATATTAAGGTTGCCATCTATTTGTGGAGTGTTTACATTCCATGTTTGGTCTCTATTAACTTTCAGCAAGGAGGAATTCAATATGATTTTATCATTGTATATATTTTCATGTCAGGTGCTATTTTAGCCAGACTATTATCTGGAAAAACAATTGTGGGTTATTGTGGGGAAGGATCAACCTCTGCTGACATTCCAACACATTCATTTCTTTCCTCTCGAGAATTTTCCATTGACTATGATGTTAGAAAGCAGCGATAAATTCTTCTGACTTTATTTGACATGAATGAAATGAAAATTCTCTAGTTTGCAAAATGTATAGCTTCTATTTTACTCAATTACCAAGCAAAAGACAAATGCCAAAAATAACCTGTTCTCAGCTAAATTGAATTTGAGCTGAAAAGTAGTGAAACGGTCAAATCAATTACCTGAGCAAACTTTTAAAGCAATAAAAAGATTTTCAAATATCTTCCTGTTTTTATTTTTTGGATTTTACCTTTTTTTTTTGGCAAACTGTTAAAATCATTTTATTAACACTGAAACAAATAACCTTACCAAATTGAAAGACATTGCACACTCTTCATTTGACAAACAATATCTCTACTCAATAGTATAGAGTTTATTAAAGGTCATCACACAGTTTGAATTCAAGCTGACAAACATGCTTGGAAGTGAAAAGTGACTTTCTACTTTTTATAAATTATCTACCTAAGGACATTCTCAGATCACTAATAAACACAGATGTTACCACACTTTATGAACACATTTCCAAAAATCAAGTTGATTGCTGAGCCTTTCAGTAGATCTCACCTTTGACTTACTCCAAGCAGCTCAATGAGGGAAAAACTGGCTTGTAATTCTAAATTCCTCAAAAATCAAAGTTATATTTTATAATCAGCAATCAGACACTGACTTTTCTCCAGTTATACTCAGAAGCAACATTTGTTCTTTTGCCAAGCCTTCCACTCAACTATTTCACTATCTATTTACCAAGTTTATCAGGTATGTGACCTGCTTGTGGCCCCTTTTTTCTTTGATATGCTCTGGAAGTGTCAAATTCTCCAAGCCATCTTTCCTTATTATATGACTCAAAAATTTCAACTGTCTCTTTCTGATTCATGTCCTTTTTGTTTCCATTTTCCTTAAAACTCCACATTGATAACATGATCCATTTATGGTAATCTCAGCATTCTTATGTAGAATCACGTATCTGTTGCTTCAAGTCTGCTTTTCCTTTGTCAGGAAATTGTAAAGCATTCATTGGCATATAGGAGGATTGATATTATGTAGCAGTTCATCATCCTCTTTTTGTGTCTAGTGAAATTTTCCAGTTTCTTAATACTTTGATTCATTTGTGGACAGCTTCTTTTGCTATTCCTGTGTACCTTTTTGTTTCAGTGTCACATTTTCTAACATCTGTTAAAATATTTTAACGATATATAAATTTCTGTATTGGCCTAATTTTAACATCTTGAATTTGTAGCTCTGGCTTGAAGTGATATGTTCTGTCTTCTTTCAATGGATGTTTAATCTTTTTTTTTCTTTCCTTTATTACATTGTCTAGTAGTTTTCTTTCTATAAAAAAGTCTAAATAAAGTGAGGGATAGGAGTAAGTGTGGGAAGAAGAAGGAGAAAAGTTCTGCTTTCTGCAGGTACTCAAAGGAGACATGATAATAACAAGATATCCTATGACCAAATCATCCTCTGAGATCACTGAACTGCAGTTGAAAACAATTAACATGACATCCCAGTATGAAAAATATCAGTAGTTAATTCTTTACTATTGCCAGAGTGCAGGTGGTAGTTATCTTCTTTTGAAGAGAAGAATTGACTGATGTTTTAAGGAGCCCTTGAGAGTCACCTGACAACCTTTTGGAGAGGATAATCAATTGCTGCTTAGTCCAAAATGAAGACAGACATGAGATTCATTTATAGTATAGCTGACTATACCTGTGTGATGATGTCATGATTAAAAGAAAGATGTGTTTTTGTTTTGTTAGTGTTTCCTAGATCTAGTCTATGTAGTGTTTTGATTGTTCTGTTTGTCTAGGGTTGGTCATACTGTTTTGTTTGTGGTGAAGATAGAATGTATGGTAAGTGTGGTACACTGTTTAGTGTTGTTGGTGGGTGTATACCATCAATGTTGAAATTGTATCTAGTCAACTCCACCCTGGCAGGTCTGACGAATTTTTGGTTCCTGCAATGGATATTCTCGTTACTGTATTTTACTAGGTATGATCACAGTTCATTTGTGGCTGGCTTGTATGATGGCACCTGGTTCCCACATTTTTGTATTTTGATCTTGTGTATAGACATGTTGAGCTGCAGAAAGTGGTACATGCTGTCATTTGTTCAGCTTGTCATGACGTTCATTTCAGTGTGTTCATCACCTGGCTTGCTTTTAGAGACCAGTACTGTTCTCATAGGTTGGCCATTGAATAATTCTGCTCACAATTTGAGGTACGCAGACATAGGTGTTGCTCTGTAAGCCATCATCACCAGGTAACAGTCTGTGCCTGATTCTCTGACCTTCATCAACAACTTTTTACATACTTGTATCATTCTCTTTGCAAATCTGTTGGATTGTAGAGAGTGAGATGATGAATTGACATCTTTGAAGTTATATTTTTTAAAAGAAGCTGGCAAACTTGCCACTTGTTTATTGGGGTCCATTGTCACTGTAGACTATTTCTGGTATACCCCTTTCTTCAAATAGCAGCTTCAGTTGGTTTAATATAGCTGTAGATGTGATGGAATAGAAGCATCTTACAAATTAACATTTGTTAAACTGATCAGCTATAAGAAGGTATTCATGGCCTTCCATAGCAAAGAGATTAGTACTTATGTATTTCCAGGGTTAGAATAGGGTTTCATGTTGCAGCAGCATCTCTGTTTGATTACTTGGCTGGTATTTCTGGAACCTCAGGTATTTGATAACCATATCTTCAATGTCTTGATTGATCCCTATTCAATATACTGCTATTCTTCCTTTTAGCTTTGTTTTCTTGATGCCCTGGTATGATGCATGTAGTTGCTGTAGTATGTCTGGTTGGAATGATGCTGGTATTATTATCTTGTTCCTCTTCAACAGAACTCCATCCTGTATTCACACTTCATCTCTAAAGTTCCAATAAGTCAATAGTGTTTGCGGACAGCTACTTCTGTCTGCTGGCCATTCTGCTATGATGACATTTGTTAACTCTCTTAGAGCAGGATCCTTCACAGTTTTCTCTTTCACAATCTGCAACCATGTTGGAGATGCATTTACGTGTTGATTCAGTATGTGTATATTGTGATCAATACTTCTCACTGGAATCCCTGAGATATGCTTGATAAGCAATTTGCTATCAGGACTGTTTTTTATGGTATATTCCATTGGCAGGCATCCTGTTCCTTCAAGGATATTGGAGAATTCTGTCAGAACTTGTTTCTGTCTTCTGAGATTTCATTTGAGCAGTAACTTTGTTAAAATTAATGTCACTTCTGTTCTACAGATTTCCTTGATTCGTCTATGTCAAGGTTATCCATTTGAACGACTATGTTGAGCATTACTAAGCCTAGTTTTCTGGACAACTGTAAACCTATCAGCATTGGTTCAGCTATCTTCACCACATGGAATGTAGCACTGGTAAATGTGTCTCTATGTTTCACCATGAGGAGACATGCACCTGCTTGTTCTATTGCCATACTTCCAAATGCAAACAGATATACTAGAGTCTTTTCTAGTTGTACTTTCTTAAGTACACTATTTACATTATTCAGACTATGGTCCTCATCTTTGTTGCCATATTTATTACAATGTTTTGGCCACTGTATGCTCCTGCCTTCTTCAGGTAGTTACAATGTTGAACTGAACCCTTTATTTTGCTCACTGGGTTAGACTGTTCTAGTTCCACATGCCATGTCTGATTGAAGTCAGTTATCAGTAATCTCCTGTTAATTCCCCTCTCCTTGAGGACACATGGCACAGTGGATAAAGGTGTTAGTTAGATCCAGTAACAGAACCCAAATGAGTGTGAGTTCAATACCTGGTTAAGGCGGTGAAGGACTTGAAGAATGTTAATATATGTAACATTGCCCGTGCTTGATTCAAAAATCGTACAACTCATACAGCAATCGTTATCTCTTGACTTAAAACTTTTTCTAAGCTCTATACTAAACATTAAAACATTACGAAAAAAGAACTAAACAAAATGAACACAAAACGATCAGCTTTAAAAAAGGACTCGTAACTGGAAAAACCGAATGAAAAAAGAATGTTAACAACAAATACTTTTTCACACCGAACACAGTTCTGCGGAATCAGAATCAACATTGAGGTTAAGCAAGCAAATGAGCCAATTGGAGTAAAGTGCCATGCAGATTTAAATTTTTCCCACTTGTGACAAATGCAGCTATCAATTTTTTTTTTCATGCTAGCATGCTAGTTAACATTCGTGTCAGTCAGCTGTTGGCTCTCACCCTGGCCAATAGAAACTTCCTGCCTATTTATGGCAGCCAGCTTTTGGCTCTCACTCTGGCCAGTAGAAAATGACTGCAAACTACATGAAAACTGCTGTAGATGCATGAAAAAATTGATTATTTCCACTATCGATGGGAACTAGGAAATGTGAAGTTGATCTTGGCCTTCCCGCTAACTTGGAGCATGTGCATCTAAATTTTGGTGCAAATATGTCGAAAATTCTGTCCGTACATTCGTTATACACACACACTTCCTGTCTTTTATAGATAGAGATAAAAATACAAATGTGGCACAATACTTCCACCACAGTACTGCATTTATACATAAAATACATCCATTCCACAATCACCAAAGCAAGACATGTTCTCCATGTGATCCTAAACTAATTCCCCATCCTTACAAGCTTGTGGGAAGGAAGATAAATGAGATGAATGATTTTTATTTCCAAAATAATAAAAATAAGTCCATGACTAGATTAAATATTATGCAATCAAAATGTTAGTACAGGACCCTCTCCATTGCTAAATGCAGCAGAAAAGCAAGTTAACAGGTTAAAAACAGAACGGTGAGAATGTGTAGAAAAATTAAAGCAAAATTAAGAACAAAAGACACAAAATGATCTCGCTATCCAAGAGAGCAATGCCTTCTGTCACCTAAAGAAAGGGTGGGAGGGGGAAATGTAAACATAATATGATGAAGATTTAAAAAAAAAAAAAAAAAAGGGGCCAATGATCATTCACTCTCTCGCTATGCTAACCAATTTTTGGAAAAAAAAACAAGTTTTGAGGAATGACTGCTAAGAACATTCCCCTCCACAAATTTATCGACAAATCCTACTGATGCCTGCTGGGATTTCTTCCTAACCAATAAAAACAGACAAATCTCGATTTCATCTTACACATGTTATCAACAATTTTCATCAGATGAACTTTGCAACACTGTCCAGCAGTTTTCTGAGGGTGACCGAGAATAACATGGACTAAATATGTGAGTAATGAGGAAGTTTTAAAGAAAATAGAAACACAAAGGACACTTCTATAAGAAATCAGAAAGAAAGTTGAAATATCAGGGTCATGTAATAAAGAAAGAGGGCTTGAATAATTTGATACTCGACATGAAAACAGCAAGTAAACTTCCTAACAAGATGTTAGCAGAACAGTGATTGGGAGACATAGCGAAAAGACAAATTTTGGTGGGAATGTGTAGAAAAATTATACAGGACAGGAAGCTGTGGAGAGACATGATCACCAACATCCTGAAGGGACACAGCATATATAAAATCTGCTGAACACCTGGTCAGTTCATTCCACATATCAAGCTTGAAGGCTGGAGAGGTACTCATTCATGTATAATATACCATTGACAAATAGACTTTGTGGTGCCAGGTTTATTTGTTCAAGGTCTCCAGGTCAAAACACAGCCAATGTTCTCCAACTTGAAGGCTCACTTTGATCATAGAGACATGGCTATTAATTTCATTAGGGGAAACAACTGGCTTAGCTGTTGACTTCAATCCAGAAATCTCTCTCCTCAGCGATACTATGTCATGCCATACATAGCTATGGAGTCCACTGTAACCCATTGTGTGAGATTGCTTTTGGTTAACCCTGCAAGAATATTCATTCTCCCTTTTTGCAGGTCCTGTTTTTAAATTATCTGGGTGTCTTGCTACCCTTCTGACCAGAAATGCTCGGTTTAGTCATCGATGACCTGACCATACTGAATGTAGTGATACAAGTAATAAGAAACAGAAAGATTTCATTTGAAAGAATGAAAAGAGCACTGAACTGTTATGTAAATTCAGTCCTCCTATATCGACGTGAATGCTGGACAATCTCCTCACAAATGAAGAAGAGACTTGAAACAACAAAAATGTTTTCCAACTGAAGGATACTGGGAATACCATAGACCAAACATGTGAGCAATAACAAAGTTTTAGAGAAAATGGAAACAAAAAAGGACGCACTTATAGTTAACACTAAAAGAGAAAGTTGAAATTTGTATGGTACAAAATGAAGAAAGAGTTCTTGAAAAATTTACTATTCACAGGATATATTGAATGCAAGATGGACAGAGTAAAACAATGCATACAAAGTGAGACTGAGTAAATGGATGGCAGAACAAGGTTTAGGAGAGATAAAAAAAAAGTCTTAAGTATTAAGAGCTACAATGATAAGAAGAAGTCTCAAGTATTAAGAGCTACAAGGACAGGAAATCATGATCACCAACGTCCTGAAAGGATACGGCAGACTGAAGAAGTACACATAGAGTTATCTGAAATATCACATTCCACTAAAAACATTAAAATCATCATTCTAAGCAGTATGTGAGATTGGATAATTAACACCTGAAAATTTGGTACATCGCCATATCGCCAGAAGGCTCACTTCTCATCGACAACTCTGTTTTTCAATGAAATCAGACATTGATAAAACTTGTATTATTTACCTTTAGCTGAATTCATGAATATCGAAAATGAATGTTTGTATTTTTTTTCCTTAAAGTTTTCACTGTTTTATTTCCTTCTGTGTCTGAGCACCTCTTTTCTTGTTATAATGCAGGGAAATCTTCGCACATTGATACATA
Organism: Acanthosepion lycidas; assembly: GCA_963932145.1. Classification (NCBI taxonomy): domain Eukaryota; kingdom Metazoa; phylum Mollusca; class Cephalopoda; order Sepiida; family Sepiidae; genus Acanthosepion; species Acanthosepion lycidas. Next base: position 99,039,529 of record OZ010576.1, on the reverse strand, counting down.
AACACTGCTATAGTAAAAGAAACATCAAATATTAATTTGGACACTCGGAGTTGGCAAATCAAAGAAATCTCCAGGTACTGAAAATGTATTAGCCAGACAAAGTCTGCAGTTCTTATCTTTGTCTGATTGTATTAAAAAAACTTTTTACTGAACTTAGAATTTGGAAATATTTAATATTATGAAAGACAAAGATGATAGCACATATTTATTATTTACTGTCTTTCCTATACTCTTGGCAAAGTAACATCAGTAGTTGTAGCATTAACATATGTATGTTTCAGCACAATAACTGTTTGTATAAATGTTTGTATGTATGTATATATATATATATATATATATATATATATATATATATATATATATATGCTTATGTGTATGGTTCTGCAGTAGATAAGGACACGAGGTTTAAAATTTTGCAGCATTTGGGTAGGGTTCATAAATAATAAGTAATGATAGAGAAGAAAATCTCCATTTTGAATGCAAGGCAGGTGAAGACATTAAGGTTGGAAGAGCACCTGCCTTAATGGAACCATTGTTGAATTCCTTTTTGAAAAGGATCATGAATTATACAAAGCATGAAAAAATAATCTGCAGACAATACTGCTGCCATCAAACTGCAGGAAGCCTTAAAGAATCTCAGGTTACAAGGTTAAAATTGTCTTATTATGAGACTATTCTATAGATTCAAGATATAAAAAAAAAAAGATTTCTTCCAATCTATCCTGTTGATCTTTATAAACTAATAAAGTCAGAATGGCTGACTTGCTAACGTATAAGAGACGTGATTTACTCAGATATTTTTTATACAACTGTTCACTCTAACTCATCCTGAATCCTGACCTATGCAACTTGAGATCTTCACTGTTTGACTTCACATTTATAATCCCAGAAAATTAGATGCAGTATAATATTGAACTAAATAAAAGATTATCATATTTTATTGCCTGACAAAATGTGGAACTCTGAAAATCTCCCTAAATCAATATGAATGAGTATCAGTTAATGAAACTGATACTTAGGTCAGTGTGAATAAAATATTAATGAAATCTCTCATTTTAAAATCAAATTCTAATGACCAACAGTTATATTTTTGTAAGCTACTAGTTACCCCTGTCATATATATATATATATATATATATATATATATATATATATATTTGAAGAAATATAGTCTTAAGATGTGCTATATTTATGGGATAAAGTGCTCAATATCAGTGATAGAGCGTGTGTAAATCTAAAAGTGAACATAGAAGTCAACACTTAGAGGCAACACTCAGGTGGCCTGACGATTGCATCTAGCATGAAACAGACTGTCGACTCTAAGTGTTGACTTCTATGTTCACTTATATATATATATATATATATATATATATATATATATATATATATAGGGTGAGCCAAAAGTAGGTTACAGTTGTTTCACTATTTTTTCTATGTTTTAGATCTAATTTATCCAAATCGTAACTGTTTTTTTCAGCAAAATAGAGCACCTCTCTATTATGCTTTCGCAGTAAGGGACTACCTAATCTAAACCTTTCCACAGTGATGGTTTGGAAGTAGGGGTAGCATCGAATGGCCACCATGTTCACCTGAACTAACACCAATGGATTTCATTTTTTTCTGGGTGTAGTAAAGAACAAGTTTTATGAGAGAAATCTCCACACAGTGGACAAATTAAAAGAGTACATCACAGAAGTATTTATTGAAATTGATCCAGATCAGTATTTGAGCCATGCCATATGTCATAGTGATCTAGAGACGTTCAAAAATGTTGTAATGTTGATGAGGACACTTTGAGCAATTAAGAGATTAAAAATGTAAGTAAAGTGTTAAACAAATGTACATAAAAAGATTTTGAACAAATATGATTGTAACAAATAAATAAAAATGTTATAAAATGATTTTAAAAAATGTATGTTTATACTTAGTTGGTATGTATTTACAGTTTTTTTAATTTTTTAAATTAAATTTTATTACATTTTTATTTATTTGTTAAAATCACATTTGTAATTCAAAACTGTTTACAAAGCTTTTACTTGTATTAATTATATAATTAATACAAGTAAATGGTTTGTCACTTAGCTCACTGATGTTAATTTCAGCATGCTGACACTAGAGTTTTATAGATAGGCACTCTGGGATTCACTCTGTCCATTCAACAGGGAATATCAGCAACTGACTGATTATACTTGATTTTTCTTTTTTATATGCACTTTTCATTGCAGCAAATTATTTTTTTTCATAGTGTGCATGTGTGCATGCATGTGCACATTCATGGGTGTATTTAGGCAGCAAGAATTCAACCAGAGTATTAAATGAAGATTATGTATTCTTTTTTTTATTGTACAAATACTTTTTTCACCCATTAAAATCGATAAATGAGATTTATTTCTATTAAATCATTTTTTTCTGTTTTCTATGCTGATTTAGTTATTATGCATCTGTGTACTGCTAATTATATGAAAATTATGTTTATCCATTAGTTGGAAATGCAATAAATTAAAAAATTGTATGTGTACAAATATCTGTTTCCCCCCAACTATATATATATATATATATGTGTGTGTGTGTGTGTACAGGGCTAGCCCTAGTGTTGGTGGCTCTCCAGGCAAGTCAAGCATCAGTGCCCTTACAAGTATATTTTTTTTTTAATTTTCACAAGAAGAACTGAAAATTTAGAATAACACCCACGTATTCATTTTTCTGTTGTGGTGTTTGATCATGACAGAAGGAATTAACTGTCAAATTCTCAAAAATTTTACTCCATTAAAAAAATTTAATATTTTGTTTTGTTTTTTCTTATTTCATTATATTTATCATTTCACATTTTTTTTTCTTTTTGTTTGGAAGATACCAAACACATGACATGGTGGTATGATGACACTATGGCTGACTGCTAAGTTGCCAGTACCTTGAGCTTGCTGTGAATATATATCTATATCTATCTATCTCTATCTCTCTCTCTCTCTCTATATATATATATATATATATATATATAGGACGACAGATATAGATATAGATATTTCATTGAATAATTTAGACATATTGTCTACTTATTTTTATATTGATCCTTTCCAGCTGTCTAATCAGTTTCTTGATATAAAGATAAAATTCATCAAGGAAGGTGCCATAGTTTTTTAACATGAAGATGATCAAAAGGTTGGGTTAACATATTTTTATTAATTTATCACTTTTCATTTTATAAATGATTCTTAATTGTTGCTCATCATAATATAATTACTTATTAAGTGCAATCCAGAAATTTATGGATTTTGACCAGTGCATATGTGAATCAAATTTAGTTTAGATTTTTACCACAAGAAGGACTCCTTTATTAGAGATAGTAAAATCTCACTGTTCAAGAAAGGTTCAAATGTTTATATTTTGGCTACTTCATAGCTAAAATATAAATATTTGAACCTACATAATATTTTAAATATAATGGATGTTGTTATCAAATGCAATTGATTTTTATTTCACAGCAGCATGACAGATGAGAAACATTCATTATTTATGAGAAAAAAATATATGAATATTTAAAATAGAAATGTTATTGTTCTTTTATGCATTTGCTATTTCTATTTGGTTTGTCCGGAAAATAATGTCTGATTTTAGAATCAACTTTTATTCCAGAATTAATGTATTTAAACAGCGTTTAAATCACTCAAAATAGGGACCCTGAACATCTATAGATTTCTGCCATCAAGTAACAAGGTTATTTATGTCTTTACAATAAAACTCTAATGGTTTGAACACCAAGATATCTTTGAATGTACTTTTTGCATTTTCTTCACTATGAAATGTCTTTAGGTTTCAAAAATTGTCAAGATGCTTGAAAATGTGGTAGTCAGTGGTTAAGAGCTCATGGGAATATGGTGTATGTAACAAAGTCTCATATCTCAAGTTGGTGAGGTTCTGTAATGTTATCCTGGCAATATATGTTAAGTCATTGTTATAAAACAGAATTGGACTTCATTGATCCACCAGTGTCTGTTGTATTTTGCTTAACTAAATAAAAATGTATAACACCAATGGCGGACCCCCAGATGGTCACCATAATTTTCTTTTGGTGTAATTTCATTTTTGGGAAAAGTTTGGGTTCTTTGTCATCATCAATCTATTCAGCCGATCATTTATAATTGTCATAAGATATCCATTTCACATCATAAGTCACTATTCAATCAAGAAATGGATCATTTGGATTATGCAGATGCAGCATTGAACACACTTCAAAATGTCAAACTCATTCATTTTACATGAGTTCATGTGGAACTCATTTATCAAGTTTCTTTACCTTGCCAATTTTCTTCAGATGATCCAATATTGTTGAAATTCTGGTACCTGTTACCTGAGAGATTTAGCTGACAGTTTAATGTGGGTTTTCTTTGATTATTATTTTCAGATGTTGATTGACAATTGCAGACAGACGTCCTCTGGCACCTTCATCTCCAAGACTTATTTTCTCCACTGAGGAACTTTAGAACTTCATCTGATCACAAGTGGATCCTTCATTCCATGCTCTGTTAATGTTGGCAGCAGTTTGAGAAAAATTATGACCAAGTCTGAAATCATATTAAGCAAATGCATCTCTTCTTTTTCCTGTTCAAGATGAAGGCTACATAAGGTTTTAAGTAAAAATCTGTAAGAGATTGATATAAAATTAATAAAACAGACACTTTAAAATCATTAGGAAATAGTAATATTTGTGTAACTATTATAATAATATATTAAAGCATAGTTTATTCTAAAATTCTACATTATTTCCCAAACAATCTAAAAAAAGATGGATCTACAGGTTGTGTAGAAGATATTGACATAGAAATTGGAAAGGTGTGAATCAATCTTTCTCTCCCAGAGATGGGTTAAATAGTAGGTCAAATTTTGTTCTTTAATCTTGTGTGACAACCTGATTAGAAGAAGTATATCTTTAAATTTAAAATTGTTCTGAAGATGGATATGTTATACTAAGCTATCTTACCCAGGAAACACACACAGCTGCCACAGCAGTACATATGGTTCACCTAGAAGTGGAATGGTTATGGGATTTGTGACTGTGATTTCTAAACAGACTAAAGAGTAAGTAAACAAGACAAAGAATACAACTAAAAGCACTTTGATTATATTCCTTATTTTATTGTACTGTATTAACTTTTTCTCCATCTTATCATCACTTCTTTTCATTACAAAACTCCAGGTGGATACATTCTTTTACTGTGAACATAAATTCATCCAAGGAGACTTTTTATCCAACAAGTTAAGGCTGTTTTTTATAGACATTATCATAAGATAGGCTCTCGAGGTGTGTGATGCTAATAAAAGTTGTTCTGTTATCCCTATCTCTGTGTTCACACTGTTACTTTAGTGGTCAAAGAGGGCACAGTTCTGTGAATAATGAATTATTTTCAACCCTACAGTCTCTCAAAAGTCTATCACTATTTCCATGACAAATGTTCAGATGAACTACATCCCTTCATTCAAGTAGTTCAAACACATAGAGTTAGGACCCACCATGTACACCTCATCAAATCATCCTCATTCCCTTCCTATTTCAGTGGTAAGAATTAAGTTCCACTCAAACAGCTTCTTCCCAAGAAATGCTATTTTGTGGAACACACACCTGAGGAAGCATCCACATGGGAGACTGTTTCACAAAGTAGTAGTGCTGTCTGAGTAGAACACCTTCTGTCATTACATCTTAAATGTTGAGGAAATGCAAGTTATTCAGCTGTGTTGAAATAGCATGAAATGTTCAGTTATTAAAAATGGAGCTCAGAATCATTATAGTTATATTTCAACTGTTTCAAATGATTAGCATTAGGGTATAAAAGCTTAGGAATTAAAGAAAAATAGCTTGAGATTCTTCTTTTCCTATGTGCTGTGCCCCTTTAGGACGTGGGAGATCACAGCTCTCCACAACATCCTGCCCTTTGTAGCTCTTAGTAATCTTTATCTTTTTCCTATCTCTCCTAATCTCTGTTTTGCCAATCATTTACACAAACTCATTAGGTAGGTTATGCAATGCTTTTCTGTATCTCTCTTTACTTCTATATATCCTCTGATTATCAAATTTTCTAAGCATTCTTTCCTCATTCTATGCCTGAGAAATGTCAACTGTCTCTTCCTGATTCTATGTGTCAGTGTCATTTTGTTTCTCTTTTTCCTAAAAATTTGTTGTTGTTCACATGTTCAGCACATAGTATTCTCAGAATCCTTCTGTAGAACCATATTTGTGTTGCTTCAAGTCTTTTCTTTATCTGTGAGGAGATTATCCTTGTTGTACATTGTAAAACTGAATTCCTGAATCTCTTATTGATTAGCTGGAGATAATGCTCCTAATTGGTGAAAGATGATTACACCATCATTTGCCACAACAGTTACATAACACAGCAGAATGTCCTTTTAGATCAGTTTACATGCTGACAAGCACAATCCAAACATAAATGAGTTTATTCTATAAAGGCTTATATTTGACCTTTTATTTTAGGCAGTATAGTGTTTAAAGTAACACATGAATCATTCATTATATTATAATAATTAATGTTATTCTTCTAAATTAAACCTGATATTTTTTCTTCTCCATGGACAGAGAAAATGTAATGATAATAATTCTTACTCATTCATATGAGTCACATGAAATGGATATTATTAGCATATTTTGTTTCATCTTTATTAATAAACTTTACTGAAATTTCGTCTATATTTCTGAGATGAGATATTTGTTGGGGCGCACCCACCTTCTCATCAGAATGGACTGATCTCTCTACTAATAATAGGTCAGTTCTATAGAGTTCTGGAGAGATCAGGCGACCATCACACTTCCGTCTCTCTACCGGAAGATACAGTTGGACTTTATACTCTTTCTGATTGTTACTGACTAACCTGCATTCGTTTGACTACTAATCTCTCTGTTGTAAATACCTCTTCGAATATATCAGTATTTTTCCCTACATATGTGTTTGTCCTTATTTCAATACACTCATGCAGAAACACTCAACATCTCAATAGTATTATAATTATTTACACTATTTAGATTGTTTGGACTCTTGTCCTCATCTTTGTTACCATATTTATCACAACATTTCAGCCATTATATGCTGTAGCCTTCTTCATGTGATTGGAGTGTTCTCCAGGACACATGGCCCAGTGGATAAAAGCATTGGTTGAATCCAGTGACTCAACCTAAAGTTGTGAGTTCAATAACTGGCTACAGCTGAGGTGAAAAAACTTGTAGAGTTGAGATAAAGGGGGATAACATACTGAGATATCCAGAAGAGGCATAGCACATGGAACTAGAACAATCTAACCTGGTGAATGAAATAAAGGGTTCAGTTTGAAATTTCAATTACCTGAAGAAGGCTGGAGTGTACAACAGCCGGAAAGTTGTGAATATGCCAACAAAGATGAGGACAACAGTCCAAACAATATAAATAGTGTAAATATTCACTGAAATTATAACTGATTTTGTCTCAGTTTATACTAAAATTCTTCTTTCATTTCTAAAGAGATATTAATATGGCTTTTGTTTCTCCAGGTCAACTGCTGATATACTGGCAATAATTGAAGAAAGAGTCTGCCATGCTCTTGATATAAACAGTGAAGCCCGGGCTGTAGCAGTGGACATCTTGAAAGCCTTTGACAAGATTTGGCATACAGGTTTTCTCCATAAGCTGAAAAGTTACCGTGTCTCCAGGCATTTTTGAACTGATCCAGACTTTCCTATCAAATCATGCTTTGCATGTAAATTTTCCTTAAACTCTACTCTTGACTCATCTGGAGCATCTCAGCCTAACTTTCCTCCTAGAACTGAGTCTCTGTTGAGTGATATGCATAAAGTCTTGGTAGCATAGAGGAAATTAATCAGAACAATTACCATGAAAGTATTTATAGAATAGGAACAGGGAAGCTACATTACATTGAGGGGAAAGCAGTTGAAGTGAAGATGACAGGTCAGGATTAATAACATTGCAGATTATTTTTTAGATTTTATCAAGAATCTCTTAATATATAGCAGAAGCACAGGACCAGATGTAGAAACAATATTCAAATAATGGACAAATGATAGACTTATAAATATGTAAGATAAATTCAGATAAGAAAAATTGTCGATCAAGACACAGTGATTCAACTTGCCTTGCAGCAAAACTAGCAGTTGATTCAATATAATCTTTCCAGTTCATGTTAATGGAAAATATGTCATTCTCTTGGAAGTTAGCACCAGTCATACAAATGGAAAGCAATATATATATATATATATATATATATATATATATATATATATATATATATATATATATATATATATTTACTGTATCCCCCAACATGTTTTTACAGCTGAATTTTTTGATTTCTTTTCAGATTTAACCCATGAGAAATAAAAATGGTAACCTAGCTCAGTTTTAACCATAAGTGTAATCACTGTTCAGGAGAGTGTTTCAAACAGATCCACCTATATGATTTACCATCACTCCAATTAGAGATAAGTTTGTAGAAGATAGAACTGTTCAGAATGTTCACAAGAAATATTCTGGAAGAGTGCAGATAGTCATGAAATATATAAAGCGAGAAAAGAAGCTAGAAAGCATCTATCACATTTTGAATCACTGTCATTGTAAAAATTGCATCCCAAGAAATGTCCATGTTCTCAAAGAAGATGATTGAGACTAAAGAATGGAGTTTTGCAAGTGGTACTTTCACTATCTAATTTTTGATCAGAGCAAAAAAATTTCATAGATGATAATCTGAAACTTGAATTAAAAATGAAAATTTATATACTTTTTTCCCTAACACTGGAATCTGAAAGTGCATTGGGACAGGGAATGTTGCCTTACAAAAGCTAAGCAAAGTATTAAGGAACAGAAAAATTTCAATAGAAACAAAAAAAAAGATTACTGATTAATGTAATATCAGTCCTATATGGTAGCAAAAACAGGCATTGTTTTCCTCTATCCCTCTTGCCTTCAGAATATCAAATTTTCAAAGCCCTCTTTCCTCATTATGTGACCTAGAAATTTCAACTATATCTTTCTGATGTCAAGTTTTTTTTTTGTTTTTATTTTCTTTAAAATGTTGTCCTTATGGTCTATACATGGTGTTTTTAGCACCCTTATGTCAAGCCACATTTCTGATTGCTTCACCATTTCTTAATCTGGGAGAAGATTGTCCAGCATTCACTTCCATAGAGGAAAACTGATATTACATGACAGTTCAGTACTCTTTTCTTTGTTTCTAGCAAAATCTTTCTATTACTTAATATTTTGCTTAGCTTTTGGAAGGCATCTTTTGCTATCCTAATGTACCTTCAGATTTCAGTCGTACTTTCTATCCTCTGTTAAAACGCTTCCCAGATACTTAAATTGTTGTAATCATTTGATCTTGGTATCTCCAATCTGTAATGTTGGGTTGATCTTTTTGCTGACAACTTTGCATTCTATCACCTTCCAATTGATTTTCAGTCCTTTTTTCTCCTCATGTTCCTTCACTAATTTCTCTAGAAATTCTTGTAGTTTCCTTTCTCTGTTTGCTATTAACACTGTGTCAGCTGCATATCTAATGTTGTTAAGATTGTCACCACTAATAATCCTGGTATTACTTTTAATTCTCTCAGACAGTGTCACTGTATAGGTCTAGTAAGAAAACACATCCTTGTCTTATATCTCTTTCTATATTTGTATATTTACTGAATTAACTTTCTATCTATATGCAGGTGGTTTGCTGCCTGTATAGGTTTTGGATTATTCTCATATCCTTCCAGATATACCAAAGTTACCTAGAATTTACAACAGTTCTTCATGATGCACTTTATCAAATGCTTCTACATAATCTATCAAACATAGATATACATCCTTTTGCATTTGTATTGCTCTTTCTGAGTGTAAATATTGCCTTACTTGTTCCAGTATCTTTAACAAACCCATACTGTTTTTGTCCTATTTCTGATTCAGCTGTGTGCTATTCATCAGAATTTAGATGATAATTATTATATTGCTCATGAGGTTGATTATCTGATTGAATTCACATTTGTTTGAATCTAGATTCTTTGGTAGTGATATAAAAAGTGATCTCTTTTGTTCTTCTGGTATATCACCACGGTTGTATGTTTCATTTATTATGTCTGTAATCTTATCAATGACAAAATCATCTAAAGTTGCAATTATCTCTATTACAATTCTGTCTGGTCCTGCTGCTTTGTTTCTATTCAGTCTGGCCAGTACTGACTTCACTTCAGATTTCAATATTTCTGGTCATTCGATATTTCTCTACATTGACAATTATCCTCTCTTGTCATGGAAGAGTTCTCCAATGTGTTTGTTCCATCTTTGAAGTGTTTTCTCTAATATCCAGTCATTGGTTTTTAAGGTCTTCTGCTTGTTATCTCTTAAGCAAAGAAATTTACACATGTATGTGTTTTGTATTCTTATGAATGGAATAAGCTACCATTTTCCCCTGGAATGTCAGGTCTTAGAATCAGGCAAATCTGTTGATGAAAAGATATTTCATTTTTACAATAGTTACTAATAGTTATCAATGCCAAAAAATCAGTACAACATCCTTTTAATTTTGATGTTCTAGGATTGTTTATTTGACAAATAACAAGTTAGAAAATAAATGTGTAAAGTGAAATTAAGTGGTCAAAAATGCTTTATTATCATTATGATCACTTTTAATCAGCTGTGTATGTCATCATTTTATTTTTCAAAATATTATATATATTTATTTTAGGAAACCATAAAAATTATCATAAATTTGAAAATTTTAGAATACGTCACAAACTTCATTCATCAGTTTATTTTTCAAAATAATCTATCAATTTTAGAAAACCATAAAAATTATAGTGAATGATGTGTAAAGATTGCTCCAATAACTTGGACCAATTTTAAATGTGGACTAAGTTTAAACATCTAATTATTTCTTTTTCTTTTGCTTTCAGATTTGGCAGATATTTGGTTGATATTATTTTTCACACATAATTGTCATGACTTAAATAACATGATCCAACAGAGAAATAAATAAATTTTCCCTAATAACACTGATTTATTTACTGCTGACTTTGATCCATCTTAATGAAACATCCTTATATATAATCCATCAAACACCCTTTAGTATTTTATTGTGCAATGTCTTACTTTCTTGCATTTTCAAACTTAAGAATAAGTTACAAAATTATGTGACAAAAATAGTTTTAATATAATGGATTTGAAGAAACTCAATTAGCAAGAAAGCATTTATAGATTGCAAAAAAGATTAAATTTTCCTGTTCAATATATAGGCAATAGAATTGTTTAGAATGGTCAATTACCTTTTATAATAAGTTTTATTGTTTATTGGGGAAAGAAGATACAATATTTTTTTGAAAATTATATTTTCAAAATTTACTTCAACTAATTTTGCATTATGGTAATGGTATTTTATAATTATTTTTGTTTTTATCAAGACTAACGATACCGAAATTTATATTCATAAATTCTAAGTTATTGCTCTGACTTGATGAATGGTTACTTTGAGAATATAGGCCTGTGAAGAAAATATATGCCAAGTGAAGTATAAAATCATGTCTACTTACAAACCCCACATGATAATAACAAGTGTAGATAAATTTTCAATTTTATTTCAGATGATAGTCTGTTCCTTTGCATAAAAAGGGAACAGGCTATTATTGATTTGGAAGAAGATTTCTCTGTAAATGGTCATTATCATATTTTTCTGCGATGGTATGTATTTTACCAATGATGTCATGGAAACGGTTGCATACATAATATTATAAAGATAGATTAACAACATTAGAAAACTGAGCCTATTCTGTATTATAGACAGAGATATGCAAAGATTTACACCAAAATACATAGCATTTGAACAGTGTTTACAAAGTCAATGTGGTAAATATTATTATTTTTTAATCAATTCACCCCAAACAAGGTAATAATGCCACCAAAACACAAAGGGCTACTCGGAGTGAAAGAGAATGAGAAAGCTTTATAAGGCACCAGAAACTCAATTGTAAACAGGAAACAAGGGATAAACCTCAACACCAGTTCGAAAGATCAAGGGGGAGAATAAACCAGATGATAGGCAAACCTATCTCCCTATCTTCTCCTATTAAAAAAGATTAATACTTCAGTACCTGTTGTTTCACTGAGAGCCAGACAGTTAAATTACAAATCAAAATTGTTTCTTCATTAAAAATACAACACTTATTAGAAAATATATTCAGTTTAAATATTCAAATTTTGTGTGTATCTACACTTGTGCGTTTTGTGCATGTAAATTTTAATTCAAAGCTAATTCTATTTATTAGAATATAACTTTCAAAAAGTTCAATAAAATTGTATAATTATTTCATTTTTTTAAGGTTAAAAAATGTCAGATATTTTTCTCTCCAATTTTTATTGTTCAGCCTAGGGTAGTGACTGTCCAGACTGATTGTAATGGGAATATGTTATTCCAGTGTCATTTCAAATGTGCTTGTGTGTATATTAAATGGCATAAATACACATAAAGCAAGCATACATATGTATATATATTAGACATGTAAAGCTACAAACTGTGTGGCATAGACAGAATTAGTTCTTTTATTATATAGATTCTATTTAGTTTACAATTTGTTGAAGAGATGTAATACAAGAATGAATACATTCACAAATATGTACTTTTAGCAGAAAAACTTTTATTGCCTTAACAAACTAAACAGAGAGAATGCAAAATGTGTAAGTGAAGATGTGTATGCAGAGATCTCTTTTTATATGTATGTATGTGCAAAGTCTTATTAAAGATGTTGAGAGAGTAACACTTGAGAAGAGTTTTTTGTCAGTTGATTTGGTAGACTTATGAAATATACCTGTGTATAGTCAAATAAACTTAGGGCACTTGTATCTTCAGTTGTGTTTAATGTGACTTCTGGTTCTGGGGACAAAAAAAAACTGTTTACCTTTTTCTTATATAATTTTTTGGCTAAAGCATCTAGCATTCATTAGTAGAAGTTATTTGGCAGACAAGTGGGGTATATATTAAGTACTTGGTATTAGGACAAGTAAATTTTCATGATCAACTTAACCAAAATTTTTTGGTAGCAATATAAATGATGAAATTATCTCTTATTAAATATTTGAAGGTTATCGAAATTTACTTAAAAAATATGCAAGGAAGAAATAGATTCTGCTATAAATAAAAAAATAAATATTTTCTTATTTTACATTCAATAACCCATCAGAGGTGCAGATAATGTAATGGTTTTAGGGGCAGAAAATGAAATTAGTGAGCAGAGTTCAAATTCCAGTCAATTCTGTGTTGTTCACTTCATGCTAATGCCCTTGGAAAAAGGTATAAATCTATCTTCCTTCAGCTATGCATTAAATAGTTGGGAAGAATGGGTTCTCTTCCCTTGGGTAAAAGCCACTCTAGGAGAAGGGCAATACTTAATTCAAAACAATTCTGAACAAGGATGGGCTCTATCAGGCTGTCTTGCTTGAAGCACATTAACTGCCACTACAACAGCAAATTATATGGTGTACCAGTGACACTCAATGAGTTATATAAAACTCTTTAGGATGTAGATGACCATAGATCTCCCCAACTGCCTATCCTTTGTAGTTCTCAGCAATAGTTTTCCCCCTTATAATCCCTTCCTGTCCCTGTTCTGCCATCTTTTTACACAAGCTCATTAGGTAGGTTACTCACCCATTTCCCCTATTCCTCTTGCCTTCAATATGAGCTTGTGAGTATCTAATTCTCTGAGCCCTCTTCCCTCAAGAAATTTAAACACCCTTTGATTCTAAGTATAAGTTTCTATTTCAATTAAAACTTCCTCATTGCTCGCTCACATGTTTCGTCCATGTTATTCTCAGTATCCTTTTGTAGAATCATATATCTATTCCTTGACATTTATTCTTCATGTATGAATAAATTGCCCAGTATTCAAAGTTAAAGAAGAGGATTGATATTACACAGAAGTTCATCAATATTTTTGTCTCTAATTAATTTTTCTGTTTTTTAATATAATGTTTAGCTTTTGGAAGGCATCTTACACTATTCCAATGTTCATTTAGATTCCTGTGTCCTATTTTTCATTATCTGTTATAACACTGGAGTAAAGTGATAATTCCTCTTAGATGCAACAGATTACTTGGAGGGAAAGAGAATAAGAAGACATTAGTGAGGAGAATAAAAGAACAGGATTCAGGAAGACGGAATAACTGATAATACATAGCTGTTCAGTACTCTTTTCTTTGTTTTTTTACAAAATTTTCCTGTTTCTTAATTCTTTGTTTAGCTTTTACAAATCATCTTTCACTATTCCTGTGCACCTTCAGATTTCTGTTCATATTTTCTGTCATCTCTTATAACACTTCCCAGATAGATAAATTTCTGTACTTGCTTGACTCTGACCTCACCATTTTCTAGCTCACATCTTGAGCTGACCCTTTTGTATATATTGTTTGTTCTTACAATAGATGGTTAGTTGTTTGTCCTCATTTTTCTTTACTATACAGTCTCAGAATTTCAACAGTACAGTGTCATTCATGTATCATATGTTGTTAATATTGTGACCATCATTTATAAATTCTCATAGGACTTTTAGTTTTTTTGAGATTATCTCATTGTATAGGTGTAATGACAAAAGTATGCAGGTGTAAGCTTTAAGAAAACTTTATTCAGCTGAGAATAAAGGATTCACATATAGTGTCCTTTTATAGTCCCAGTAAACAGAAATAGCTTTCTCAAAGAGGAGAGTAAAAAAACAAGAGTTGACCACTCTTGATTATTCATAACAATAGGTTGAATAAATCTGATGACAAAATCCATCCTTCTCTTGATTTGAAGTAATTAGTATCAGAGAATCAGTGTCGGACCTTGTCAAGCATTATTAAGATTTAAATCCTAAGTAGTAAGGAATGGCTTGTAAATTTTAATACTTTCCAAAATAAAACTGCTTTCATTTAATCACAATAGATAATCTTTTCTGCCTTTCATCATCATGGCTGAGACTAACCTTTAGGAGAGCAAATATTTGTACTTTCTTGGGCTCACTCATGGAGTGGAGTAATTATATTTAATTCCTTGCTCAGTTTACTGCTATGAAAGTTGGCTCACCAATTCATGTGATATCCAAAATTCTTGAAAAATTTTAAAGAAGGGTTTGTAATGTAATCAATCCTGATTTGGCATCATGAATTCAGTCACTTTCTCACCACCATGATATGGCTTCTCTCTGTCTTTTCTACTTACGTTTTCATGGCAATTGTCATGATGAGTTCTTCTTAGTACCTCAAGTGCATGAATTTAATCAATCCTGACCTGGCAGTTACTTTCTCACTGTTGTGACGTGTCTTCCTTTGGTCTTTTCTACAGCATGGCAATTGTTCTGATAAGCTTTCCTTCTTGGTGACTTGACAGCATGAATTCAAGTGCACTGCTAGATTGGAAATGAGATATCATCATTTTACTTTTGAAATAGCTAGATGCAACTGTATGTTCTATTCTAATAGTTTCTTTTCTTGCACTTCTTACTTGTGGAACTCTCTTCTGGTTTTTTCCTTCGCTCCTACCTACAAGCTTTAAAAATTAAAATGTAACACACTGTCACCATCTCTCTTTCATTGTCCTTTCATCTGACTAAAATCTCATTCTTTTTAACTCCCAATAACTCCTTGCATCCTATTGGCATTATTACCTTGCTTTGGGTGAAATGATTAATGAAGCTATTTTTAAATAACCCCTCACATTACAAGAGTCACTGAAATGAAAAGACTATTTTAATTTTTTTACATGTTATTTATACAGAGCTATATACTTACAACAGCTGTTCCCTTAAGAGGGCAAAGTGTTTAACAAATGATCCAATTTATAAAATCCTATATAAATGGAGAAAAAATAAGTTGTTTTATAAAAGTCAGTCCTGAAGAGCATTATAAAAAGTGATATCCAAAGGGAAGATATAAAAGTCTTATATGGCAGACCATATCTGGAGAGGGAAGGGCTCACATTACCATCCATTGGGGAGGTCCACATAAATGATGAGGAATATTACTGGAAAGTGAGGAAAAGGCATATTTTGTTGCATAAGTAAGGCCAGTATAGATTTCATTGTAATTTGTTTTTCTTGTCTGAGCAGGGAAAGAGAGTATCTTGTGTATTATCTGAGTATATGGCCTGGTGGTGAATGGTATGGAATAATCTGAAACAATTGCTATATGTCTTATCATTTTCTCTTATTTTCCATTCAGGTTCACAGACACACATACAAATACTACCCTCTTTTTCCTTGTTTGGTTCTTGAAAAGCTATACCTCAGGCATTACATCCCCATTGCAATAATGGGATTGGATCAGTCAACACATCTTCAGGCCTACAGCAATAAACTAAAAGAATTGAAAGTTCTTTGCATTATATTAGGTTGATGCAAAAATAATGTTGTTTTTGACGTTCAACTTTATGTGAGAAAATGATATTATTTTTGCACCAACCTAATACCACAAAATAAAATGTTTGGTGGAGAACTAAATCAGATGTTAAAAGTGGGTAGGTTTAAATCAGATATTAAAAGTAGGTTGTGTTAAATCAGATATTAAAAGTGGGTTGGGCTAAATCAGATATTAAAAGTGGGTTGGGCTAAATCAGATATGAAAAGTGGCTAAATCAGGACTTTTAAAAGTTTATGTGACTAAATTAAATATAAAAAGTGGGTTGGTTTATCAGATGCTAAAAGTGTATAAGGCTAAATCAGATATTAAAATTGGGTGGGGCTAAATCAGATGTTAAAAGTGAGTAGGGATAAATCAGATGCTAAAGGTGGGTGGGGCTAAATTGGATAATTAAAAGCGAATGGGGCTAAATCAAAAGTTTAAAAGTGGGTGGGGCTAAATCAGATGTTAAAAGTGAGTAGGGATAAATCAGATGCTAAAGGTGGGTGGGGCTAAATTAGATAATTAAAAGCGAATGGGGCTAAATCAAAAGTTTAAAAGTGGGTGGGGCTAAATCAGGTGTTAAAAGTGAGTAGGGATAAATCAGATGCTAAAGGTGGGTGGGGCTAAATTGGATAATTAAAAGCGAATGGGGCTAAATCAAAAGTTTAAAAGTAGGTGGGGCTAAATCAGATGTTAAAGTGGGTGGGATAAATTAGATGTCAAACTTTCAAGACTTCTGATTCCAAATTTCTATATGATCCTCTTATAAAACAAGTATTTTTAAATTAAGTATTCAACTGTGAACATTTTTTTGTATTTTGATTTTATATACACATTGTTTTTTGCTTTTTGGTTTTACTTATTTTCTAGAATGAGTTTTTCTGTAAATAAACCTTGTATGAAAGACTGAGCAGTTAATTTAATCATCAAATATCATAACTCTCAGCTGAAATTCAAAAGCATTCATCTTCCTCCTCTATGTTCCATAGAAGGACATGGGTGATCATGGCTCTCCACAATTTCCTGTCCTTTGTAGCTCTTATTAAATTTTTATCTTTTTGCTATCTCTCCTAATCACTGTTATGTCTTGACAAATTAAGAGTGACTCCAGTAAATATCACCTGATACTCACATAATAATTTGGAGGTAAGTAAGACAGAAGAAAACAAGGCATAACCACCAAGCAACCATGAGTAAATGGTTGACAGAAATAAAAAAAATGATTATCCCAGAAAAAACATGCTGAGAAGTAAGCCACATCTTTACAAGGAGCTACTTTCCATGTGGATGTTTGCAACTGAAAGTATGAACCCAACCTATCACAACCTATAAAGTATGAACCTGACCTATGACAGCCAATATTTGATGACTAAATTGTCCATTGCATCTAGAAATCTTTGGCTGCCACTTTCTTAAAAGCCAAATTATAATATGAAAATGATAAAGATAAGGATACTTGTATAATTCATGAAATAATGGAAATACTTCACTTCAGCATTTTGGAGAACACTAATTAAAGTAATATTGTTTTGAGAATTTCAAGAAAGATGATAAATAACTTTAATGAAAACGATAGCATAAAGTCATATCTTGAAGCAAATTTTGTTCATTTAGAAATAAACACGGCAAAAGAAATAAGATTTAACATGGATATGAATTCATCCTCATCATGAGAACAGATATATTTTGGATATAATTGAAATGAAACAAATTTATTAAAATTTCGACATGAAAAGGTAGGGGAGAAGGATATTAATAACTTTTACATCCAAAAATAATAAAAGCTCTAATGATGATTTATTACTAAACTCATGAAATCCATAAGTATTTCGGTTCATAGTGTTCTCCATACAAAGCAATTTTCATTTATCATTAATCAGTTAAGAAAATTTTAATTTGTTTAAAATTCCAGCAAATGAGATTCTAAAATAAAATGAATTTTTTTGCTAATTACCTGGCAAAGTCATGATTTTAAAATAGACAGCAGAACATTTTATCTTGAGAGAAGCAATGCCATAATCTATATAAATGAGTGTGAATGTCAGTGTGTCACACTTTTTCAACTTTACTCCGAGAAGCTGTAGCCCAGCATATCATAACATTTTGGAATCAAGCCAACTCTGTGAGCAAATTATAAACATTCTGGGCTGGACCCAGACCCGCAATCCTGAAAATTTTGATTTGTAAGTTTTCATTACTGTGAGTGTCTTTGATGATTTTTTTACAGGATTTTTTGTGACAAATTGTTTTGTATGATAAAAATTTTTATAACTTGGAAATAAATTTGGAAATAATTGAAATTAATTGTGAAATCCAGAAAAGTCACCCATGAAATATAAAAAAAATTATTTGTTCAAAAAGTAAGGACTTACGCACATCAAATTGTCTTTAAATTAAGTGGTAGCAGAAAAATTATCATTGACATTTTAAAAGGTAAGCTTAAATATTAATGTACTACTTAAATACAGCAATCAATTTTGAGTTCTTCTTTAGTTTATTGTTTCCTATCACATACAACAACAGTATGCTTCGAAAAAAAAAAATCTATGTCAACAGAGGACCAGATTGCAATCAAAAGATCCAAGTCTGCAGTGAGGAAAAGAAAGTCCTGTACTAATGAAAATCCAGATTAAACATCAGCCAGGAGAACTTCCAATGTTCAGTATATGAAAAGATTTAGGGACTATTAAAATCATGAACAAGCTGAAGGCCAAATCAAGAGCACTTTGCAGGAGCTAGATTAAATGACACCTGATGGAGCAGCTTTTAGGCTAGTGTATTAATAAATCATTATGTTTCTTTTATGTGCTGTTTCCCTTCAAGAGGTGGATGATCATGGCTCTCTCCATCTTCTAATCCTTCATATCGTGTAGCAAAGTTTGTCATTTTTTCATCTATCTCCTTTGCTGTTTTGCCATCCATTTACACAAGCTTATTTACATTGGTTACTTGCTGTTTTCCTCTGTTCATATATCCTGTGGGCGTTAAATTCCCCAGGCTTCCTTTTCTCATAAAGTGTCCAAAAAATGTCAACTATTAAAGTATAATTGTCCTTTTTGTTTCCAATTTCTTTAAAGGTTCTTTCCTGCTGACATTCTTTGTCGATGATATTCTCAGCAATTTTCTGAAGAATAACATCTCTGCTGTTTCATGTGTTTTCTTCATCTGTGAGCAAACTGTCTAGCATTCACTGCTATATAGGAATATTGATATTACATAGCAGTTTTCTTTGTTTCTAATGAAATTTTCCTTCTTCTTGTTAATTTGCTTATCTTTTGGAAGGTATCTTTCACTATTCCAATGGTAAGAAAGAAGCAACTCATTTTCCACATATTGGCAATTAATAATTCTATAATAAAGGAATCAAAGAAAATTATTTTGAACTATGCTAAACAGGGAACATACATGAAGGCATTCAAAGTACTATCCAACAAATGTTTTTTTCATCAAGGGAAGAGATCTTATATTTCATCAAATATATTGCTAATAGTAATTTTTACTCAATAC